>JAJLWZ010000006.1:0-350483 GCA_030571035.1 Yamadazyma buinensis | reverse complement strand
ACCTGGAAGTAGGACGAGTGGATTGGAATTGAAAAATAAACACGGTACGTCTGGTTCTCTAGTCCAAAACTCTTAAAATTGAGGTGCTAGCCTCAATCTTAATCCGCTCTTAACTATGGAGCTTAACTATGAGAAAGATCGCAAAACGAAAATCTGCGGATGAGTTATAGTTATTTAAAATAGACATAATAATTCGTTGAATCTTTCGTGTTTCTTGTAGGGTTTTTTTAGTTATTAAGTATTATACGGAACAATTAGGTCGAAGTGGCTATAGAAGACATGAAATATAGTGAGATAGTAAAAGCTTTCCAAGAGACTTTCGAAGATTTGGAAATTGATTTTGGACCTATTGAGTGGTTATACCCTTATTCATGGTACCTTGTTTACGTATACATAAGTTTACCAATCATTGCATACTACTTGTTGCCTTTCATTTTCAGTTCACATCGTCCTATGGGCACCAAGTCCGTGACAATATTTGTGTTAGGTGACCTTGGACATTCTCCTAGAATTTGTTACCATGCTCAATCGTTCACAAATTTAGAATATAATGTTAATTTATGTGGTTACGAAGAGAGTGAGCTTTCCAATGATTTGTTGGATAATGAAAGAATTGATGTTTATCCAATCAAAGTCATCAAGAACCCTGGGATCCCATTCACTATATTTGCACCTATTAAAGCGTTACTTCAAGCTGGTCAATTATTTAAATTATTATTTTCATTTCGTGGTACTGATTTTATATTGATTCAAAATCCACCATCATTGCCAATTCTTTTAATTTGTGTTTTATTTATCAAATTTTTCAGTAGAAATACTAGATTAATCATTGATTGGCATAATTTAAATTATTCAATTTTAAATTTAAAATATAATAATGAAAATCATTTTATGGTTAAATTGTTAAAGAATTATGAAAAAATTTTAAGTAAATATGCTTATTTGAATTTCACAGTAACTGAAAGCATGAAAAAGTTCTTAATAAATAATTTTAATGTTGATAAATCAAGAGTTTTAGTTATTCGTGATAGACCAGGTGATATGTTTTCACCAATTGAAAAATTAGAATTAACTAAAGATGAAGTGCTTCTGCATAAAGTATTCGATGATATAGATTTAAAAAACCGTAAAGTATTAATTACTGCCACATCATTCACTCCAGATGAAGATTTTAATATTTTATTAGATTCTTTAAAAATTTATGATTGTGATAAATCCACAAACGCAGTATTATTATTAGTTACCGGTAAGGGACCATTAAAACAAGATTTTTTAAATAGAGTGGAAGAATTAAAGTTCCTGGATAAAGTTATAGTCAAGACAGCTTGGTTAGCTATTGAAGATTACCCCATTATCATGTCCATAGCAGATTTAGGAATTTCATTACATACATCATCAAGTGGATTGGATTTACCTATGAAGATTTTAGATTTCTTTGGATGTGGTGTGCCTACTATATCACTTAATTTCGAAAGTATTGGAGAGTTGGTTAAAGAGGGTGTTAATGGATTAATAAGTGAAGATAATTCACCTGAAGATGTTTATAAATTAATTAAGCTTGCACTTGGTGATTCTAAAGTGTATAAAACAATTAAAAATGGTGCTATGCAAGAAAGTGAACTTAGATGGAAACAAAATTGGAATAATAGAGTTGGTAAAGTTTTCCAATATAGGTAAAAAAATAAAAAAATATCGTGTATATATACATTTTAAAAATTAAAGGTCAATCAATTTTTCTATTCTATTTACAACTAATTCCCATTCTCTAAAAGCTATGTCAAAAGTTGATTGGCCTAAACAATTTTGTATCGATTTATGGTACATTAATTCAGATAATATATCTGATTTTAACCTTGAGATAATCTCTGGTCTGTTAGATAATTGTGTCAAGTATGATAAGAATGCATTGATATCATGTTCATGTGGCCCATCTTGTGGCAATGACATTTTTATCCAATCTTTAACCATTTCATTTGCACTACCGAATTGGAAATGAGGTACTTTATTAATTTTTTCTTGTATATTGATCCAATCTTGAGTTATTGGTTGACTTTCGATTTTTGATTTTTCCATAGATTTCAAGAATTTATCTTTTAGTGTTTGTGGTTGAAGTCTTTTACGTAATTCAAGATCCTCAATCACTTCATTTTTCAAAGATGATGGTAGTTCATTTAAAACTGATGAATCATATGAAAGATCCGGCTCATATTTCTTTTGTGGTGACGACGTTCTTGATTTCTTCCTTGGAGATTGTTTCTTTGGGGATTCAACCACTCTCACATATTTCGGTTCTTGTGTGGTCGAAGTGGGGAGAAGTTGTTGTAAATATGCTTTACCTGATGAATTCTTATTTGGACTTGACCTACCACTAAGTTTAGGTTTATCTAAAAGACCTCTCCTCACTAATTCAGATTTAATCTCTCGTTTAATATCCCATGGTAACGATTCAAAAACATCCCAATCAACCTCATCATCAATAGGATCTTTAAAACTTGATTCATCAACCTTTCTGTTTTCTTTACTCTTTGAAATCCTTCCTCTTAAAGTCATTTGTTTTGATTTTTTTAAACTTTCCACATCTTCAAGTTTCCCAATCGTGACAGCTACACCTCTAAGTTCCATTGGTGGTATTGAAAGTATACGTGATAATGATTTTAATTCTGAAGATATCATACCTGCATCATTTGTTGGGATCCCTAATCTAGAAGATTTATTAAAAAAATCACAATGTCCCATCCCTAAGAATTTAGGAGGTTGGATTGGTGCATTGGGAGCACGTCTAGCTAGTTTTAAAGTAATTGATGATCCTGCAACGTTTAAAGATATTAATCTTTTACTTATTTCAAATGATAATCTTTGAATAAACGTCTCAACTTGCTGGTGTGTATCGAATCTTATACCGAAATTAACATCCACTGAAACTGATTTACGATCTTGTTCTTGATCTAGTTTGGAAGTATCTATACCTCTAGCATAATCGTATAATTTAGCACCAGTTTTATGTCCAAAAGTTTTGGTTAAAATTTGTTTTTGAATATTGAGTAAATCAGAAATAGTCGGTGAATCAACATTAGTTAAATTAGAAAGTTTATCAATCATTGATCTACCTACTCCAGGTAACCTTTTCAATGGCACAGTAGATAAAAATTCTTCGATATCTGAATGATCTAGAATATAATATCCATTTGGTTTTGCTCTACGTAATGATAATTTAGCTAACAAAATATTTGACCCCACACCAATACTTATAGAACATTTAGTAAGTTTAAATATCTCATTACGTACATTTTCACACCATTCACTTATATTACCATCATAATCAGTTAAATCAACCATTGCTTCATCAATCAGAATTGGATAAATATCAAGATTTAAAGAAATTAAGAAATTGTATAATGCATGGGCGTACTTTTCATAAAGTTCAAATTGGTAGGGTATAATAATTAAATCGGGGCAAAGACGTCTAGCTGATCTTACCCACATACCATTAGTAACTCCATACTGTCTAGCAACATAATTACAACTTGCAATATCAGATGTTGAATTCCCATGAGAAACAGCTAATGGTATTTTATTAATATCGTATTTTGTTTTATGACATGATGCAGTAGCGAAGAAACAATCGAAATCCAAGTGTGCTAGTTTGGTAATTTTAGAGTTTTTAGCCTTTGGTACTTTCTTTAAGAATTGAAGTTTCAAATCTGATTTCCAGGTACTTAAATGATGTAATCTTGATTTTGCAAAGAATCCTGCAAGGAAATCAGGATGTTTTGCATCTAATATTGTTTCCCTTCCCTTTTGATTTACTTCCATTCCTGGATCCATTCCTGTTTCCATTTCAAGATCTTTATCTTTATTTGAATTATCTATTTCTTCACCCTCATCAAACGAATCTTCTTGATCAAAAACTTCTTCTTCTTCCTCTTCATTAAACTGTTGATTTGCAAACTCATTCTCAAATTTAGGTAACCTAGTCTGGTCAAATGAAATCTCTTTAAACAACCTATACTGTTTCCAATCTAATAACTCTTGCGATTCAATACAATCAACGATCCATTTAGCTTTAACAACTTTACAATTCTTATACTGGATCTGCTTCCTCGGCGTCAACCTATCACATATTATATGCGTAGCATTACTTTTAGCACCAAGGTAAGATAAGAATTTCCCACCATGAATTATAACAAGTCGATGAATTTCATTCATTGATGGGATTGTGTGACCGTTCACAAAGATAACACATTTGGAAAAAATTGGGGTTCTGAATTTCTCTTCACCTTGGAGGGCTCTACGTGTACGATCCCATTCTAAGTATGTTTGATCTTCAGCTTGTTGTTTCTTTTGTTTGTTATCGAAGTAAACTCCGTATTCTCCAAACCCATGAACTGGTAAATCATTCTCATTTTCTTCACTTTCTACTTCTTCTTCTTCTTGAGACACTCTTAGTTCTTCAATTTCCTCTTCAGAGCCAGCATTACCTTGATCTTGACCCTCGTCTTTATCTCCATCATTATCTTCATCTTGATCTTCATTTTGATCCTGATCCTGATCCTGACCTTCTTTAGTATCAATTCCTAATAAACCAGGAACAGTACGCGTTAAATATTCATTAAAAGAATCATCAAAAGCATCTGATTCAAGTACATTTTCATTCCCTTCACCATCCTGTGATTTCGGTTGTGATTGACTTATACTACTGATATGAGAAAGTAACTGTGAATCATCCAATGATTGTAAAAAATTCTTATAATTATCTTTCATCTTGTCATATCATCATTGTTGCGGAAATTTCTCTAGATAACGATTCTTTAAAATAGAGTATCAGAAATAAAGTCTTTTATATTTTTAAATATCTAATCTTTACAATTTAAAACGAATTTCCCAGTAGTTTTACCACTTTCTAATAATTTTGCAACTTCAACATACTCAGATAATTTATATTCTTGTGGAGGTGGTAATTCAAGTTTACCAGTTTTAAGATCTCCAATAATTTTATCCATATAATAATCCCATTTACCAGGTAATCCTAAATATGGTTTATTCATTGGTCTAGCAACTGATAAATTCTTTGGAGTTAATGTATAAATACTAATTGGTGGGACTTTACCACTACTATTACCATAACTAATTAACATACCACCAACTGCTAAAGAATCAATTGAAGTTTGCCAAGTTGATTGACCAACACTATCAAATGATACTTGAACTCCTAATCCATTAGTATATTCTTTTACTTTAGAAACAACATCTTCAGATTTATAATTAATTGTATAATCTGCACCTAAAGATTTAACTAATTCTAATTTATCATCAGTTGAGGCTAATGCAATTACTTTACCACCTCTTGATTTTATAACTTGAACTAAAACTTGACCAACACCACCAGCTGCTGCCCAAACTAAACAATTATCACCTGGTTTAACATTATAACAATCTTCAGCAAATGCATAAGCTGTGGTAGTTTGAATTGTCATTGATCCATATAATTTCATTTCATCATCTGTGGTAGATTCAGGTAATTTAGAAATGAATACAAATGATTCAGGTACTTTAACATATTGTGAAAATGAAGCATCTGCATTATGAAGAACTTTATCACCTACTTTATATTTTGTAACTTTATCACCGACTTTAACAACTTCTCCACTACCTTCTCTACCTAAAGTATAAGGAAATGATACAGGATAATAACCCTTTCTGAAATAAGCTTCAATAAAATTAACACCAGTGTAAAAGTTCTTAATTAAGATTTCAGATTCAGAAATTTCTGGAATTGGTTTATCAATGTATTTGATAACTTCATAAGTTTCACTCTTATCCTCAATGATAATAACTTTTTGTGTGGTTGGAATTGACATGTTTAATCAATGATATTATATACAAAATTAACAATTGGGAGGGTTTGGATCAATATAGTAAATTACTAATAGATTGAAATAATTGAGCTGCGAGAAAATCATTTTTGTGGGTTTAACACCAATTGGCTTATCAACCGATTTGAATTGATCTCATCGTTTTAAAACCGTTGATGATAGAAGAGGCTAAAACCAATTACCAATTATTTAAGATCAGGTAAGTTATTCAATAACTTTCCTATAAATTTAGATTTTTGAATTATGTCCCAATTTACGTCATCTGATCTGTACTAATAACAAAGAACCCTTATGGATCTATTTCTTAAAACTAAAACTCTAAAACAATCGGTTATATTTCCCATGTTGCAATTAGTATGCAATTATTATGTAATTATTATGCAATTAAAGCTCATCAGTTAAAAATCAACTATAATTAGATAATATTTTTGTTATTAGAGGCTCAGTAAAGTTACAATTGTAATGACATATTTTTCTCTATTTACCTCGTTCTAGAATTGCTATAATGTGGATCTATTAATGATATTTATGTATTAATCCTTAATATCACTATTTCATATGTAAATTATTAACAACGTAATTAAAAACTCCTTGATTTATATATTTATCTTTTACTTATATAGTTATATAAATAATTATTGTGTTATAAATTTATGGGTGATGTTGTTCCTTATAAACCTTTTCTCTAGGGGACAAAAAGGTGCTGAAAATGGGCGTAGAAATGGCCCTAAAGTTACTGCCAGGTGGTGCTAAATTTAGCACGACGCGACACCCACGACACCCGCGACATTGTTTTTCGCACCAAAAAAAAATTGAAATTTGGTGTCCATCATGAAAAAGTTCACGATCAATTTTTGAGTAAACAACAACTATGGTATGTTCAATAATGATCTAAACAATTATAAGAGCGATTACAAGTTTTTGACATATGATAGTGATTAAGAGTATCGATGATTGATGATATATGAGATGGAAACTGTTGTTTATCGGATGCATTTGGGATTGTTGCCATTTCCAAATCCTTGGCTTCCATTACGCGTTCAAAATCGACAGGTAATACCAAAATTACACAATTATCCTTATAATAAAAAGATTGATCTAATAATTTATTAATCACTAAATACTAACTATAAATGCAGGCTGAAAAATTATCTGAGCAACAAATTGCTGAATTTAAAGAAGCATTTTCATTATTTGATAAAGATAGTGATGGTAAAATTACTACAAAAGAATTAGGTACTGTAATGAGATCATTAGGTCAAAATCCAAGTGAAAGTGAATTAACTGATATGATTAATGAAGTTGATATCAATAGTGATGGATCAATTGATTTCCCAGAATTTTTAACTATGATGGCTAGAAAAATGAAAGATACTGATTCAGAAGCTGAAATTGCTGAAGCTTTTAAGGTTTTTGATAGAAATGGTGATGGTAAAATTTCTGCCGCTGAATTAAGACATGTTTTAACTTCTATTGGTGAAAAATTAACTGATGCTGATGTTGATCAAATGATTAGAGAAGCTGATACTAATAATGATGGTGAAATTGATATTCAAGAATTTACGAAATTATTATCTGCTAAATAATCAATTTTTTTTTATTAAACTAATTATTTACTTAGTGGGATTGAGATAATTTACCCCGTATAGAAACCAAACAACCACATCCACCACCACCTCTGCTTATGATTTTAGGTTTTGTGAATTTGAAAATTTTTATTAACTTCCAACCATTGGATTGGGTTGGATATATTTTATGTATATGTATATATAAACCTAATTGATACCCTTAGAGTAGTATGTTAATGATATATATTCCTTCAAAATAACAATGAAAGAACCAAATGAAAGAACTCAAGAAATAAAAAAACTTTCTCTTCCTCTTAACTACCAAATATTATTGTTACGTGAGAGTTGGCTTTGTGTTAAACAAAGAGTTAAAAAAAATTATTTTAATCCACAAATACCAAAAAATAGAAAGAGAGATAGAGAGAGAGAGAGAAAAGTAAAACTTTAATATATTCAACAAATTTTTTAAACTATCTCTTTAATGAATTAAATCTACTAATTCTTGCAGATGATCTTTGTCTAAACATTGTAGATGGAGTTGTACTAACTCTTTTCCTTGGTTGTGATCTTCTTTCACTTAAAATATCAATATTTTCACTATTTTTTTGTTCTTCTTCTTCTTCTCTTTCATCAAAGTAATCATCATGATCATAAGTAATTTCACTTAAATCTCTATTAATCATATAACGTAAAGCATTAAACCAAACATTATGTCTTCTTCTATTACTACAAGTAAATTTAATAGATTTTTCTTGAGAATGAACAATAATACTTTTATGATAAATACCTGGAGGTAATGGATTATTATCTTCAACACTTTCAACACTAACAATTGCAGCAGCTCTTGTTTTAACTTGACTTGGATTTGACATTGATGGATTTGTAGTTGACCAATAAAGTGTTAAAGAATATGGATGAACCCAGAAATATCTTTCATGTCTCAGATCTCCAATTGATTGGAATGGACCTAATTTACGATGATATTTCCAAACAAATTCACCAATGACAACTTGTGCAATTGCAGGAATCATTGATCTATCAGTTAATGATGCATTAGTAGCCATTGATAAAATTCCAGTATTAATTGAATTAATTGTATCAGCATAACTTTGAGCATTTGAATGAATTGATAAATTTGATCTATTCACCATTGAAGTAGTTGATCTAACTGAATTTCTAGCAACAACAAATTTAGCAGTATTAGTTGATTCTGGACTATAATTTAATAAATCTTTAGCACTATCATTTTCACTATCAATAATAACTGGTGGTGGAGTTGGTAATGGAATTTCACTTTCATGTTTATAACCTCTCTTTTCTGCATAAATTTTAAAATCATCATCTCCTAATTTTTCAACATTCAATGATTCATTACGTAACAATTTATTATAATAAGATGTTGGGATTGCAGAAATTTTTTCTGGATCTGGTTCTCTTAATGCTGTTGTTGCAATAAATGATGATGATGGTAATACTAAATATCCTAAACTATCACCAAATTTGAAAAATTTATCAGGGTTAGATAAGATTTCATTATTTTGAATATTATCTTCATGTTGTGATCTTGATAATGTAACTAATCCAAATTTATCAGCTAAACTATTAATTTTATCACCTGTAACATTATCAATGGATTTAGATCTAAGTGATTCATATTCAGATTCATCAACCATAATTAATCCCATTTCTCTACTTTTCAATAACATTGATTCTTTAGTCATTTCAGGTTCTTTATCATTTAATTCAAAAATCTTTGCATCTTTTTCACTTAATTCTTGTTTAATTTTAATCCATTCACCTTTTGAAATAATTTCTAAATCATGTTCTTTGGCATAACTTTCAACATCTTCTTTATCAATAGCTAATAAATTCATATAATCATCTTGTTTAACTACAACCATACCAATCTTACCAGCACTAATCTTTAATTCTTCTTCATCTAATAAGAATGAATCTTCTGCATCAAAGAAATTTTCTCCACTATATAATGAAATATCTCTTGATGATCTTCTATTAATTCTAATAGCTTGACCAACACTTTGTGAAGCAATTTTCTTTTCTTTATCTAATTCTTCATTACTTAAAACTTTAACACCCATTGAAGTTTCAATTAAATTCTTTAATTTACTCTTGGTTTCATCATCACCATTAATTAAATCATGAACACTACCAAGTTTAAATTTCTTAGCTTCTTCTTTACTAATTCCAACTTGTCCAATTTTTTCTAATTTAGATTCAATAGTTTCATTAGCACGATTATTTAAATCATTAAATTCAAGTAATGGAACAATTCTTAAATGTTGTTTATCAGCACAATCCAATAAATATTGTAAACTTGGAGAATCATATTGATCTTTACTAATTACCACTGATCCTTCTTCTTCGGCACGTTGTTCTAATGATTTCTCAGATAAATCTTTTAATTCTTGAAGTTCTTCAATTGGTAAAATTTCCATACCATTTTCACTAGCTTTAGTACGTAATAATTCAACACTAGGTAAGGTGGCAGCAACTATTAATTTATCATATTCATCATTTGACATTAATTTGTATCCTTGTGATTCAGCTTTTGATTCTAATGGTTTAGTTAATTCAACAAATTCACTTTTACTAACTAATTTAAATCCTTGTAAATCTGCTTTAGTTTCTAATGGTTTACTTAATTCAATAAATTCATCATTTCCAACTAATTTATATCCTTTAGCGGTAGCTTTGCTTTCCAATGATTGATTCAAGTCCTTAAATTCTTCAAATCCAACTAATTTATACCCTTGATCATTCGCTTTATCTTCCAAAGATTTACTCAATTCTTTAAATTCAGCATGGGGGATAATATTATGAGAAGATGAGAATTTATCTTTAACATGTGCAAGATCTGGAGTTTCAACTTTAGATTTTAATGCAGTTAAAGCACCAGCACCAATCATCACCATTCCTAAACCTTTCAATTGATCTGCAATTGGAATACTTAATTTCTTATGTTCATCTGATGGTACGAGAACATGATCAATTGATTTGGAATGTTCAGCTAATTTCTCTTTGGAAGGTGCCAACAAACTATTATATTCATCTAATGGGACCAATTTATTACCTGATTTTTCAGCTTTAGATTCCAATGATTCATCAATTTCATCTTTCATTGATTTATGTTCATCTTCAGGGATAATAACATGACCCAATTTTGAAGCACTAGATTTTATTGATTCTAATGATGGATCGATTAATTTCTCATGTTCTGATTTATCAACTAAGATTTTACCTTCAACACTCTTAGAAACATCAATTAATTCTTGGTATTTCTCAATTGGAACGACTATAGACCCAGAATCTTTAGCTTTATCATCGATTGATTTGATTAATTCTTGGTGATCATCCGATGAAACTAAAACATGTTGGTGATCGCCAACTTTAGATTGAAGATAAGATAAACTTGGATTTTCAACTTGTTTTGATAATTCTTCAACTTTAGAACCTAATTCTTCAAACTCATCAGTTGGAATGACTGAATATCCTGGTACTTTGGATTTAATATATTCTAAATCAGGTGATTCAATCTGTTTACTTAAAGCTTCCACCTTTTGGTTTAATTCATTATATTCTTTCTCATCAATAACAACTTTACCAACTTTAGATGCTTTATCATCAACAGATTCTTCAGCCAGTGATTTAATACTTTCAAATTCACTATTAGGTAATATCGAGTGACCAGAAGCAATGGCAAGTTCCTTAATTCTATCTAATGATGGTTCATTTAATTTCTTTAATTCACTATCAGAAATAACTGAGTGTTCATGACCTTTAGCTTTAGAAACAATATGTGATAAATCAGGAGTATTAGCAATTTGGTTTAATTCTTCAAATTCTTCCCTCTTTACAACAACTTTACCATGATCTTTAGCTAAATCATCGATAGATCTAGATTTATAGTTTTTCAAATTAGTTAATTCAGCGACTCCAACTAATGACATACCTAAAACAGCTGCTTTACTTAATAAATGAGTTTCATCTGGTGAATCCGCTTTCTTAACTAATGAATCATATTCATCAACTGAAATTGCTTTCATATTACTTTCACTGGCAAGCTCATGTACTGACATCTTGGATCTTTTATCCAAATCTTCAAATTGTTCATTTGGTAAAACAACATGATCATGTTTCTTAATATGTTCTGATAAATCATCTAATGTTGGGTTGGTAACTTTATCCAAGAGTTCTTTATGTTCATCAATTGGTAATGCTACTAAACCAGATTCTTTTGCTTTGTCATGAATAGACTTAGATAATTCTAATTTCATACCATCATGATCTTCAGATGAGATAGCAACCATACCAGATTCTTTAGCCTTGTCATGGATAGACTTAGATAATTCAGCTTTCATTTGATCATGTTCATCAATTGGTAAAGCGATTAATCCAGACTCTTTAGCCTTATCATGAATACTCTTAGATAATTCAGCTTTCATTTGTTCATGTTCTTCACTTGGGATTGCTACCATACCAGTTGCTTTAGCTTTATCATGGATTGATTTAGATAATTCTGATTTCATTTCATCATGTTCTTCAATAGGTAATGCAATCATACCAGATTCTTTAGCTTTATCTTGAATAGACTTAGATAATTCAAGTTTCATACTTTCTAATTCTTTAACTGGTACAACAACCATATCTGATTCCTTAGCCTTATCGTGGATACTCTTTGATAATTCAGATTTCATTTCATCATGTTCTTCAGTTGGGATAGCAATTAAACCAGATTCTTTAGCCTTGTCATGAATAGATTTAGATAATTCAGATTTCATTTGATCGTGTTCATCAATTGGTAACGCTATCAATCCATATTCCTTGACTTTATCATGGATTGATTTAGACAATTCTAATTTCATACTTTCATGATCTTCAGACGAGATAGCAACCATACCAGATTCCTTAGCCTTGTCATGAATACTTTTAGATAACTCCGACTTCATTTGGTCATGTTCCTCAGTAGTAATTGCAATCAAACCAGACTCTTTAGCCTTATCTTTTACAGATTTACCTAATTCAGCCTTCATTTGGTCATGCTCATCACTTGGAATTGCAACCATACCAGATTCTTTAGCTCTGTCGTGAATAGATTTAGATAATTCTGATTGAATTTGATCATGCTCATCAATTGGTAATGCTATAAATCCAGATTCTTTAGCTTTATCATGAATAGATTTACTTAATTCCGCTTTCATTTCATCGTGTTCTTCACTTGGAATTGCTACTAAACCTGATTCTTGTGCCTTATCATGGATGGACTTAGATAATTCTGTCTTCATATCATTATGTTCATCGATAGGTAAAGCAATCATTCCTGATTCCTTAGCTTTATCATGGATTGATTTAGATAATTCCAATTTCATTCCATCGTGCTCATCGATTGGTAACGCTATTAAACCCGCTTCTTTAGCTTTATCATGAATACTCTTACCTAATTCAGATTTCATTTGATCATGTTCATCAATTGGTAAAGCGATTAATCCAGATTCTTTAGCCTTATCGTGGATTGATTTAGATAATTCAGTCTTCATCTCATCGTGTTCTTCAGTAGGAATTGCAATTAAACCAGATTCTTTAGCTTTATCTTGAACACTCTTAGATAATTCTAATTTCATACTTTCTAATTCTTCAGATGGTAAAACAACCATTCCATGATTTCCAGCTTTAGAATGAATATGATCTAATGATGGTTCACTAACGATTTTATTCAATTCATCCAATTTACTTAATTCAATAGCAGTTAAACCTAACCCACTACCAAGACCAATTAAATCTTCCTTAGTTGGATTTTCACTAACACGTTTTAATTCTTTATAATCATTACTTGGAACTAAAACATGATTCAAACTTCCACTCTTTTCGACTAAATAATCTAATGATGGTTCATTAATACTTGAATTCAATAATTCATGATCTACCTTCTTGATAGTCATGTAACCTAACTTACGTGATTGAGCATCAATATCTTTAATATCTGGTTGAATCAATTTATCATAATCAGATTCATGAATAACTACAGATTGATGATTTTTAGCTTTAGCCTTTAAGTGATCTAATTCTGGTGAATCAGCTTTACTTAAAATAGATTCATATTTATCATTTTCAATTAATAAGTAACCTAAATCTTTAGATTTTTCATTAAGGTAAGTAATTGATGGTGTTTCAACTTGAGATTTCAAATCATCTAATTCTTTAGAACCAATTAATGTATGATGTAATTTACTAGCATGAGTTTCAATATAATCTTTAGTTGGTGAAGCAATTGATTCTCTTAAATCACTCAATTCTTTCAGTTCAATTAAACTTAAACCTAAATCATTAGCTTTAGAAGTTAAATATTTAACATCTGGATTTTCAATTGATTTATTTAAATTGTTTAATTCTTCATTATCAATTACAACTTTGGAAAGTTTCTTAGCATTACTAGTTAAATATTCAATACTTGGATTCTTAACTTGTTCTTTCAAACCTTCATAATCTTCTTTAGCAACAACTACAAGTCCACTACTTTCAGCTTTTTCTTCTAAATGTTCTCTAGTTGGAGATGAAATAATTGAAGATAATTTTTCATATTCACTTAATGAAACTAAAGTATAATCAAAATTAGAAGCATGAGTCTTCAAGTATTCTAAGCTTGGTTTATCTAATTTACTAACCATTGAATTATAATCATCTTTCTTGACTAAAACATTTCCATTTAATTCTGCATGTTTCTTAATATGTGATAAATCAGGAGTATCAGCTTTACTAGTTAATTCTTTTAATGCTGTAACACCCAATAATGAAAAACCTAAAATACCTGCATGTTTAGTAATAAAATCTTTTGATGGGTATGAAACTTGATTTTGAAGGGTATCTAATTCTTTTTCATCAATAAGCACCATTCCTGAACTCTTTGATTTTAATTTTAAATAATCAAGTGTTGGTGATTCAATTTCTTTCCTTAATTCGATTAATTCTTTAGTTTCAATTAATTTAAATCCGATATTCTCACATTTTTCAATTAAATATTCTTTAGTTGGTTTATCTAAACTTTCAACCATTGATTCATATTTATAATTTGGTAATGCAACCATGTCAAGTTCTTTAGCCTTTTCAATAATTTTATCTGGTGTAAATTCATTAGCTTCAGATACTAAATTCTTGTGATCACTTTCAGTAAGAACAACTAATCCACGACTCTTAGATTTTGATTCAATAAATTCCCTTGAAGGATTTTCATTAACTGATTTTAATGTTGAAAATTCTTCTGGGTCAACTAATATACTCTTATGATTACCAGCTAATTTAGAAACTTCATCTTTAGTTGGATTTAATAATTTATTATGATCAGATTTTGGAATAACTATATGATCATGAGTAGATGCATGATTATGAATAGATTCAATTGATGGATTCTTTAAAGATTTATAATCTTCATTAGCAACAGTTACAAATCCTAAACTTTCAGCTTTAGATTTAACATGTTCAATTGATGGTTTATCAGCGAGTTCATTCAATTCTTTGAATTTTTGTTCATCAACTATTAAAGCATTATGTAACCCAACTTTAGAATTAAGATGTTCTAAACTTGGTTTATCAATGGTTTCATTCAAATTATCATAACTAGATTTATCAATAACTACAAATCCTTTCTTTTCGGCTTTACCAGTAATATGTTCAATGGAAGGATCATTTGATAATTCTTTCAAAGTTTCATGATCTTTCTTATTGATTACATCAAATCCTAATCCACTAGCTTTATCAGTAATATGTTCAATTGAAGGTGCGTGAGCTAATTCAGTTAATGCTTTATGATCATCTTTACCAATTATATTATATCCTAACGATTCAGCTTTACTAGTAACATGGTCAATTGATGGTTCATGAGCTAATTTCTTCAAACCAGCATGATCATCTTTAGTAACTACTTCGTAACCTAAACCACTAGCTTTACTAGTTATATGATCAATTGATGGAGAATGTGCCAATTCAGTTAATGATTCATGGTCTTTCTTACCTATGAGACTGTATCCTAATCCACTGGCTTTATCAGTAATATGATCAATATTTGGGGTATGTGCTAATTCAGTTAATGATTCATGATCTTTAATATTTATAACATTATATCCTAATCCACTAGCTTTACTAGTTATATGATCAATTGAAGGATCATGAGCTAATTTATTTAATGACTCATGATCCTCTTTACCAATAACATTGTATCCCAAACCACTTGCTTTATCAGTAACATGTTCAATAGATGGAGAATGTGCTAACAAAGTTAATGATTGATGGTCATCTTTACTAATAACATTATACCCTAATGATTCAGCTTTACCAGTTATATGATCAATTGAAGGTTCATTAGCTAATTTTTTCAATGATTCATGATCATCTTTACCAATAACATTAAATCCTAAACCGCTTGCCTTTTCAGTAATATGATCAATTGATGGGGTATGAGCTAATTCGGTCAAAGATTCATGATCTTTCTTATCAATTACAGAATATCCTAATAAACCAGCTTTACCAGTGATGTGATCAATAGAAGGTTCATTAGCTAGTTTCTTTAATGAATTATGATCGTCCTTAGTAACTACTTCGTAACCTAAACCACTTGCCTTATCAGTGACATGTTCAATGGATGGTGAATGAGCCAAAGCGGTTAATGATTCATGATCTTTAATATTTATAACATTATATCCTAATCCACTAGCTTTAGAAGTGATATGATCAAGTGATGGTTCATGTGCTAATTTCTTTAATGAATCGTGGTCTTCCTTACCAACGACTTCATACCCTAATCCACTAGCTTTAGAAGTAATATGATCAATACTTGGTTCATGTGCTAATTTCTTTAAATCATCATGATCATCCTTAGCAACTACTGAGTAACCCAATGAATCTGCTTTACCAGTAATATGTTCAATACTTGGTTCATGTGCAAGTTTCTTCAAATCACTGTGATCATCTTTACCGATAATATTAAATCCTAAAGAATCTGCTTTACCAGTAATATGATCGATATTTGGGGTATACGCTAATTCAGTTAATGATTCATGATCTTTAATATTTATAACATTATATCCTAATCCACTAGCTTTACTAGTTATATGATCAATAGATGGTTCATGAGCTAATTTATTTAATGAATCGTGATCCTCTTTACCTATAACTTTGTATCCTAAAGAATCAGCTTTGTCGGTTATATGATCAATAGAAGGTGAATGAGCTAATTCAGTCAATGATTTATGGTCATCCTTAGCGACAACTTCGTAACCTAACCCACTTGCTTTATCAGTAATATGTTCAATAGATGGAGAATGAGCTAATTCAGTTAATGATTTATGATCATCTTTACCAATAATATTATATCCTAACGATTCCGCTTTACTAGTAACATGATCAATTGAAGGTTCATTAGCTAATTTCTTTAAATCAGCATGGTCATCTTTACCAATAACATTAAATCCTAAACCACTTGCCTTTTCAGTAATATGATCAATTGATGGGGTATAAGCTAATTCGGTCAAAGATTCATGATCTTTCTTACCAATAACGTTAAATCCTAAAGAATCGGCTTTACCAGTAATATGATCAATATCTGGGTTTTCAACCGTATTTCTAAGATTGTTGAATTCATCAATTGGTAATGTTGTTAATCCTAAAACAGTAGCTGCGGCAACAACATGATCTTTACCAGGATTTTTAGCCTTTGATTCAATATCTTTAAATTCAGAAGTTGGTATAACCACATGGTCATGGTTCTTTGCATGATCCAGGATTTGATCAATAGTTGGATTTTGTGCAAGTTTTGACATGTTTACAAATTCATCATTCGTCATAATAACATGATTATTATTCTTTGCGTGTTTAGTTATTTCTTGAAGTGATGGATCATTAGCCATTTGTGAAAGTTTATTGAATTCCTGGTGTGGTATAACAGTATGACCTAAAGATTCACTATGAGATTTAAGGTGGTCGATACTTGGATTCTTAGCAAGTTCCAGTAACTCTTTAAATTCAGAATTTGGTAAAATGACATGATCATGAACTTTTGATTTTTCTGTTAAATGTTCAAGTGATGGTGATTCTGCCAATTCCGTTAATTTCTTGTGGTCATCATTTGTTAATGTTACTAAACCATGTTTTATTGCCAGATCTTTAACTTTTTCAATACTTGGATTCTCAGCTTTATGAGATAATAATTTATGAGATTCTGCACCAATTGCAACTAATCCAAGTTTCTCAGCAACTGATTTGATATGATTATGATCAGGTTCATGAGCTAATTTCTTCAAATTATCTAATTCAGAAGATTTAATAATTTCATAATTTAAATTTCCTGATAATTTTGAAAGTTCATCAATTGTTGGATTCTCAGATTTTCTAATTACTTCATCATATTGATCTTTCTTTACAATAATTGAATCATAATTAACAGATTTAGATTTAAGGTAATCTTCAGATGGATTTAATATATTCTCATTCAATTCTTTTAATTCCATTTCAGGCAAAATAGCATACCCTAATGATTCAGCTTTAGATTTCAAATGATTTAAATCAGGATTATTTACAAGTTCAGTTAATTGTTTATGATCATCCAAAGGTAAAACTATATGACCATTCTTTGAAGCCATATTATGAATATGATCTAGTTCTGGATTATTGGCAAGTTTTGATAATTCTTCATGATCAGATTTAGGTAATATTACATGATTTGAAATTTCAGCTTTAGACTTCAAATAATCAATTGATGGTGATTCAAATTCTTCATTAGTTAATAATTTATGAGTTGAAGGGATTTTAGAATTTATAAAATCTAATGATGGATTATTTTCTAATTCTTTTAATTTATTTAATTCATCAATTTTAATTAATTCATAACCTTTTAATTTCAATTTATTTTCTAATTCATATAATGTTGGATCATTAGCAGATTTATATAAAACAGTATAATCTTTTAAAGGTAAAGTAATTAAACCTAAATTTTCAGCATGAGATTTAATTTGAACTAAACTTGGATTATTTGCTGATTTTTCTAAATCTTGTAAATCTTTTGATTTAATAGTTGAATAACCTAAAATTTTAACTCTTTCATTAATTTGATCAATATTTGGTCTTTCTGATTTTTCAATTAATTTATCATAATCTTCATTTGATAATAATGTATGATTATAATTAATTGATTTTTCATTTAAATAATCAATTGATGGAGAATTAATTAATTCATTTAATTCATTAAATTTATCATTTGTAATTAATTTATGATTATTATTTTCTGCATGATTAATTAAATCATCAATATTTGGATTTAATAATTTTTTATGATTATTATTATCAATTATTGTCATGCCTAATTTTTCAGCCTTAGAATTTAAATGATTTAAATCAGGTTCATTAGCATTTTTAACTAATTGATCATAAAAATTTGATGATGAAACAATTAAACCTAAATTATTTGCTTGATTTTTAATATATTCAATACTTGGTTTATCATGTTCAATTTCAATTTTTGTTAAATTTTTAAATTTTTCATTATTAATTGCAACTAAATTTTTCTTTTGACAATTTTCAATTAAATATGATTCAGTTGGATTATTAAAAAAATTTTCAAAATTATTTAATCTTTCAAATTCTTGAATTGTTAAATTTTTTAAACCATTTTCAATTGAAATTTGATTAATATAATCAATTGATGGATTTTCAAAATTTTTTTGAATATTTTTAAAATTTTCAAATTCTTCGTTTGGAATTGTAACTAAACCTTTAGATTTTAATTTTTGTTCCATTTCAATTTCATCATTTAATAATTCAAATTCTTTAATTGATATTGTAACAAAACCTTTTGATTTAGAAATATCTTTTAATTTTTCATCATTAATTGAACTTATATCATTTGATAATAATTCTTCATATTTTTCAAATGGAATTAAAATTAAATTATTTTCTCTTGCATAATCTTCAATTTGTTTCTTTGGTTGAATATCTTTATTTAATAAGTCTTTTGATAAAATTGATTTAGTTGCTTCAATATCAGTATCTGAATCAGTATCTGATGCAGATTCAATTAAATATGGAATTGAATGATCACCAGTTGCTTGAACCAAATTAACAGATTCCCTATTATTACTACTTCTACCTATTATTGAAGAAGGTGAAGGTTTAGAAGGTGATTCATTATCAGAATCTTGAATTGTAGTACTATTCATAAGTTGAGAAAATCTTTTAGGTTTAGATGCATCTAAATCATCACCAATAAAATCTTCCCATTTACCTTCATCAGTTGGGAAATCTTCAGAACGACTAGTCAGATTCTTACTATCTAAATCACTATCAAGAATAATGAATTTTGAATTTCTTTTAGAAGGAGAAATTGACATTGAATTTCTATTTGATGGAGTGAAAAGATCATTATTTTTAGATGAAGATTTAAATTTTTTATTATTAATTGATTTTAAAAATTTATTTGGAGATTCTTTATCTTTAACAATATCAGATTTAAATTTTAATAAAGTTGATCTTAATTTTGCAATAGTTTGATTTGAATGATTTAATGAAGCTTTTAAAGTTTCAATTTCTAAATCTGGATTATTTGGATCAATAGTTGATAATTCATGAGGATTAGTATCAACCATTAAACTATCAAAATCAATTTCACCATCATCATCTAAATCATTATTATTATGATTATTATGATTATTAATATTATGAATATTACCAAAACCTTCTTTCGGTATTAATTTTAAATTTTCATCTTGATTACTTTTATCATTTGAAGAATTTTTATTTAAAATTGAAATTTGTTCAGTTAATTGATCATTTTCATCATTTAATTGTTGAATTCTATCATTTAGTTGATTTAATTCTTTATTATGATTTGATTTTAATTTTTCATGAGAAGTAAAATAATTATTATATTTAATTTGTAAATCATCATTCATTTTTTGATAACTATTTAATTTTAAATCTTGATCTTTAAGAATTTTCTTTAATTTATCTTTAGAATTTAAAGATTCTTGATATTTTTCATTTAAATTTAAAATTTTTGATTCTAATTCCCAATTTTTATCTTTTAAATCACTTTCATTATTAACTTGAACTTCTCTTCTATTTTTTAAAGTTGATATTTGATCTTTTAAATGTTCAATATCTTCATTATTAACTTTTAATTTCCCCTTTAATTTTGAATTTTCTGCATTTAATCTTCTACATTCAGAGACTAAATTTTGACTTAAACCAACTACATAATTCATATCATTACCCTTTGATTCTTGTCCTAAAGGTTGTGCTTGACTTTGTAACGCACCAATTGCCCCCATTGAACTAGGATCATGACTAACTTTAGGAGATCTTTCTAATCTTGAATTGTCTAATCTTGAATTGTCTAATCTAATGTTTGAATTTGAATTATTTGTACCAAGCAGATTTGTACCAGATAAACTTGGTTTTTTCTTTGGGCCCTTATTGAACAACCTGTTCTGGATGTCAGACAATTGTCCCCTGATATCATTAGCCAGCCTCTCTTTATCTTCACCCATTATCTTTAGGTGTTCAGTTGGGATATCTAAGGTTTATTATGTATCGGATCGTCTATTTGTTTTTTTCACTCGCGTTTAACTGGTGATATTTTGTTTTGGGGGATGGGGAATGAGAGCTTAAGAAAGAATTTTGGAAATTGGAAATTGGAAATGGGAAATGGGAAATGGGAAATGGGAAATGGGAAATGGGAAGACAGAGAGGTTTATCAGATGTAAATAAGTATATAATTGGAGAGTGAGTGAATGGTGGTAATAGTAATAGTGTGATAGATACTTGGAGAGAGGGTAAGTATATTTTATTTAATTCTCATTTTAATTATCGTTGTGTTGCATGATTTTTCATGTGGAGAATATTTACCCAAAAATTTCTAGCCACAGAATCCTGAAATTCCTTAAAATGTCCTCTTTATTCTTGTGTATTTGTATTATTTGTGTATTATTTGTGTAATTCTCTGTGATTTTTTATGAGGATTGTGAGAGAATTGTTTATTATAATAACATAATAACGGTGTAATTATTTATAACGCGAAGTTATTATCAACTTATAATAGAATGATACTCTTGTAAATTCTTTTTTACATTCTTTTTTACATATTCTTTTCCAATTCCATTTATAATACTAGTCACAATACACTAATATAGATATTCTTCTATTCACACTATAAACATCGTACACTATAAACATCTCAAAATTTGAAATTTGAAAGGTGCGAAAAATTTCAGTAATGGAGACAACTGGATCTTCTAAATACTCTGAAAATTCTGAGTTAAGACAAAGAATTAAATCGGATAATAACAATAATATTGTGAATGACGTGGATAATGAACTTGATGACATAATCACCAAAACTTCCACTTTAAAACTTCATGATAAAACGGAACTTCAAAATTTATTTATAAATTATATTAATCCATTAATTTTAACTGCAATTTCATCCTTTATAAGATTATATAAAATTGATAATTCAAAATCAGTTGTTTGGGATGAAGCTCATTTTGGTAAATTTGGTTCATTTTATTTAAAAAATGAATTTTATTTTGATGTTCATCCTCCTTTAGGTAAATTATTAGTTGGTTTATCAGGTTGGTTAGCTGGTTATGATGGTCTGTTTAAATTTGCAAGTGGTACTAAATTCCCTGATAATTGTAATTATATTATAATGAGAGCTTTTAATTGTATGTTTGGTATCTTGGTTACTCCAATTGCTTATAAAACTGGGATTGAATTAGGTTTAAGTCAATTTACAATTTGGTTTATAAATTTACAAATAATTTTTGAAATGATTTCTTTAACACTTTCAAAATTTATTTTATTAGATTCAATGTTATTATTTTTCACAGTTTTATGTTTTTATTCATTAGTTAAAATTCATAATTTAAGATTAAAAGATGAATTATTAACTTTTAAAGGTTTAAAAATTTTTTTAATAACTGGGATTTCAATTGGTTGTGTTTGTTCAGTTAAATGGGTTGGTATATTAGTTACTACATTAATTGGATTATATATAATTTATGATTTATTAATTAAAACTTATCAATTAAGAAGTGAAAAATATTCAATTTCATTCTCAAAATATTTTTATCATTGGTTAATTAGAATTTTTAATTTAATTATAATTCCATTTATAATTTATTTAACTTGTTTTAAAATTCATTTTTCAATATTATCAAATTCTGGACCTGGTGATGGTTCAATTTCTTCATTATTTCAAGCTTCATTAAATGGTACTAAGATAAAATATGGTCCAAGATCTGTTGGTTATGGATCATTAGTAACTTTAAGATCTCAAGGTTTATCACCAAATTTATTACATTCTCATCATCATACTTATCCAGAAGGTTCACAACAACAACAAGTTACAACATATGGATTTAAAGATTCAAATAATGAATTTACAATTGAATTTGATTTTGAAACTGGTTTAAAAAATCATTTTGCAACTTTACAACCTGATAATAAAACAACTGTTGAATATAATAGATTAATTAAAGATGGGGATACTATTAGATTAGTTCATAATAATAGAAATTGTTTATTACATTCTCATAAAATTCCATCATTTTTAACAACTTCACATTATGAAGTTTCTTGTTATGCAAATTTAGAAAAATCAGATAATAAAGATAATTGGGTAATTGAAATTCAAGAACAATGTAAATCACCATCAATTGAATTTCAAAATGAAGCAGATGATGAAATTCATCCAATTCTGACAAATTTTAGATTAAGACATAAACATTTAGGTTGTTATTTAGCAACAACTGGTAAATCATATCCAGCTTGGGGGTTCCAACAAGGTGAAGTCATTTGTAAAAAAAATTTATACTCAAATGATAAAAGTACTTGGTGGAATTTTGAAGATCATGAAAATGAACATTTACCACCATTAACTAAAACTTATGTCCCACCAAAACCAAAATTTTGGAGAGAATTCATATTAATTAATTATGGTATGGCTGCTTCAAATAATGCTTTGGTTCCAGATTCTAATAAATTCGATAAATTATCAAGTCAATGGTGGGAATGGCCAATTTTAAGAATTGGATTAAGAATGAATGGTTGGAGTGCAACTTCAGTAAAATATTTCTTAATTGGTAATCCTGCAGTTACTTGGTTTAGTACTTTAAATATCGGTATTATAATTATTTATTTTATTGTTCAATTATGGAGATGGCAAAGACAAAAACTTAATTTTAAAAATATTTTTGATAAACATTTAAATGAAATTTTAATTCAAGCTTTAATACCATTTTTAGGTTATGTTTTACATTATTTACCATTTATAATGATGGGTAGAGTCACTTATTTACATCATTATGTCCCAGCACAATATTTTGCAATTTTTATTTCAGGTTTCGTAATGGAGACTTTCATATACAAGACTTTTAAAAATTTTAATAATTATGGGAAATTCTTAACTTGGTTAGTATATGGATTGAGTTACATTTTAACAGTTGGTGTATTCTGGTACTATAAAGACCTTGCATTAGGTATGGAAGGTTCACCAAAAAACTTTAGTCATTTGAAATTATTAGATAGTTGGATGATTTGATTATTTTTTATTATTATTATTATTATTATTATTATTATATACATATATACAATTTCAAAATCTATATAGAATAGAAGAAAAGACAGTTTTAAAATCTCCAATTTTCATCAGCACTTTCTATAGCCCAAGTGAATTTCTCTCTTAATGTCTTAGTAAACAATTTTTCAATTGGTACATCGAATTTTTTAGCGAAAACAACTGTTAATCTTGGATCAATATAATTCATCTTGGAAGTACCCAATGAAACTTCAGAATTATCTTCTTTATCCTTCAATTGTAATGAAGTAGTTAAATATCTTTTCTCTATACTTTCAACTTGTTGTTTTAATTTATCAACTGTTGCATTTGTTTTCATTTGAACTTTACCAGTTTTTAATTCTTTAGCAAATTCTATTTTCAATTCATCAGCTTTGGAAAGTTTCTCTTTTAAATCTTTATTAGTTAATAAATCTTTTTGCTCTAATTTTAACTTTTCATTATCTCTTATAAATTTTTTATTTATTTGATCAATTGTTCTTTCAATGATTTTTTCATGAATTACACCTTCATCTTCTTTACTAAGATCTTCAACTTCTTCAAAATATTTAGGATCTTTCTTTTTCAATTTTGGTTCAAGTTCCAAAATCAACCTTTTCAATCTAATCTTAGACCATAATAATTCTTTTAATTTATCATTGATTTTTTGAACTGAATTCCCATGATTTTTACTAACTGACCTTTGATGGTTACATAATATAGCAACTGTTCTATTTGCAGCATTAAATCTCACGACTTTTTCAGCAACTGTACCTTCATTTTTAATCAAATCTAATTGATCTTGCATTGTTTTAGAAGCATTATAAGTACGGAAAACTTTAGCAGTTAACCCTTTCATATAAGATTGGAATTTCTTATTCAATAATGATGGATTGATTCTATCAAATAAATCATCACCAGGTTGTTTAGGAGCTTTCTTAAAAATTTTTAAATTTTTGAAAACTTGTTTATCAACTTCAACCTCTTGATAAAATCTAATAGAATCTTTACCCAAGAAATCAAATATAACTTTATTTGGAGGAGTTAAAGTAATATGTTCAAAACGTAACGAACAACAACCAACAGTGTCAGCTTCATCATCACCCTTTTCACCACCAGCTCTTAAAGCGAATACATCAATTAAGTAAGTGGCAGTAGCCATTTGTCTATCTTGCATAAGCTCTGATTTTAATAAAGTAGTATAATCTTTCCGAATGGTATCAATATGATTTCTTAATTCTCTTGCAGTTTCGAATTTTTTAAAATCTGATAACCCTTTAACTGAAGAATTTGCAGCAAATCTAACATACTTGAAAGAATCAGCGATATTTTCTCTCCACATAGCTAACCATGAAACACTTGGATCATGTCTAATTTCCCCCCATTCATGACCATTTGGTGGTTTAGGAACTGGACAATTCTCACTTAAATTCAACGTAACATCTTCAGGATAAACTCTTCTTTTTAATTTCCCTGTCTTAGGGTGTAATCCTCTACCTCTAAATAATCCAGGCGGTTCAATTCTGAAATTCCCAACTTTTTCCTTTCTACCATTCAAAAGACACACTTTAAATGGTTCTTCCTCAAGTTCTTTATCTTCTTTAATCTTCTTCTTTTCTTCCTTAGTCAATGCCTTTTTATCTTCCTTTAATTTTTCGAAATATTGAAACATCTTGGTAAAATCACATTTTTCAAAATTTTTAATCTTGATATCTGATCCATTAGTTTCTTCAATAACTTTTAAAAAATCATTGAAAAAATTTTTTTGGAAAACTGGATTTTTACCATGATCAGTCTCTAATAATGCTGCATAAAATCCTGCAACTTCTTCAGCTTCTTTAGATAATTTAACTGGTTTGTTATCATAATAAAGTTTAACGTACGATGGTAAAGGTTCATATTCAGGTGGGAACATAACACCATTGTGTTCTAAACTTTCCCATCTAATTTCTCCATCAATGTTATCTTGCTCTTCCCACCATTTATAACCTTCATCATTTTCTTCACCTTCTCCATCTACTTCTTCTTTAACTTCCTTTTTATCTTCCTTTTTATCTTCCTTTTTATCTTCTTTCTTTTCATTATTAGCCTTTTTATTCACTTTTTCTTCTTTTGGTTTATCTTTCTTTTCCTTTTTATCTTTCTTATCTTTCTTATCTTTCTTCTCTTTCTTCTCTTTCTTTCCCTTTTTATCATCGTTCTTAACTTTCTTATCTTTTTTAATCTTCTTTGAAGATTTACTTATCAATTCATCATCTAATTCAGATTTAACTTCTACTTTTGCCTTTTTAGTTTGTGAAATTGGTATATCATCTTCATCTTCATCGTCACTTATAACTCTTTTAACTCTTTGTTTAATTGGAATATCATCGTCAGAAACCATCTTGTTAATTCTCTTTAAATATCAATTCTACTTTATTATAATTCTAAATATTCTATAATTAACTTCAAATAATTGGATTCACCTTCTACTATCTTCTAAAATGGTAGATAATTACTTCTAAATTCTTTTTAAATTACTTTTAAATTGATTTATATATGTTTATCAAAATTCGATGAAAAGTGTGAAACTCAAAAGCTCTGACATTAAAAAAATTTCACTTTTTTGCTTACGCGTCCTTTTAAAAGGGTTTTTAATTGAAATTGGTGTACAGATCTTAATGAGATCTTTTTCGATCTTGTGATTATAGTAAGGCTTCTAAAAAAAAAAAATTCTTCTTAGATATTATAGAGTATAAAAAAGGGGCATTTCCGACTATAGGGGGAGAAGGGGAGAAAAGGGAGACATGAAATATTCTTTACCTTCACTTCTTATATTATTAGTTTAGTCCCTTATTTTTTTTATTGATCATTAGATATTCAATTACCTATTAGTTTAAAATCTAAACCATGAAGAATTATTTAAATTAAAAGTTATATAAATATACTCTTCTACTACATAAATGAGACATTAATCTAAGGATCATTGTTCTAATCGTTAGAAAAAAAACCCAAATATAATAATCTTTTAGATATTATAATCCTCTCGTCTATGCGTTTTCTCCAAAAAAATAAATATAATAACAAACAAAATACTAAATTACCGGATTAATGAATTCTTTTCTTTTATATTATTTTTAGATATAGATAGAATCTATAGAGATTAACCTTTTTTCTGCTAAACTAATTATTTTTAAAATATAATATTTTAAATGACATATTTGTAATATTTGTAATATTGTTTATATTGATATTTTATTAATTTCCTGATAAAGATCCTTTAAAAAATTAGATGATAATATTTCAGAGATTTCAGTGTATGTGACTTATTGCCACTCTATTGTTGTATTATGAAATAGTGATATTAGATACATGAAACGGTTATTTAAAGAGTTTATTATATACGTATAGTTAATGTTGTATTTGTAAATCTAATATACCCCATGAATCATCGTTTAAAAAATAGTTTAGTTAATTTTTCTGATCTACTTAGATTTAAAGGATCGACAATCGATCAATGTATCTTTTCAAGTATCTCTCAATGTAACCTTTGATATATCTCTAAACTACTAATATTTTAACTAAGTATAATTATTAAAACAAATTATGTAGATGTTTCATATATCTCACAGTTACTTAATTAAGACATTTTCAAAACCATCCCATTTATGTACGAATTTCCACATTAGGTAATCTGTAAAAGTGCCTCAAATCTGTAAAACCCATTTTTACAAATTTTTTTGCAGATTACCAAAATTCCCATTTTCAGTTCAAAATTAAACAAATTTGGAAATCGATTTCTTCGCCTTTTTACACTTTACCGATTTTTGCAAGTTAATGCTAAACTGTTTAAAGTCATTTTATAAATAAAACTAATTTATTAAAAATCTTAAATTGGTAATAAATTTGATACAATTCATTTACATTATTTCCTAAATATTATTTGAATTGTTATAGTACGAAACTAATTCGGTAATTAAATTAATTTCAATATTGATAAATTTTTAAATTTTGTCCATTATTTTTTTCTTTTATAAAGATTTTAAATTCTCTTCATCAATTTATAGGAAAATCTTCTTTTTAAAAAATTGGAATTAGATTTCTTAATTAATAAATTGTTTTGGAAGGAAAGTAAAAGGGCATCCCATCCATTACAAAGGAACTTTAAAGGAACTTTAAAGGAGTATTATTTTATAGAGATACTTTAACAAAATTCAAATCAATTTCTGCATTTTTTTGCATTTTTTTTAGCTTTTGAGATCAATCCACAAACTAAAAGAATATAACTCATTTTTCAAATTTTTTTTTTTAAAAAAAAAAGGGAAAAAAACCACAAAGGACTAGTTTTCAAGTGTTTTTTGATATATTTCAAGCTCTTTATCCATCCCACCTTCCACTTCCATCAATTACCAAGGTTTCAATTTATAGAGGGAAATTATCAAAGGAAAAAGAAAGAGAGAAATGTCAGTTCGTACTCAACCTTTGCAACCATTAAATAATGGTCAAATTAACGCCAGATCAAATAATATTACACCAATTAAAACAAGACCAAATAAAGATGTTTATGATATTCAAGGTCAACAACATCAACAAAATCATCAAGTAGCTCAACAACAACAAAATCAACCAGTTACACAACAACAACCAAAAAAGAAGAAAAAGGAAAAATTATCATCATTATGTAAAACCCCTCCATCAATTGTAAGAACAAGAAATGGTAGAGATTATAGAAGAGGACTTTTCTTAGGTGAAGGTGGTTTTGCAAGATGTTTCCAAATGAAAGATTCATCAGGTCAAATTTATGCAGCAAAAACTGTTGCAAAAGCATCAATTAAAAATGAAAAAACTAAAACAAAATTATTATCAGAAATTAAAATTCATAAATCTTTAAATCATCCAAATATTGTTAATTTTATTGATTGTTTTGAAGATGATGTTAATGTTTATATTTTATTAGAAATTTGTCCAAATCAATCATTAATGGAATTATTAAAAACTAGAAAAAGATTAACAGAATCTGAAGTAAAATTTTTTATGGTTCAAATAATTGGTGCAGTAAAATATTTACATTCAAGAAGAGTTATTCATAGAGATTTAAAATTAGGTAATATATTTTTTGATCCTAATATGAATTTAAAAATTGGTGATTTTGGTTTAGCTTCAATTTTACCATCAAATGATTCAAGAAAATATACAATTTGTGGTACTCCAAATTATATTGCACCTGAAGTTTTAAATGGTAAAACTAATGGTGGTCATTCTTTTGAAGTTGATATTTGGGCAATTGGTATAATGATGTATGCTTTATTAATTGGTAAACCACCATTTCAATCAAAAGATGTTCAAATAATTTATGAAAGAATTAAAAATTCTGATTATAATTTCCCAATTGATAAATCAATTTCAAATGAAGCAAAAATTTTAATTCAAGATTTATTAAATTTAAATCCAATTAAAAGACCATCAATTAATGAAATTTTAGATTATGATTGGTTTAAAATTGGTTCATTTCCAAATAAAATTAATGAAAATTCATTAATTAAAGAACCTGAAAATATTGAAAATTTTTCAAAATCACAACTGTTAATTAATTTTAATTTAACAAAAACAAATGCAGGAATTTATACACCAAAAATTAAAAATCCTGTTGAAATTTTAAAAACTGATTTAGAAAGTGAATCAAAAACTGTTTTACCAAAATCTTTATCACCAAATGATACAAAATATAAATATAAAGAAATTAATGTTAATAATTATTTAACTAATAATAATAATAATAATAATAATAATAATAATAATTCTTCAGCATCAAAGGGTATAAGTTCAATTAATACTAATTCTGGTAATGGTATTAATGGATCAAATAACTTTAATAATAATAATAATATTAATATAAATATAAATAAAAAAATGATGGTACAATTTAATTCAAATTTTCAAAATTCAATTTTAACATTAAATTCAATTTTAATTAAAACATTTTCAAATATTAATAAAATGGAATATTTAATTAAAAATAATGAAAATTTAAATGAATTTCAAATTGAAATTTTTGAAAATCCAACATTAATTAGTAAATGGGTTGATTATTCAAATAAATATGGTTTTAGTTATCAATTAAATAATGATGATATTGGAGTTTTATTTAATGACAATAATACAATTTTAAAATTAACAAATAATGAAAAATTTTTAGAATTATTATTAAATGAAAATGAAGGTTGGTCATGTATTGAAAATTCAATTTATAATTCACCAAATAAATATAAAAGACAATTAGAAATTGTTGATTTTTTTGCCAAATATATGAATAGTAATTTATCAAAAGTTAGTGATTTACAAAAAAGGAAAGAAATTGTATTTTTAAGAAGTTATACAAGAACAAGTGAATTTATAATGTTTGAAATGACAAATGGTAATTTTCAATTTAATTTTAAAGATCATAATAAAATTGTTATTTCAAAAAATGGTTTATTAATTACTCATATTTCACCAAATAGATTAACTCAAACTTTACCAATGATTTATATTTTATCAAATGGTAATTTCCCAAATAATTTACCAAATTGTTTAGAAAAAATTTCAATTATAAAGGAAGCTTTACAACAAAAGGCGATGCAGCATTAAAAAATATATACCCATATTAATTATTCTCTATCTTTTGATTCTTTTATGTAAAAGACTATTAGTGTTTGATTTTATTTAGGAAAATAGTAGAGATATCATTAAGCCATGAATAATTTTGTTATTAGTTAGTTTGTAATTTATCATAACTGTAATCACTAACCCTATAAAGTCTCTTTAGATTCTCTTTACTTTTATACAAAAGATATAATAGAATATATACCAGAGATACTAGATATCTAAAGATAGATTTATCAAATCAATGGGAGTTGATCAGAGAAAGCAAACATCATAATTAGTGAATTTTAGTTTGAGTTTATAGTTCTAATCTACTCTTTTCATGTATTTTGATATAAATGATTAATATGCTGGAAATAGGATTAATACCTAGTTCTTGATATTAATGAAGTAATGTATTATGAAGATAAATCAATAATTAGAATAAATGATTTCTATATGATCTAAATTAAGAATATTAAAACATGAATTTTTCATATTATTTATTCTAATTTGTGATTTTTACAGATTAAAAAAAAGTTGAAAATTTGTGTAAATTTAAGTATTGGTAATTTGAATAGTACTTCAATTAAGACTATATCCATTTAAAATATTGGTGGATTATATATCAGAGAGGATATTTTTAGAAATACTGGGTATTTATGATTTTAAAATAAAATATATCAATAATACTCTTTTCAACCTTTTAAACCCTTTCCATCTTTTTAACTCTTTCCAACACCAAATGAAATAGTTGAAGTAATAAAGAAACAAGATAAATAAGATAATCATTCCATAATATATTATAATACATAATAAAATTAAAAATATTTACAATTTATTCATTAATTAAAGCTTTTAAAGCCCATTCATCTTTAAATTTACTTTTAATAGTTTCTAATTCACTTATTAAATTAGAACAAGCATTCCTTAAAGCTTCTCTTGGAGTATAATCATCTTCAGTTTGAATTCTTAAAATAAAATTTGCAAATAATGGATGTTCAATTTTATAAGCTGCAAATAAAACTCTTTCATCTTTTAATAATTGAGCTCTTAATAAATTTGCTAACGTATGATCTTCTCTTTCGATTTTTATTAATGCAGCATTTGGTACTTTTGTATCAGGCGTTATCTTAATTTTATCAACACCATCTGGTAAAATGAATAATTCAAATCTGTCTGGTGCGTTCATTATTTTATTGTATCACCTTTTGTGTTAAGTTTTTATCTGAACGAGTGCGAAGTGAGAAAATTTTTGGTTGTTTTACCCGGACACCCATTCGCGGTGAATTGAGAAAAGGATTGGGAAATACAAAAAAGTTTCAAATTGAATAATGTCAAATGATCCATGGAATAATAATCGTCCATTAGGACAAACCTTTAAGTATGTATCAAACCATCTTATAACACCATTCCCAACATATATTATTATTATTATTATTACTACTACTATTGTTTGTGTGTTCTAGTGGGAATTTCTTTGTTTGAAACTTAACCGCCCAATTATATATGATGAATAATGATCATTTGGAAATATTTACACCAAATTAATAGATTAAGGAAATAGAATACTAACAATCATTGTAGTCGTCCTAATCCACCGGTATTGCCACCTCCTGCTACTTTAGAATCAGGTATGTAACACAATTTGTTTTAGCATCATGGGGGGGCGCTATCTTAGATAAAGAGAAATATAAACCCATTTTCCATAGGGTATTCCATTTCAAAGAGTTTTAAACAAATAATGTCTTTTTAAGGTTGGTATATTGTGTCTATACAGAGTATGTTGACACTATATACATACTTGATAAGTGTATTATTGATTACAACTTTTTCAAATTGATGGGCGGGGGATTTTCAGTTTCTATGCAATGCAAATTTCCCACACACACAAAATCAATTTTCTGTGTTGATGAGATAGGAAATTTAAAGTTTTTACTAACAAATTTTAGGTGGTCAGAATTTTTATCCTTTACCAAATTTACCAAGTTTAGGGAGTCATAATTTTAATATACCTGGGATAAGTGAAGATCATAGATCAAGTCTGTTACCAAATTCAGCAAATGATAGTCAAAAATCTAATCAAGTTCAAAATAATTCAGCTTCTGATTCTGTTGAATCTTTAAACCAATCGATTAATCATATTCAACAACCTCAACAATCTGTTCTGCAACCTTCACAATCAGTTCAACAACCTCAAGGTTTAGGTTTACAATCTCAATCACAACCAGTATCAAATTCTGATTCAGTTCAACAGAGTCCTTCACAAACTAATCAACAATTAGGACCAATTCAACAACAACAACAACAACAACAATCACAAGCTCCATCTCAACCACAACAACAACCTACAAGCGGACAATCCATGGCTGGAACTAATGGAAGTGCCGATTCAAATTTACCTCAAAGTATTGTTGCTCAATTTGCTTCAGTTCCAAGTATTAATTCAAATGCACCAAATAGATCAACAACTTCTCAAGTTTATCGTCCATTAAATGTTAAAGATGCTTTATCATATTTAGATCAAGTTAAAATTCAATTTTATAATCAAGCTGATGTTTATAATAATTTTTTAGATATTATGAAAGATTTTAAATCTCAAACTATTGATACTCCTGGTGTTATTGATAGAGTTTCAAATTTATTTAAAGGTCATCCTAATTTAATCCAAGGTTTTAATACTTTCTTACCTCCTGGTTATAGAATTGAATGTTCTTTAGATACTGCTAATAATAGTACTATTAAAGTTCATACACCTTCTGGTACTACTACTGTTAAATCTGGTATGAATTATACTGAAAGTTGGAATGAACAACAACAACAACAGCAACAACAACAGATAGCTGCACAACAACCTCAAGTTGAACAACAACAAGAAACACAATTTCAACAACAAGATCAACAAGTTAATCAACAAGATGGTAATAGTGATCAAATGAATCATGCAATAACTTATGTTAACAAAATAAAAACAAGATTTGCAAATCAACCAGATATTTATAAACAATTTTTAGAAATTTTACAAACTTATCAACGTGAACAAAAACCAATTGGTGAAGTTTATGAACAAGTTACTGTTTTATTTTCAAATTCTCCAGATTTATTAGATGATTTTAAACAATTTTTACCAGATACTACTGGTTCAACAACAAATGGTTCAATTACTGTTTCATCAAATTCAGAAGTTAATAGTTCAGTATCTCAATTACCACCAGTTGGTAATTTTCAACAACAAAATGCAGGTATTTTAAATAATAATGCTTATGAAGTTGCTGGTCAACAAGATTGGTCTCATCATCAACAACATCAACAACAACAATATCATCAATTAGAACAAGATCAACATTTACATCAACAACAACAAGCTCATGTTCAACAACATCAACTTCAACAACAACAACAACAACATGTTCAACAGCAACAACAGCTTCAAGCTCAACAACCAGTTCAACAACAATCTGTACAACAACAAATGTACCAACAACCAGTTCAACAACCAGTTCAACAACAAGTTCAACAACAACAACCACAGCAACACAATGGGAAAAAGAAAGGTGGTGATTATAATGGTAATAATTATGAAAATAATTATAATAATGAAGCACAATATTCATCATTAAGATCAGATATTAATCCAAAAATTAAACCTGGTAGTCAAATTATAACTAAAAAGGGAGTTTCAATTATTACAAATCCAACTTTAGTACCAGGAATTTCAGAACCAATACCAAATTCAAATTTTACAAAAACTTCAAGTATACTGGAAGAAATGAATTTTTTTGATAAAGTTAAAAAGGCAATTGGTAATAAACAAACTTATAATGATTTCTTAAAAATTTTAAATTTATATACTCAAGAAATTATGGATAAAGAAGTTCTTGTTGAAAGAGTTGAATCATTTTTAGGAGAACAAAATCAAGATTTAATTGATTGGTTTAAAATGTTTGTTGGATATGATGATAAACCTTTACATATTGAAGATATTCAATTTAAAAAACATCAATTAGAATTATCATTATGTAAAAATTATGGACCTTCATATAGACAATTACCAAAAGCTGAAACTTATATGCCATGTTCAGGTAGAGATGAAATGTGTTGGGAAGTTTTAAATGACGAATGGGTTGGTCATCCAACTTGGGCTTCAGAAGATTCAGGATTTATAGCTCATAGAAAAAATCAATATGAAGAAATTTTATTTAGAATTGAAGAAGAAAGGTTAGAATATGATTATAATATGGAAGCAAATTTAAGAACTATTCAAACTTTAGAAGCTATAGCTAATAGAATTGCTAATATGACACCTGAACAAAAAGTTAATTTTAAATTACCACCTGGTTTAGGTCATACATCTGTCACAATCTATAAAAAAGTTATTAGAAAAATTTATGATAAAGATAAAGGTTTTGAAGTTATTGATGCATTACATGAAAATCCTTCAATTGCTGTACCAATTGTTTTAAAAAGATTAAAACAAAAAGATGAAGAATGGAGAAGAGCTCAAAGAGAATGGAATAAAGTTTGGAGAGAATTGGAACAAAAAGTATTTTATAAATCTTTAGATCATTTAGGTTTGACTTTTAAACAAACTGATAAAAAATTATTAACTGCAAAACAATTAGTTAGTGAAATTAGTACAGTTAAAATTGAACAACATAATAAAAGATTATATCCATTAACTCCAAAACCACAAGAACAATTAAATTATAAATTTAATGATTTTGATATATTATTTGATATTTTAAAATTATCTGATACTTTTATAAAATCTTCAAATTATTCTTCAAATGATCGTGAAAAATTATCACAATTTTTTAAATATTTTATTTCATTATTTTTTGGTTTACCAATTGAACAAGTTGAAAATAGTATTAATTCCAAAAATTTTAATAATGAAGATGGTAAAGTTGATGATTCAAGAAATGGTGTTACTAGTAGTAGTAGCAATAGTAGTAATACAACGTCAACTACCACTAATAGTGATGATACTTCAAAAACTGATTCAAATGATACATCATCATTAGCTTCATCAAGTTCAGATGTTGAATCATCATCATCAATTAATTCAAAGAAACGTTCAAGAGAAGATGATTTATTAAGAAATGTTTTAAAGAAACAAAATAAATCAAGTAAATCTGAAAATGATTCATCAATTCATTCATCAAGTGATTCAGAAGAAAATGAATTAAAAAATACAAATGAAGAAGTTGAAAAATCAAGTGAATTATGGATTACAACAAGTGGTAGAAAATTTTCATTAAAAGATAATGAAACTTCATTAGAAAAACGTGATATTTTTAATTTCTTTTGTAATACAACAATTTATGTATTTTTCCGTCATTTAAGAACATTATATGAAAGATTAGAAGAAGTTAAATCAATGAATTTAAATGTTTCAAAAGAAATTAAATCAAGAAATTTCCCAAAATTTTCAAAAGATTTAAATTTATTAAGTCATCAATTAAAAGATCTTAATATTGAAATTAATGGTAATAAAAATTGTTATTTACAAGTTTTATCATTAAGTGAAAGATTAATCGAAGGTGAATTAGATCATCAATGGTTTGAAGAATCAATTCGTCAAGCTTATAAAAATAAAGCTTATAAAGTTTATACAATTGATAAAGTTGTTGGAGCAATGGTTAAACATTTACATTCAATGATTACAGATTCAAGAACTTCAGAAATGATGTTATTATTTGAAACTGATAGACATACGTTAATTTCAACAGCAAAAGATCAAATCTTATATAGAATGAATGTTAGAAGTTTAATGTCAAATGATGAAAATATGTTTAAAATAGTTTTTAAAGAAGGTGAAAATTCAGTTAATATTCAATTTGTCAGTTTAGATGATTTAACATTAAATAATCATAAAACTGCTGAAGAAGAATATAATTATTATGTTACAAGTTATGTTATGTCACATCCAACTGAAGGAATTTCTGCATCAAAAATTAATATGCCATTTTTAAAAGATTTTATTGAAGAAATTGATGAAGATCAATGTAATGGATTTGTTAATTCCAATTTAAAAGTATCAATTTGTGAAAATAGTTATAGATTATTTTATGAACCTGATGGACATGACGAATTTACATCAAATTCGATTTTTGAAAATCCAATTGAAGAAATTAATTTAAAATTAAAACAAGAAAAAATTAATAATTTAAAAAATTTAATTAATGATGAAGAATTTGGTTGGAAACAAAATTTAAAAGAAGGTTCAAATTTTGAAAAATATGATGAAAAAATAAATGCTTTATTTAATAAAGGTGTTAAAGAATATAGAGAAAAAATAATTGAAGAATCAAATGGTGATGATCATGAAGAAGTAGGAGAAGAAATAGATGAAGATACAACAAGTACACTGAAAGGTGAAGAGGTTGAATCTACAACTACAACTTTAAAGGGGAAAAATGATGATGTTGAAATGAAAGATGTTGAAACTGAATCAACATCAGAAACTAAAAAGTTAATTCCTGATGTAACTATTGATGCTGATAGTACTGTTGTTCAGGAACATAACGATACTACCATCCAACAAGATGCTAATGATACAACTGCTGAGGACCAAACTGTAAATGATACAACTATGGCAGTAGATAATTAGAATTTTTGTGATTTTATTTTTACGTCAAATTAAGGAACTAGAAAAAGAAGAAAATAAAAAAAAATGATTTAAACGATTTTGTTAAAAGATTAAAAAAAAAAAATGTATATTGTTAGTAATGTAATATTTATGTCAATTATTTTCTTACTAATCTCTTACCTTACTTTTCTTTTTTTTCTTTTTAATCATATATACATAAACATACAGACTTCAAGAAGATATTTTATCTTGAAAATTTCCCCTCTGCAGCAGCTCTAGCTAATCTCTCAGTTGCTATACTTTGAGCCAATCTCTCACGTTGATCTAATCTCTTAGAAACAAATGATTTTTCATCTTTAACCAATAATAATCTCAATATTATATCTTCAGCTGATGTTTGTGCAGCAATTGGATCAGATCTAGCTTCTAATTCTTCTTGTTGTGCTTTGGCTCTTAATTTTGTCGTTGCGTTCGCCATAATCGTTTTATTCCTAGCTAATGTACCTGCTCTACTTAAACTTCTTTGTCTACCAGGTGAATTACCATTGTTATTATTACCTAAATCATCAAAACTACTTGAAAATCTGTTTGATCCAGAATCTGTATCGAAATTATTACGATCTCTTAAAGACCTTACAAATGCTGGTGATAACCTTTCAACTTCTTGTTTTAAATAATCGATATCTCTATCATAGTAAACAGGTAATAATAATAATGATTGATAATTTTCATTCTTTAAATCTTTAACAGGTGGTCCATTACCTTCATTATGAAAGAAATCAAAACAAAGGAAATTTAACCATGAAAACACCGTTTCTAATTCATTGTTAGTTAACAGTTTACCAAATCCACTTATACCAATTGAATTTGTAACATTTGCCATGGCAGAAGTAACAGCAGATTGCCAACCACCACCACCATTTGAATGAGATGAACCATTCCCATTTTTAGAATTACCGTGTTTAGATGAACGTTTTGAACCGATATTTGAAACACTGAAAGTTTTAGCAGTAACTAATTTTGGAAGTAATAATTCATCTGCGCTTGAAACTACAACTTTCCACGCAGCAATCATTACTTTTAAAAGTAAATCTTTGGTAAGATATTGAGCCAAGACTTGTAAATTGGAATTCAAATAATCATATAATGGTACCATAGCTTGATCCATTTGATCTTGTGTTGGTTTAACATTACCTAAATTACCACAAATAGACTTCAAATTATTCCTTGAGAAACACAAATGAATGAATCTTGAAAATTTTTCAACAATCAACTTAATACATCTTTCTTGTGATCTCATTAATGTTCTATGAGCTCTACCCATGAAAAATATAGCATCAGGTCTTTCACTTTCAACGGCTATTTCAAGCAACAATCTACCTTGAGAATCAAGATCCAAAAAAATTTCTTGTGGGATACCATCATGTTTGAACCTTTTAGGTTCTAATTGAAGAACTGCTCTACCACAAACAGCATGATTTGTAAATTTTTCATCCCAAACAGTAACTGAGATAGTTAAATTAGTATTTGGTTTTAAAGTAAATTCAAATTCTTCATCCCATTCTGGATTATTTGTATTATTTATAGTTCTTGTTTTACCAATTGTTTTCCTCATAGCAGTATCCATCAACGTTACATATGGTCTTAAATTACTCAGTGATGATGAAGATGACAAGGAAGATGACGATGAAGATGATGTTGAAGAACCTGATTTGATATTTTCAGCTCTTACTAGTCTCATTGAGAAAACATGACTGGTGAAATAATTTTGATGAGTTGGTTCATTAGCCCTAACAGTTTTCAGAATTAATTCAGGATCAAGAATATCCTCTAGTTGAGATAATTGATGCATCATTGCACTTAAATTATTTAATTTTATACAAGTTTCAGGTTTAAAATTATATGGATCTTCAGTTTCAATTTTTGATGAAGAATTTGAAATTTGAATGTTATTTACAACATTTTTCATTTCATCAAACCAACCTGCACTCTTCCTCCTATCAGCTTTATTCAATTTTTCTTGTTCCATTTCCAACAATCTCCTTTGTTCTTCTTCATTCAATTCAAATATAATCTTTTCAGTGATTAAATGAGTATATTTTAAAACTCCATCAGAAATTGATTTTAATAAACTTGTATAAATTTTTGATAATTGATGTTCATTATTCCAATTTAATTTAGTTAAAATATTTATATATTGTTTAACAAGACTGAAAAAATCTAAAACTGAAGTAGAAAATTTCTTCGTATCATCATTAACATCAATTGGTTCAAATGAATCATTCTTAATAGCTTCATTTACAATACTTAAAATCTTTGAACCACTTTCATTCACCCAATCATTTAAACAACTAAAGAAAAATTTCTCTAAATTGAATTTAAATTGTGATTTTGATGAACTTACTTGATAAAAAATATTACGTACTTCATCAAGTGATTGATATGCTTCTAAAGCATCTCCATATGGGATAAATTCACCTCGTTTCCTATAATAATTTTCAATATGTTTTAAGATATTCTTAGAATCGACTGCAAACATTGATGTTGTTACAGTGGCAACTGTCTTGGGGACATTTAAAAATCCAAGTAATGGATTTTTATAACGTTTTTGTAATATTTTAATATCTTCAACAATTTTATCAGTTATATCCAATACATGTAAAATATTTAATGAATTATCTCTTGGTAAATTACCCAATAATTCAGCATACCTTAATTCAGCAACTCTTAATAATGCTTTTGATAATTTTTTTTCCCATTTTTTGGGTAATCCAGATTCTTGAATTAACTCAAATAATGGATCTGATTCAATAAATTCACCTAAAAACATTAAAATTGGTCCAAATTTTGGTTTTGCAACTTTACTAAACATCATTTGAATATTTTCTTTAATTGAATACATTGTTGAATTATAACTAATAATTAAACTTTTAATCCATTCATCTTTATCTTTATTTGACCATAATAAATATTTATCTTCCCATGGTAATTTCCCTTGATCATTTAATATAACTTTACAATAATTAATTACTTCCATTGATTTTTCAATTTCAACAGGTGATAAATCTTTTATATCATTTACAGGGTATAAATTATCTCTTAGTATCCCGGAAAGGTGACTTGCAGTAAAAACACAAACTGCTTTTGTAGGATAATCAATTCTCCAAAATTTGGCAACTAAATTAACTAATTGAATCGATTCTTTGGAAACTAATGGGTCATCATTTGAATAATTTGAACTAGTTTGTTTAGATTGTAATTCGATACATAATTTAATTAATATTGTAAAATATGGTCTTGTTAAATTACTTGATGGGAAAACATAAAAATCTTCACCACTTGGTAATCTAGGAATCAGCATTAGTTTCATTGATGCAGGGATTTGATATTTATGAATTAAATAATCACAATAACCTTGTTCTCTTGATTTCCATTGAATATATGATGATTCATCAACAAATGAATTAGGATTAAATTGACCCAAATCTTTATCTAAATAAAAAAGAATTTGTTTAATATCACTATGTAATTGTTTTTCTTGTGCAAGTTCTCTTAATTTATTAATATCTTGTTGTAATTTATTTGAATCAGTTTTAAATAAAACTTTGAGTAATTCAATCATTCCTTTATCAAAATCTCCAACTTTAAAAGATGGTTGATTATATTTAACATTTGATATAGTTGACATTGTTGAAAGTGAAGCTGATGAATTTCTTGAAGAATTTGATAATGATGGTTTAGGTTTTAAAGAATCTTTATGTTCATTTAATTTATTAATAATTAATTCACTATTTTTTTCCTTTTGAACAATTTTTATTAAAATCAGAACAAAATCACCTGATTGTTTAAATACAATATTACTCATTTCAGATTGTGGGTAAGTCCCTAGTTTTGTTAATTCTTTATTAGAACAAGAAACAAATTTCATTAATAAATATTCAGGACTATTATTTGTTCTCAATTCCGATTTAACTTTTGGATCTAATAATTCACTATAAAATCTTAAAAAACTTCTTCTTGTATTATCATCTAGATTTATCCCTGCTTTCTTCATAGCTATTAGATTAAGATGTTGTTCTAAATTATTATAAACTGAACTTGATAATTTTGAATCATTTGAATCTAAACCATAAATCCTTGAAGCTCTATTTTTTCTTGAAGGTGATTGAGTTGATGTAAGATTATTACCATTACCATTATTATTCCCATTACTATTATTATTACCATTCCCATTCCCATTACTACCTATTGTACCATTTGAATCAATAATTGGAGTTTTAAACCTGGCTTCATTGATATATTCGAGTATGAGTATTTTCACAATAGATTCATATAATTTATTTAAATCCACTCTTTCATACACTTCATCTTGAACCAACATCGCCGTAGACGCAATACTACGAGTCCTTGATGTGTTTAACGAATCATTAGTCCGTAACAGCATCTTTGTTTGGTACTAAAGCCCCAAATTAATATGTTTTTACCGTTATATTTAGAGTTTTCTCACTGTAAACAGAGGAAGTGCAAGATCAAAATTTTGTTCTCTCTCTTTAAAACTACAAAAACTACAAAAACTGTTTTATCACAATATTCAGGAAACAGAAGGGGCCAAAAATTATAAATATGGGAAGGTAATACATATGCTAATAATACATGAAAAAATTGGATGGAAAAAAGAAGATTTATTGGGTGAATTGAAACAATTAAAAAAAGACATATACAGTGAAAAATACAGTGAAAAATACAGTGAAAAATACAGTGAAAAATACAGTGGAAAATACAGTGGAAATGTGGGATCTCTTGGTAGATAAAAGTAAATGAAAATTCGATTAATGAATGGCTTTTCCAACAATTGGGTGGTGGGAAATTTATTCCTCTTCGGATTCTGAAACATTCAGATCTTGATGATCTGCTTCAGACAGTTCTGGAGGACTTAACAGATCATTAGCATTATACTGTTGCTCTAGTTCCACTGGAGTCAGTTTCCTTGAACCATTATTAACTGGAATCGATTCATCTTCTCTAGTTAAATGAGCACCTAAATATTTATTCATCAGAAATGCAGTTACTGTTTTCTTTTTAAATAATTTTTCTAATTTTGAATCACATAAAATTACTCTACCATCTGAAGGATCTTGAAGTTGATTAGATTTAATATAAGCCCATAATAATTTTACAACTTGTGGTCTTGAAGTTTTATCTATTTCAATAACATCCCTTAAAATATCAGAAAGAAGGTAAACAACTTGTCTCATTGGTTTCCTTGGTTCAGTACTTTTTTCTTTCTTCTTCTCCTTACGTACTTTATTATTCTTTTTAGCGGTATGTCTTAATTTATGACCAGTTTCTTTCAGTAATTTAATAGCTAATAAAGCATCTTGTCTTTCCATCTCTTTTCTTCTATCTAAATCAGTTTTATCATCATTTTCTCTATCTTCAACTAATTTATGATACCTTTCAAGGATCACATCATTTATAGATGCCTTATGAGGTTCTAAATCAACAACAAATAATTCTTGAAGTGCTCTCCTTATCTTTTTAACTGATACTTTATCAAGATCAGACACACTTAAAATAGCCTATAAAAGTTAGTATTACATCATTTTGAAACCTAAAAAAAGCAAAGTACTAAAATTACACCATTAAAGTCACATTTATCACCAAATATATATCCCGTATACCAAACATCAGTACTCAATTGTAAATATTACATACGTCGATAGTTGGAATATATTCTTTACTCTGTTCTTCCATTATCGTGAGGAAATATTATCTGTCTGTGCGTTGTAATTTTTTAACACAAAAAAATCACAGAACCACACACATTTTAAGCAAAGAGTTAACAACAAGTTAACAACAAGTTACTTCAATAAGCTTAAAAAGGAATAAGAAGAGATAATGAACTAAAGATCAATCTACTGACATTAAATTGGCATTAAAATCTATATATTATACATACAGTCGTTAACAGTTTCGAACTTAAACAAAGAGTGAATGTTTGTTTAAAATTATTTAAGCACCACTATTTTTTAAGTTACGTTTATGTTGTAATTCATTCTTTTTAATTAATTTCTTTCTTTCAGCTCTCTTTAAAGTTCTTGGATCAATTAATTCTTCTTTAGTATTTTTAGTATTTGCATTTAATTCAACTAACCATTGACTATCCATTTCTTTATTTTTACCTTTATAACCCCATTTTGGTACCCATTCACCACTAGCTTCATCATAAACCATTTTACCATCTTTAGGTTTAGATTTAATATTCTTTCTAGCTGCAAATTGTTGCCATCTAGTTAATGGTTTTTCCTTTGGTATAGATTTTTCTCTTGGTAATGGAGTGGTTGGTTCAGGTAATTGAACTAATGTCATGGTTGAATCTTGACCAGTTGATGATCCATGTGTATCAGTTGTTGTCTTAAGTGGTAATGATAAAATTTGATTAAGTAATAATTGTGCATTATCTCTAGTTACTGAAGCTAAATATTCTTCTCTTTCTTGTTCATTTTTTAATTTAGTATTATCAAGTGGATTTGGATCAAATGTTGCCAAATTCCCTAAATCAAAAGTATTTGGAATTGGTTTATCAACTGTTACTGGTTTAAATTCTTTATCTGACATTGGTTTAATTTTAAATTTTTTTTTGATGAGATGAGGTTTCCAATTTCCTCTGCGGTCCCTCCAAATAATTTTTTTTTCTTTTTACTCGCACCGGTACACCACTACAGAGTTACCTACTTTGCATTGAACTCTTCCAAATCCATAATGATACTAAAGTCATTACACTTAGTGTACCACCAGCCAATAATAAATGTCTATAATTCTCATCCATTAAAGTCTCAGGTTCCTTTTCTAATCCTGCAGTTGCTAAATTAGGATGAGTGGCAGCATCAACTAATTGAATAAATAATTCATTTAATGATGATGTCCAAGCTGATGATATATGTAAAGGTGAACTAAGTAATAAATCATTAGTATAAGTTTCAGGTTGAACATCAGATCTTTGTTGTTGTTTATCCAAATCAGCTTTTAAAGCAACAAATACACAAGGTATTTCACTTAAATTATCTAAATATTGTTCTCTTATATCAATTAAATATTGAAATGAATCAGGATCTGATGAATCATATACATAACACATCACATCACATTGATCTAATCTCGATTTATTAGATAATATGGCAGGTTCAAGTTCACCTAATTCTTCAAGAATTAAATAACATTGTTTACCACCTCTAATTTCAATATCTTTTGCACAAACTCTTGGTTGAATCGTTGGTGAATAATTTTCACTATATGAACCATTTAAAAACAGTTCTAATAATGAAGTTTTTCCTGATTGTGGTGCACCAACTATATAACAATTAAATACATTTCTATCATTAATTTGTTGACGATATAATTTCCCCTGTTTTTGTCTTCTTTTCCTTGGTTTAGTAAATTTTAAAGCTTTAACTGAATTACCTTCATCAAATCCTAAATATGCTAAATATTCTAATGTAGTTTTACAATCTAAAAATGTTGTTAAATTCCATTGTGCTAACCAACCTTGTAATGTAACATGACCATATTCATTAACAACAACTGATGATGGGAACAGTGATTCTCTCCATAATTTTGGTATACCTGGTGTAGGATAAAATAAATTATTTAACTCTTGTTCATTTAATCCACCATCATTATCTTTATCAAATTTAACAAATAAATCAACCATAAATTTATAACCTGTTGGACTTAATTCAACACTTGAATCAGGATTTTTATCAATTTTTGGATATAAAAATTTATCATTTAAAGATAATGAATTCGTATAATTAAAAGTTCTTAATATCCCCCAAATAGTTTCATGTCTACCTCTTTCTGCATACATTTTATTTAATATTATAAATCCATCTTCTGAAATTCCCTTTGATTTACCCTCATCTGTAATTTCAGGATAAATAATTCTATCAATTGATTTAATAATTTCTTGATATTCCTTTATGGTTGGCTTCTTATCAAATGCTTTAACATGTAAATCACTAAATTCTTCAAAATTAAGGAATCCATCTAAATCATGATCACATAAGAAGAAAACTCTCTTTAATGCGGCAACTGCTAATGGTTTTAAATTACCTTCTTTGGAATCAAATATTGGAGAAATTGGATGAGTTACAGCTCTTTGACAAAGGTAAAATGCTTCAACAACATTTTCATTTGATTTGGCACTACATCGTATACATGCTTCAAGTTCTTTAAATTCATTTAAAAGTGGTAAGAATTCATCTGAATTTTGTGTCTTTTTAGTTAACTGATCGTCATCCATTAAATCAGATTTATTAGCACATAATACAATTGGTAAATTAATACCTAATGATCTAAGTTTTGGAATCCAATATAATGAAATTCTTTCATAAGTAAAATGATCTGAATAAACTAACCATATAACATCACTTCTTTTCAATTCCTTTTGTAATTTAATTTCATCTGATGGTGATGAGTCAATTATAACAGTCTTTTGAGGTATGAATTTCAGGACTTTCCTTTCAGTTAATGGTTCTGAATTATAATATCCACCTTCCATTGGTGATCCAGATACTAAATCAATTAAACTATCTGAATAATCTTCGTGTGAAATAGTTATCGGAGGTAAAACATTTTGGATTTTGGATGTATATTCCCCCTTTATCAACGTCGCTATAAGTGTCGACTTACCAACTGAATCATCACCACAAACAATCACTCTAACTGTACTTTTAAGATCCATAGCGTTTCTTTAGTTGTAAGTGATTTAAAATGCGAGTAGTTTAAGTGTTGTAGAAAATTAAATTCTCATCACCAACTTTAATAAGGCGTACAAACGAACTTCTTAACTGGTTTAAAAGGGTCAAACATAAGGTCAAGATACAAGAAGATGTTCAGACAGATGATTTCCAGCACAAAAGCTGTTAGACAAATACCTAAGTTAGGTTTCCAAACCACCAGTGTTCGTTTCTTTGTACCAGAAATTCCAAGTGAACCAATGGATCCATATGAAACTAAAATTTATAAAATGTTAAGAGAAGCATTTACTCCACAAACATTATCAGTCAAAGATGTCTCCGGTGGGTGTGGTTCAATGTTCGCCATTAATGTTGAAAGTTCCAAATTTTACGGTAAACCAATGATTGCACAACATAGATTAGTTAATGCTGTATTAAAAGACGAAATAGAGCAATGGCATGGAATTCAATTACAAACTAAAGCAATTAAAGATCAAGCTTAAAAATAGAGGAGAGATAGACACAGATAAAGGGTCTTGTATATATATTATATGTATCTATAATCTATAGGGACATAAAAAAGCATTGTTATTTATTTTTAAATTATTTACTCAATAATTTCTTCTCTTTCTTCAATAATTTCTTCTTTTATCTCTTCAATAATTTCAGCTTGAACTTCAGTAGTTTCAGATTTAATTTGAGAATATCTTGATCTATAAGATTTCCATTCTTCTAATAATCTTCTTCTTAATAAGATAAGTTCTCTTGTTGCAGCATCAGCTTCCATTGCATCAGCTTCATCGAATTGAGCACTATATTCTCTTAAGTTCTTTCTAACTTTCTTTCTATCAGCAGCATTTAATAATGAAGCAGGTCTTGGTCTCCAAATGAATTCTCTAAATTGATCAATTGTATCATCTCTTAATAAATTACCAGTAAATTCAAACAATTTATAACCATTTTCAATATTATGAACCCAAGATGATGACCAAGCAGTAACAAATCTACCTGAAGGATCCCAAGTTAAATTAGTCATACCTGAATATTTTTCAGATTTTAACAATTTAACATTATTATTAGTTTTATTATTATTTGATTTATCATCATTTTCAAATGAACAATCAAAAAATTCAATTTCCCCATTACTTTTACCAATGTTGGCAATAACTGCAAATCTACCCTTTGGTGACCAATGTATATTATTTGAAAATTTATTTTCAATTTTATGATAAGTTTTATAATTAGTTGATGAAACTTTACCCTTATTGGAAGTTTCTTGAGCATAAAATGATATAGTATTTTTTGGTAATGAAGGATTATTATTACCATCATCTAAACTTGAAATAGTAATAAATCTATCAGCTCTTGGTTCCCAAGCAAAATTAACAACAACATCTTTTAATTCTAATTTTTCAACTGGGATATCCTTTTCAGTTGGTTTAAAAAATTCTAAATTTGAAAAAATAGTTTTACCAGATTTTGTATGACGATCAACTTTAACACACAAGTATTTAGATTCATCATGCCAATGCATTTTACAATCACTAACTTGGAATAAATTAATAGTTCTAAGAACATTAGTTGAAGGAATTTGCATTAATGCAACTCTTGCAGTTTGATTTGAACTTTCAGGTGTCCAATATGATAAAACATGTTCACCACCTTCAACTCTAGAACCAGCAAGATTAACACCACTTGGAGCCCATTCAAAATCAACAATTGAATCAATTTCAACTAATTTTTTATTTAATAATTGGAATGAAGGAGTTTCATAAATAGCTAAAGCATTTGGACCTTGACGAGCACAATATTTATCATCAAATGACCATTTAACTAAAGGCCAAGGCATTTCCTTTTGACCTTCTAAATGAGGTGGTAAAGCAAAAGTTCTTGCAACTTCACCAGTTTTTAAATTCCAAACAACTAATTTATGATCAATATTTTCTTCTTTAAATGGGAAATTTTCTCTTTCAGCTTCTGATTCAGGTAATTGAATTCCAACAGGTGATAAAGTAACTAAATAATTTTCATTTGGTGAAAAATCAATTAATCTAACTTGATTATGAATAAATCTTTGCATACTATCAAAATTTGGACCACCCCAAGTTTGAATACCTTGTGGATGAATTGAACATAAATAAGTACCCTTTGGTGAAAACTTAGCATATTTAGAAGTAAAACCCTTTCTTGGTTCAATAACTGGTTCTGGATCATTCTTTTTCTTATTCCAATAAATTCCAACAGTTTCAGAATAATGTAATAAAGCTTGATCTCTACCTTGTTCATCTTGTAACCAAGATTTCAAATATCCATGTTCTTTAAATGGTGGGATTTCAGGTTCAATGAATTCTTCTGGAACACTACCTTCAAATCCATATTTTTCAATATCAGTTAATGCATTAACTAATAATCTATGTTTTTTATCTAATGGTTTACCATTTAATTGTTTAATAGCTCTTCTAGCCAGTTCAGCATCTTTATATTGAGCGAAAAAAAATCCTTTGGTTTGACCATCTTCAACTGGCATATGAAATCCATCTTCTCCTTCAACTAATGGTCCAGCTGCACTTAATAATTTTTTTAAAACTTTGGTTAAAACTGGTACTTTTTCAGTAGTGGTGACTGGAGCTCCGTCAACAACAATGTAATTAACAAGTCCGAAATCAGCGGTAACTGAGAATTCTGCTTCTAAATCAGAATAATCAATATCATCCAACTTGACTTGCTTTTCAAATTCAGCGTAATCAATATCTGACATATTTAGTACTGGTGTATTACTGTATGAAAAATTTTTTTAAGCTCTTTTTTTTTTCATCGCGGACGTTTTGTGTGTGTTTTGAGATACAGAGAGATATTTTGATTTTGTGTAATTTATTATACATGAAGGTGTTATATGGTATACAATGGTGGGTGTTTGATGAATTTAGTGAATATAGAGTTACTTATGGACTCAATGGAGGGGGTCTTATGAGATTTGCTGTGGAGAAAGTTGGTTTCTTAAACGAGCATTCTCTAATTCTAATTCTTTAAGTCTCTTATTAGCTTCTCTATTCTCATAAACTCTTGCTTCCCTTTCTGCTTTCCATCTATTAGTTAATTCATCGATTCTTAGTTTCGACCTAGGTGACGAGATTGAACTATCTGCGTCAGTGGTTGTAGCTAAGGAATCTTCCAGTCTTGATAAATCATCATTTAATTTATTCAATTCTTCAATTCTTTTATGTAATTTATTAACATAATCTGTATTTTGAATGTCTGTGTCATTTTCTTTAAGTTGTAATTTAACATGATCATTTACAATCATATCAACTGCACGAGTGAAATAATCGAATACTGATTTATGATAATCTTTTAAATTTGTCATATCGGTAAAATCAATATCTGTTGTTAAATTTGAATTTGAATCATTTGATGATGAATTGGAATTTGAAAGTGAAAGATTTTTTGTCATATATTCTATTTTCCTAGTTGGTTCCCTTAATGATGAATCTTCCACAATTTTATTAAATGATTTTAATAATTTTTGAAATTTTAAAGTATCTAATTGAAGTAATTCTTTAATTTGATATTCTAAAATATTAACTTTTTTAATAAGATTTGGATCAAGTTCACTAATACTATTACCATTAACACTATTTTCTTCAGATACAGTTAAACTTGTAACTTTATCAGTTAAATTTTGGATAGTAGTTTGTAATGATATTTTATCTTTAGTTAAAGATTCAACTTTATAAGTAAGTCGTATTTTTTCAGCTTTCAAAATTCTTTGCTTTTCAACCGCTAAATTAAGATCTTGTTGAATTTTTTCATAAACTAATTTATCAGCTTTATAATTTGATGTTTCATTCTTTTGATTCGATAATTGATTAGTTAAAACTGATATCGTATTGGATGAATCTTCTTTTAATTTTATATATTGATCGTGTAAATCATTATATTCTTGTTGTAAAATATTAAAATCTTTATGACTTTGTAATAATTCTTCGTTAAGATCAGTATGATCATCATCTTCTTCATCATCTGCATTATCGTATTCATTATCTTGATGATGAGTTGTTTGATTACGAAGATTTTTAAAATCATTAACTTCATTTTGTAAATTATCAATTACATTTTGATAATTTTCTAATTTTGAATTAGTATTTGAATTTAAACTTGATAATCTTTGATTTTCAGATTTTAATAATGATAATTGATGTTTTAATTCTATAGTTTTTTGATTATTATTATTATTACTTATATCTGATAAACTTTTAAAATGACGAACAGTTAAATCATAATTATTTTTTATCTTTGCTGATGTTTCAATTTCATAATTCAATTGATGTTTGATTTTATTAAATTCCAATTTTAAAGTTTCTAAAGTAGATAATAATTGTTGAATCATTAATATATAATTATTTATTTCAACATCTTTTTCCTTTTCAGACCATTTAGTAGAATCTGAAGTAAAACTATTATTTCTTGGAGTTTCTGAAATGAAGTTTGAAGATTTAAATAATTTATCTAATTCAACTTTAAGTAATTGAAGTTTTACATCAATTGAATCATTATCATTTTCTAAACAAGTTATTAATGCATTTTTAGAAATTATTAACCCCCCATTATTACTTGAAAAAGTTGATATATCTGAATCAATTAAATTTTGAATAATTTCATTAACTACTTGATTTATCAAAATAATCTCATTATTCAAATCATTCATTATTATATCCTTCTTCATTGAATCATTTTGTGAATTTTCAATAGTTGAATATAAATCATCATTTAATTTTTGCATCTCATCATAATTTTTAGATAACTCTTTGTACTCCATATTCAATCTATTATAATCACTAATGCTTGAATTCACAACTTTCCTAGGCGTACTTAAAAGTGAATTACTACCACCTTTTATAGGACTTAATGAAATTGCAGAAAAATTCTGGAACTGATTTAAATCATTATCATCAATATCAATTTGTTCAAATTGTTTAGATTGTATAATTTTTTGTAAAAATTGTTTAAAAAATTTAATTTGAATCTTGTACCCAGTTAATTGTTTATTTAATTCATTTATAGTATTAACACTTGAAGAATCTTGAGATGGTTTATTAAGACTAAATTCTGGTGCTGAAAATCTTAAATTTGGAGCAGGTGGTAAATTTTGTGGCATTGATGATGCAGATCTTAGTTTCCTCCATGGTGTTAATGATGGACTGGTTTTACTTCTACTAGATACTTTACTAGATATTCTACTTGAAACATCACTCTTGTCGAGATCACCACTCCCAAGACCAATAAAGTAATCTTTTTCAAGATCAATGTCAATATCTCTATCCAATTGAGCTTGAGTTTCATCATATTTTGTTGAATCCATACTAATTTCAGGACTATAATGTAAATCTTTTAATCCAATATGATTATTTAATTTCACTTTATTCAATGAATTTTGTAAATTGAGTATACTCTTGTCGATATCACTATGTTTCTTTTCAAGTTTACCATTTATTGAACCTACCCTTGAAACATCCCTTGAAATATCCCTTGAAACATCTCTCGAATTACCAATTGATTCAAGTTCAGTTTTATCAATCCCTAAATCCTGTAAACCAGATCCACCAGATCCAATTGACCCAACAGACCCAACAGAATGCACAGAATGCACAGACCCGACAGAATGAACGGAATGATTGAAATCTCTTAAAATATCAGGGTTTGAAATGAATGGACTCGAAGCTCTACTTGAGAATGAATATTGTTTTGATTTAGATCCATCAAATGTTGGATCTTTAAGGTGTATACCTTCCAGATCCAGTTCGCTGAACGACATGATATTCCCCCGCCAGGTGCAAAAACGAGTACTGAAGTACCTGATATGTGTGGTTTTAAGTGGTTTAAGTCAAGGTACAAGTGGTACCAATGAGTGATGAGACTAATGTGGGTTTTATCGTAATGTGTTACTGAAAACGTCTAGTCGCGATAGACGAGTTTTATGATGTTTTGACGTGTTTCAGATATAATTGTATAGATTAAAGCCCGTTAAGAGTAACTATATGTTGATTAGAGTGCGGGATATACTCAAGGAAGTGATAAGGGATACCATAGAATAACTTTAAACTATTTATTCCTTATATATTTCTTAATTTCTTTTATTATTTAAATATGTTTCACGTGACACGCAAAATTACAAATTGATAAGATAATAAAACATTATTAAGTTTCCATATCATCATCTTCATCGTCTTCATCATCGTCTTCATCATCATCTTCTTGAGCAAACTTAATAGCTTCTTGTAATAAATCATCTGGAATAAATTCATGTTTACCTTTAGTATCATAAGAACACCAACTAATTTCTAATTCATAATCTTTATCTTTATTATCTTCATGAGCTTGATGAATTATCTTAGCAGCATGTTTAACAGCTTCTTTAACGGTTAAATCTTCAAAATTCAATTTTTCTAATTCTGATTTAGCAGTTTGTCTACCTTTACCAGTTGCTGCACCTTTATAACCCCAACATGCACCACTTGGTTCAATCATATATAAATGAGGACCATTAGTATCGATACCACCAACAATGGCAACTATTCCAAAAGGTCTAACTGAATTATAACATGTGTAATTTTGAACGAAAATTGATAATCTATCCATTAAATGAGGAACAGATACTGGGTTTTTATAAGTAGTTCTAAAAGATTGAGCTTCATCTCTACCACGGTTAACAAAGTGTGAACCATCAGGTAATAACCCAGAATAAGCAACACCGATATGATGATCAATTCCTTGAATTCTCTTATTTTTACCAGGAACTAATAATTTTGAATTTATAATTTTTTCAACAGCTAAAACAATCCCATCTTTACATTTAAGACCGATGGAGGTACCACCGTTTTCAACTGCTTTCATTGCATATTCAACCTGGAAATTTCTACCATCTAAAATCGTTAGTAAAATTAATTCTTCCTAAACCTCATAATTTTGTTACCTTGTTTGACAACCCATGGTTGAAATTTCGTCGGACAAAGAAGTGTAACAAAAATCAATACATACCTGGTGAAAAGACAGAATTGGATAAATCGTATCCAGTACCGATAGAACTCTAGATTGGTTAGTACTCGTAATCTCTCGAATTTAAATCATCAACACTTCCTACATACCATAATCGCCACTAAATAAATTTGTGCGAGCGTGAGATTTCACATTAAATGAGTAGCAGATTTGAATGGCCCATATTGGGGATCATCGTACGTACTAAAAAAAAAATAATTTCCACCAACCGCTAGGTAGAAGTAGAGGTGGAAGTTAGAGGGATATATTACTAACGGGCTTTGTCAGTTCCCATGTTTGATGATTTCAGTGCTAGGGTATGGATCTCATTACTTCGTTTTACATAGATTATCACCAGAGACGCAGATCATATTCCAAATATCACTAACGATTTTATGGATCTCCTATTACTTAGCGATAACCGTTGGACCAGGAACCCCACCAACCGACTTCACACCCAAGAAGGGAGAATGGAAAAGGTATTGTTCCAAATGTAAGAATTATAAGCCTGCTAGAGCACATCATTGCAAGACATGTAAGAAATGTGTACTCAAGATGGATCATCATTGCCCTTGGACTATGAATTGTGTAGGGCATGAGAATGCAGGACATTTTATGAGGTTTTTGTTTTGGATTATGGTTAATACTGGGTTTGTAGGGTACCAATTATTTAGTAGAGCCATTGAATTTTATGATGATAGAAATTTACCATCTTATTTGATTAATAAATGGGAATTATCTGCTGTTATAGTATTAATCCCACTTGATATATTTGTGTTTTTATCGATTTTATTATTATGGATTAGATGTTTAAGTAATTGGATTTTCAAAGGTATGTCACAAATTGAAACTTGGGAATGGGAAAGGTTAGAATCTCAATTTTATACGAATAGATTATGGTTACAAATCAGGAAGAACTATAGAGAATTACACGGTAAAGAATTACCTGAATTGAAATCCTGGAATCTCCATTCAAGTTTCTATGAGAGAGTGGATGCAGAATTAGATCATCAAGAGGAACTAAATGAACTAGATGAATTCGACTCATTCGAACCAATACCTGAAGAAAACGAGGCTATAGAAGACGAAAATGAACCATTATACAAAGACATGGACCAGGTCCCAGAAGAGTTCACTATGGACGATATCATCTTCCCCTACGACCTCGGAATTTGGGGAAACTTAACCTCATGTTTCAATTCACCCTTCATATGGTTGTTACCATGGACGAAACCATCATTCATAGGGACAGAATTCCCAGTGACGGAATTCATTGATGAAGACCAGTTATCGTTACCGTGGCCACCAGATGGTGGCAACCATTTTCCACCAGACCCAGAAATCAATATTGATGAACTTAGTCATGAGGAGTTGAGGAGAGATATCAGTAAATTGAAGAAGAAAATGAATCCTAGGGCTAGAATGACTAGAACTGAATGGGTCAATTACTATGGTGAGAATATAGGTGATTTCGGCGTGGATTTGGATACCGAGGAGAACTACCAGTTGTAAAGACTACTATATATATATGCATTTTGACATTTTTCTCTACACTCTTTAGAAGTGTAAAAATGTGAGATCTCACTGAAGAAAAAAAAAAAGATTGGTATGAAGCTAGTCAAAATCTGTGGGATTAAATCCCTTGAAATTGCTGAAGTTGCAGTACAAAATGGTTCAAATTTAATAGGAATGATAATGCTTCGAGGCGTCAAACGTAGTATAGATTTAGACGAAGCCAAAAAAATCACAGAAATGGCGAAAAGTAAATCTTCTAAACCTATTAGTCAAATCATTGAACTAGTTTCCACAAATGAATACAAAGATGTTAATGAGATGTTAACTCACACCACCGAATTGATCATGAAACATGGTCCATACACAGTAGGTGTATTCAGAAACCAAAGCATCGAAGAGATTTTAGAGATTGCTGAATATACTGGGATTGATATTGTACAACTTCATGGCAGCGAAGATAAGAAACAATTTATAAATGAATTACATAGCCATGGTCACATAGTTATCCCAAGATTCGTTATACCGAGTGAAATCGAGTTAATAAACTCCATTTTATCTGATATTTTCCAGGATGGGAAGTATAACGGTAACGGATTTTTGGTACCTTTATTAGATGGTGATATGGGAGGTACTGGTGAGAAATTAGATTGGTCAATAGTGAATAAACTTGATGGTAAATTTATATTAGCTGGTGGACTTGACCATACTAATGTTGGACAAGTTAAATTTGATAATCTTTTAGGGTACGATGTTAGTGGAGGTGTTGAAACTAATGGAATTAAAGATTCTGATAAAGTTGTTAAATTTATTAATGCTGCAAAGATATGATTTCATAAAGAGTTTTTATTTAGTTCTATTAGTTTTGTAAATATATAATATATAATAAATGTATGTACAATATCTTATTTTTTTTTATGTTTAATCTTCGGAATCCCAATTTTGAGCAGTTGGTTTTGTTGGCATTACTGGACCACCAGCTCTTTTTGCCATAATAATTTGATCAATTGATAATATTGTTATTGCTGCTTCAGTCGCTAAATTTATTGCTGATTTTTTAACATTTGCTAAATCATAAATGATTTCATCATCAACATTAACTAAACCTTCAGGATCTTCAATATTAATACCGATATTTAAACCAGAATTATCATTTAATGAATGAATTGAATATAATTTTGATAAAATTTCAGTTGAATTAAGACCAGAAGTTTCAGCTAAAATTTTTGGAATAATTTCAAAAGATTTGGCAAAATTTTTAATTGCTAATTGCAATAAACCTGGAGTTGATTCACCATATTTATTAACTAATTTAACTAATTCAATTTCAGTTGCACCTGCTCCTGGGACTAAGTTAGTATCTTTAATAAGACCTTTAATAGCATTAACACCATCATCAATACATCTTTCAACATCATCTAAATTATTCTGCGTTGCACCTCTTAAAATAATTGTTGCAGTTCTTGAAATTGAATCAATTTGTTTAAAAATTGTAACTCTATCACCTCCAATTTCTTTAGTTTCAATTGAATCAATTTCTCCCATTTCATCAGGCATTGGTGCACCTAATCTTGGTAATGGAGTTGCACCACAAACTTGACATAATCTTCTTAAATCAAATTTTGATGGAACTTTTAAAATTAAAATTTCATATTTATTAAAATAATGTAAAGCTAATTCACCAACTGATGCACCAGCAATTATAACTTTAACTCCACTATCACTAATTTCTTTACACATTTGATCTAATTGTTGTTCTTCACCTTTTGAAAATTCCAACATTTCTTTAGCATTATGTAATAAAACAGTTGATTTTGTTTCAGTTGTTGAAATATCAATTGGACATGAAAATACAACAACTTTTGATTTATTTTTAATTGATTTAATTGAACCTTCTGGTTCTCTTGGGAAAACCATACCTTTAATAACTTGAGATTGTGATAAACTTGATCCCATAATTTTAACAACTCTAATTGAATCAATATTAAATCCTGATGGTCTTTTTGGATTAAGAACTAATTTAACTGATTCAATAATTAATTTTGAAATAATTGATTCTAAACCTAATTGTTTTGATGAAACAACTGATTTAATAACTTTATATAATTCTTTTGAATCTGTTAAATTTTCAACTTTATTAATTACAATCTTATCGATTTGTTCCATTGCATATTTATTTGCTAATTTATAACCTTGTATAATTTCACTAACATTTAAACCTAAATTTATTAATTTTTCTGCAATATTTAATAATTCACCTGCTAAAATTATAACAAAATTTGTATTATCACCCATTTCAAATTCTTGTTGTTTGGATGCCATAATTAAGATCTTAACTGCTGGATGAACAATTTCTAATTCATTAATCATTGTTGCTGCATCATTTGTAATAAATACTTTACCTAATTTATTAACAATAATTTTATTACGTCCACTTGGTCCCATTGAAGTTTCAACAATTTTAGAAATTTCTCTAACTGCTTCGATATTTCTAATTATAGCCCCATCACTAGCGGAATGTGATTGATAACCTTGTTTAAAAAGTCCAGCATTTGGAGCTGATGGCAATTTTAATGACATTTTTCTTTATTATGGGTATCTCAAAACTTTTTCCTTTTGATCTCTCAGCGAAAAGTTTCGCGGTGAACGAGAAAAAATTTTCAGTCACGTGAGCGTGTTCTTAACTATGTGAAACTAAGATAACCCAAGTTATATACAAAAGTTATAGAAGTAGTAGGAAGAAGATAAAGAAGATAAAGAGGATAAAGAAGATAAAGAGGATAAAGAAGAAGAAGTAATGAATATATTACAATAAAAAGAACAGATCTACTGCTCTTCAACTTTCTCATCATATTTACTTAAAACTTTAATCATATCATCATAATTATCACATTTTAAAGCATCATTTAATAAATCAAATTTTTTAAATTGATCAACATTTAAATTACTTGATTTAACATAAAATTCTTTGAAAACATCAAAAATATTTTCATAATTTTTAACTTTCTCTTTTAAATTTTTATTTTCATTTTTTAAATCTGTTAAATCTTCTGATAATTGTTGTTGAGCTTGCTTTTTCCTTTTCCTACATTTGCTTGCTGCTATTCTATTCCTTTCTAATAATCTATCCTTTTTCCATGCCGCTGTTCCAGGTACCGGACCATTATCAGGGTTAAATATAACTTCATTATTATAAACTAAATGATGATTTGGAGGTGGAACTCCTGCAAAAGTTGAATGATCAACTTTTTTATCATCTGATTGAGGTGGAGTTATTGGATGAATAGATTTTGGACTTTGTGAATTTATAATCATATTATTTGAAAGATTTGAAAATTGATTATTTGTCATATTAGGATTATGATTATGATGATGATGAATTTGATTGTGATTGTGATGATTGTGATGATTGTGATTGTGATTATGATTATGAGTTTGTGGATTTTGATGAGATATCAGTTGTGGTGGTACCATTGTTGGTGGAATCATTTGATTTTGATTCATTGTTGATTGATCAGGTATAAAAGGTTGAGGATTATTTGAATTTGGTGGAGTTGGACGTGATTGAATTCTTTGACCTGGAAATTCTCTATCAAATTCAAAAGAATTTTTAAAATCTTCTATATTATTCATTGCAAATTGTCCAATTTGACCAATTTGACCATTTGATAATGAGATTCTTCTTTTAGGTCTGTTATGACTTACAAATTCATGAATATTAGTATTATTTGGTTGAACTATTTGTTGTGCCAATTGTTGTTGTTGTTGTTGATGTTGTGACATTTGTTGTTGATGTTGTGGAATTTGTTGTTGTGGTTGTAATTGTATTTGAGCTTGTGGGACTTGAGGTTGAGGTTGAGGTTGATGAGTTTGACTTTGACGATTTGATGAAGGTTTTTGATCTAACCAATCTCTATCAAAATCAAACCCATTATCATATTCATCATAAACTGCTTCATGATTTATAATTTGACCGATTTGACCATTTGAAATAGAGATTCTTCTTCTTAATGGTTGACCTTCTTGATATAAAAACATACTTTGATCAAATAATGGAGGATTAGTCATTGGATATCCTCCAAATTCAAAATTATGGAAAAAATTTTGACTTGAACTTTGTTGCATGTTTGTATGAGTTGGTTGAGCTTGATGTTGTGACACTTGACCTACTTGACCTACTTGACCTACTTGACCTACTTGGCCTACTTGGCCCACAGGTACCAGAGTAATTATATTTTGATCTTGAGTTGGATGTAAATTTACATTAGTCCCATCTGTTTCAGGCTCTATTTTTACGCCTTTTGATTGACTAAAAGTATCTTGAAACTCCATTATTCAAACTTGTTTTTTTTCTTGTTTTCCAATAATATATTTTTTCCCCTTTATATTATCACACTTAACTTAAGAGATAACACTTGAACTTTTGATAATTTGTTGACTCTAAAGGGTTTTGTTAAAGGGATTTTTCAAAAAAAAACTCACCAGATGGGGTGTTTGATGCGAACGTTTAAAACGCAGACAAATTTGGGCAATCAAACGACCTTTTTGATGTTTAATGAATTTACCATTAGAAACTCGCTTATTAAATCCTTTTAAATTTATAGCCGTATTAATTATCGGTGTTATACAATAAGGATATAAAACAATAGGTTACTAACTAAAACTACTTTTTTTAAAAAATAATTATTTGTGGTTTAGTTCCTCTTATCTATGTGTATGTAAGAGAAGATGAGATTTACAATGGAGAAGGATTTTCTTTTTTGTAGAATAATTTATAATAGTTTAATAGTTTAATAGTTTAATAGTTTAATAGTTTAACTGCTTATTGATATAAGCATTAATTTATATATTTTATTAACTTAATGAATTCAAACTTTAGGGTTAATAATAAAAGTTTAATCTTATTTTCTCAGGAGTAAAATGATTTTGTAATAGTACAGTTGGAATTATTGATAAAGGATTGTTATTATTGTTATTATTATGGTATTATTATTATTATAGTATTATTATTATGGTATTATTATTATGGTATTATTATGGTACTATTAGTATTAGTAGTATTATTGATGGAATTAGCTCGGAATTCAATAGGGTAAAAGCCTTGAGCATCCACAGTTCCCGTTAAAATTTTCAGATTGGATTATGATCCTTGTTATTTTATTTTCCATTTTTTATTTTTTTTGATACAGTATGAGTTTTTGGTATGTATGGTTATAATCTAATATGAACTGGAGGAGGTGATGGAGGTGGTTGATAAATATCATCAAGATTATGTGAACCATAAGCTGGTGGAGGTTTAAAATCATTATCAATATATTGCTCATTATTATCAAATCTATTATTCCTGTTATTATCCCTATTATTATTCATATTATTATTCATATTATTATTCATATTATTATTCATATTAGCATTTCCTTGTTCTAAAGGCTGTGAATGTATTAAGCCTGGTGAATTTAATTGAGAATTTAATTGAGGTGAATTATTTAGTGGAGCAGTAATATCATTCCCATTAACAGCCGCAAAAGTTGTAGGAGCAGCAGCAGCTGCTGCAAGACGTGGACTTACCATTAATGGGTTTCTATTATTCATTGATGATGAATTATTCATATTATACATTGATGGAGTTTCAATAGTTTCAATATTAATTGGTTTAATGATCATTGTATTCCTTTGAAATCTTTTTTGAATAAGGTATAATAATAATCCTGCTGGTATTATAATTGCTATAAAATATAATCCTTGTGATGTATCTCTTTTTTCAATGTTTGAATAACCACCATTATCATTAATTATATGATTCCCACAATGAATCCACTCTTTAAAAGTCAGTATTATCAGTATATCATCCCAACCCATCCACCAACCCATCGAATCTTTCACTCTTGGTATAACTTCTATATCTTCGATATCTTGTATAATCTTTTGATAATCAATAAACATTTTCTCTCTCTCTTTTTAACTGCAAAAAAACACCAAAAAATCTGTCAAATTTTTTCTCTTTTCCGTTATCCCTCTGCGATTTTATAAAAAATTGTGCAAAGGCGAAGCAACAAGGGTAAGGGCACCCTGAGATCGACAGAGAAAGTCTGAGTGATCCTTACCACCTGAAACTAAAGTACTTGGTGTTAAACACTATTTTGACACAGAGAGGGGGCTGTAGGTTAAAAAAGGGCAAGTGAAAAACAAAAAATAGTAATAATAATAATAATAATAATAAGATATATTTTGTTTTGATCAAATGGAGAATCATTTAGATAAAAGAGTGAATCACAAATTCACAAAATTACCACAAATTATTGAATTAAAGAGATTAATTAATGATAACAATATGAATAAAATTTTACGAGGGAAACTTGAAGCCCCGGATGATTTCCTTAATAATTTTAGTAAAGAATTTGGTAATGACAGGGTCCAAGATCTGACTTTTAAAAGTGATTTAGGGGTTAATAATCGTCATGGCAATGGTAATAGTGATAGTAATAGTGATAGTAATAGCGCTGGCGCTAACGATAAAGACAAAGATAACGATAACGCTAAAAGTAGCCCTTCATTTAGTAATGGTATTACACCTCCAATTAGTTCTAATAATACTGACACAACTATTCAAAAGGAAGAAACTTTCCAATATATTTATGAATTAGTTATAGAGAATCAAAGAGGTACGAAATTTTTTGGTATACCATTATTCTCTAAGAATTCCCTTTTACCAATGGTTGATCCATCGAATTATCAATCTATCGATGGTAAGAAATTACGACTTATAGATAATTCCCTTTCTAATTTCCCATTGCCTGATTTAGATTGGTCATGGTATTGGGATTGTTGGTATATATTAATGTTGAATGATGTTGATGATCAAGGATGGATTTATTCTAGGTTTAATTTCAGTAGTCATCATTGGAAGGGGAAATATTATTTTGGGAATTTCGTAAGGAGGAGGATTTGGGTTAGAATGAGACGTAGAGAAGTAATTAAAGATGATGCATTTGATAATAATTTACCTTCTATATCTATTGGTAATTCACTTATAAGTTCATCAAAACATAGGAAAATTGCAAGATTAGCAGATAAATTAAATCAATTGAATCATATTGGATCGAATACATAGTTCTTAGGTCTATTTGTAAAAGATCAGGATATCAGTGGGTCATTAGCATAATTAATAATATAATTAATAATATAAAAAAATAATATAGCATTTAATAAAAGTTGCGACAGCTTTAATGGATCTAATTATTCTGATTTTACAATATAAATCCTCTAATAAAACATCATTACTTCAAACTTTGGAACATTATCAATATGGATTAACAATTAATGAAGGTAGACATTATGAGTTAACCGCTGTTAATGATATTGATAAAACTTTTAAAATTTTAGTTAAATCTTTAAAGAATAATGTAACTAATTTACCACAAATCTTAGATCATTGTTTACCATTAGTTCAACAAGCTTTAAAAGAGATGTCAACAAGACAATCAAAAAAGAAATTATCTAGAAGGTTAGTTGATATTTTAGACGCTTTCTTCACTAACCCTCCAAACGATGCAAATAAAGAATTGGTTTATAATTGGTGTTTCCAATTTATTCAACTTTCTATTGGTGTTATAAAACCAAATGATATATTGGAATTTGGTGAGTTTATACATGGATTTATATGTAATAAATTAAGAGTTGGTTGTACTTTAGATCAAGAATTGGTGTATATCAAAGTATTTTGTTTATTCCCTGCTCAAGAAAGAATTCACCTTGAAATGTTAAGTTTAAACCTTCAACATATCAGGTACTACCAAACCCTTCAAAATACCATCAGAGAAGATTAATAATAATAATAATAAAAAAATGTGTCTGTCTTATATTGATATTAATTTCCTATATCGATTTAATTGATTTTTTGGAAAATACATAACTTAAAGCACTAATTAAAGTAGTAGTTCCAACAACCCATTCAAATCCATTTAAAAACATCCCATACCCTTCAATATTCCCAAGAATATCCTTAAATACCAAATTCCCAATATAAACCATTTGCAACCCGGTATTTATTTTACTAATCATATTTGGCTCAACTTTAACAGTTGGAATCAGCAAATTAACTAATCTTTTCCAAGTTTTTGGTGGTGGTAAAGTAGTATACCTGTAATACACACCCATCAACGCCAACATTGAATCTTTGGCGATGAATAATGAAACTAATGGGATTGGCATTGTACCATTAAATAGTAATGCTAGGGTACAACATCCCATAAGTAATTTATCAGCTATTGGGTCTAAGATGGTTCCGAGAACAGTGAACTGTTTGTATCGCCTTGCGATGTAACCATCTAGGAAATCAGTTATACATGAAACGGTGAAAAGTGCCATACCTATATGAGTTTGATTTGTTGCTATATAATAAGTGATTATTGGGGTAGTAGCAATACGAGAAGCTGTTAAAAAATTTGGAATGGTGTAGATGTTTTCTTCGAGGATTTTTTTAGTTAGTCCCCTTTCAGGTATGGTTGGTGGTGGTATTTTGGTATTGAATTTATCATTTGGAGTTGAACTATTGTATCTTGAAAATGTTTTAGTGAATAGTTTGTGGGAATGTGATGAGATTTGAATTCTGCTGGTGGTGGAAGTGATCGAGAAGTGTCTTTTGATAGGGACTAGGCCTCTTGGGAAACTTTTAGGCACCCTGGCCAAGTTCCATTGTAAAATCAGTATCATCAAGTGTATATTCCAGACTGGGAAAAAAATGGGCAAAAAAAAAGAGAAGATGCGAACAAAGGAAAGACGGAGAAGGTGTTTCATGTGTGTTTAGATTATGAATTTTTTAAATATACACAGGTACTTATCCCTCTCATCACACACACTATAAAATTAAGAATTCATTGAATTAATAATTGGATGGCGTATAGGGTGCACAGGCACCGGGACTCTATCAAAGTTTTCAAAATAATTCTTCCCAGTAAATCAAGTGAATTAAAGAAGTGCGGCTCTAATTTTCATTTAAATTTATAAAGGTTCACCAGTTTCACTGATTAAATTATCTGAAACGATTTTTGGACCTTCGCCAATCCCTGTCCAAATCAACTTACTAACCCCATCAAGCTTTTGGTCGGACCCATTACTTCCTTCCCATTCCAAATGACCCAAATAAGGTTCAAAGAAAGATTTAATCTTGTCCTCGTTCTTTGGTTCATAGTATAAAACTGCATTTGGACCAGCGTCGAAAGTGTAAGCTACTATGACTTCGTCTTTGTTCAATTCGTGACATAAATTGATGATTTTTCTGGAAGTATCAGTAAGGTAGAAGATTGGAGGGAAAGAATCGAGACAAGTTGCATGGAACTGATTGGAATCTCTCATTGTTAAATCAGCAAACTTATTGAAATCCTTGTCGAGGATAGCCTTTGACATTTCGATGTAACGTTCAGGGACAACGTTGGTGATACGTTCATTGAATAATGATGAAGTGTTGACTGTGGTTTGCATACCTGAAGTGGAAGGAACATCCTTTTTAGCGTCTGAAACAACACAGATAAGTGCCTTCATGGCCCAATGGTCAGCTGGGGCGATTTCAACGGCTTTGGAATCAGTACCATCTTTCAATTCACCCATTTGCCAGCCGACGTAACCACCATAAAGCGATCTACAAGCTGATCCACTACCCTTTCTTGCGATCCTAGATATATCACTGTTAGAATCAGGCAACTTGTATAATTGAGAGATCCCATATACTAACGCAGCAAACCCAGCAGCACTTGAAGCTAAACCAGCGGCGGTTGGGAAGTTATTTTCAGAAACGATATGTAACTTTAATTCAGACAATTCATCTAATTTTTCACCACTCTTTTCACTTTCTAATTCGAATTTCTTTCTCAACGCACGTAAATCGGCGAGACAAGCTTGACTTCTTGGGGTGTCGAGACTTTGAACTGCCCCATTGATCCATAATTTATCTTCTTTGAAATCAGGTGAACACGCAACAGTGGTTAATGTTCTCAAATCCCCTTGGTTTAAAGTGACGGAGATGGACGAGTTGGTTGGCAAGTTGAGCGTGGTGTCTCTTTTCCCCCAGTACTTGAGGGTGGCGATGTTGACGGGCGCTGTGACGGAGACTTGGTGCATTCTCTGATCTTTTTGGTTTCTGGTTCTTGCGTGAAGTTTGATGTATCGAACTGAATAATTTCTTCGCGATCGATCGCTTTCGTTCTCGTTTAGCGTATTTTTTCCAAGATCTCTCATCTTTGTGGATTAAGTAGGTAGGTACTATTAGTAGTTGAAAGAGAAGGAAGACAAGGAAAAAAAAGTACATTATTTTTACAAATCTACATATCACCATCCCGCATACTACAAAACAATTTTTATTTTTAAATTTTAATTAGTTAAATTATTTTTTTAAACTCCATCTCCATAATCTTGCCTTACAATCACCTGAACCAGTTGCAAATATACCTTCAGTTTCACCACTATCTAACGATACAGCAACTGAAATAACTGAGTTTCTATGACCTTGCAACATTAATAAAGGATTACCACTTTCTCTATCCCAAAAAATAACACCTCTATCTTTAGAACCTGATAAAATATATTCATTATTTGGAGTTGAACAAACTGATAAAACAAAATCTTTATGTCCAATATAAGTCACATCACATGATGATTTCTTTTGACTAATTGAATCTGATTTACCTTGTAAATTCCATAATTTAACAGTTCTATCTAATGAACCTGAAGCAATTTGCTTTCCAGATGTTGAAAATGCAACTGAATAAACTGAATCTTCATGTCCATTACCTTGTTCATTACCACTATCTAATCTTTCAACTAAAAATCCAGTAGTTGAATCCCAAACTCTAACAGTTCTATCTAATGAACCTGCTGCAATTAATTGACCATCTGGTGATACAGCAACTGTTGTAACTCCATCTTCAATTGATAAAGTTAATGAACATTGTGATGATCTTAAATCCCAAGTTCTAACTGTTCTATCTCCACTACCTGATACTAATCTATTACCATCTGGGAAAAAATCTAATGAATAAATATCTTGTTCATGACCTCTTAAAATTTTAATAATTCTTTTAGTTGATAAATCCCAAATTCTAATTAATTTATCTTCTGCTCCTGTTGCTAAAAATTTACCATCTGGTGAAAAACATGCAGATCTAATATATAAATCACCATTTGAATTTGTATCTTTATCTTTATTTGAATCATCATTAACACCATTTGAATTATTATCATCAACTAATTTTGCAACTAATTCACCAGTTTTAACATTAAAAACTTGAGTAGTTTTATTACAACCAGTTGCAATAAACTCACCATTTTTTGAAAATCTAACACAACAAACAACTGATGAATGATTTAATGAATGAATTAATTCAACATCTAAATTTTTAGAAAATGCTGGATTATATAAAACATAATAATCTTGTAATTGTTTTTTAAAATCTGGATGAGCTTTTGCTATATCTAAATCTGAAAGAAATGGTGGAATTTCTTTAATATGAAGTGATTTTTGATTTGGATTAACAATATATTGATTTGGATCAACAACTGTTAAATGAGGATTTAATTGTGTTAACGCAGTACTTGTTGGAGTTGCGTTTGATCCATTATTGGTAGTAGCTGGAACTGCTGCAGGAGCTGCTGCAGGAGTTATTGCTTGTTGTGGTTGTTGTGGTTGTTGTTGAATTGGTTGTTGAGGTGGAACAGCATTATTAACTACAGGAGCAATTGGAGCAGCTAAAGTTACTGGAGGATTTGGAGCTATAGCAGCTTGTTGTTGTTGAGGTTGTGGAGGTTGTTGAGGTTGATTTGAACCATTTATAACATTATTAATTGGAGGCATTGAAGAATTTTGTAAATTATTTTGTTGTGGAATTGATTGTTGAATTTGAGGTGGTTGAATTGAAGGAGCATTTAAATTTGGTTTCAGTCTATTTTCTAATTCAGTTTTTAATCTTAAGATTTCTTCTTCATATGCTTCTTTAATTTTTCTATGTGCCATTTCTAATTCATAAACTGTTTGTCTAATTTGTTGCATTTCACTAATTTGTTGATTATATTTTAAATCATAATCATCTTTAACTTGTTTGAAGTTTGAAGCTTCATTGAGTGTGAATTCGAATTCTTGTTTAACTGCATCTAATAATTCATTTAATCTTTGTTGATGTTGCAGTCTAATAGTTACCTGCTGATTATAAACACTCATTTCTTAATCTGAATTTACTCTTTTCTTTACTTTACTACTTTAGTTTACTTTACTTTACTTTACTTTACCTTCACTTTACTTTGAATATTGAATCTTTTTGTGGTCTTCCTGAACTTCCTTGTCTTCCTTGTATTCCTGTGGTCTTCCTGGTAGTCCTTTGGATCCAATTTGAATAAATCTTTTTGAAAGCGTCTAATTGATCAACTTTTTGTTAAAGGGAGTAAAAGAAAAAAAATCAAATTTTTGAGAATCAATTTCCATTACCACAAATTTTTTTAATGAACGAACGAATGAAAAAAAAAACACACATAAAATACAGCGACACGGCGACATCTGCCGACACGGCTATTTTCCCTTCCAAATAGAATTGCACCCCCTATTTGCTTTTTGCACCCCCTAAAATCTGTCTTTGTGGTTTTTTTCTATTTGCACCCCCTATTGAGTTGTGTGATTACCGGAGGGTTTCGGGTTTTCAGGGTTTTAGAGTATATAGTGTCCTTACCTCTCCCTAAATGGAATGTCGCATCTATAAACCTTTAAATTACGGATCCTTTAGCAAATGAAATGAGCGAAATTGGAAAAGTTGGAGAGTTACGACATTCATTTAATAGAGGTTGTGCTATTCATGTAATAGCAATTCAAATTATATGTTTCAGATTATTTTTTATAATTTGTTTTAAATTTGTTTTAAATTTGTTTTAAATTGGTTTCATATTTGTTTCATATTTGAGTGGAATGGTTTAAATAGGAAGTTTTTCAAACTTTTGTATTTTATTCAAATTTATTCAGAATTTTATCAAATTTAATATAATTTATCATTACTAGATACTTTTTTTATACCTTATAATCACTATAAATCTTTATTATTCTAATTCTATAAATATTTAATATTTATTGGCAAGACCCGTACACCATAGTAAACTTTTTATTAAAAAATTCCCTCCCCCTGTTGAGAAAAATCATTGAAAACGACTCACTAATGAGACCATCACAAAGATTTTTTGTTTATCTTGGTGATAACGTATTTAGAGGTAAAAAAGCTCAAGAAGCTTATAATAAAACTATAACAGGTAGATACCAACTACTAATTAAAAAAAATCATTTCTTATATTTTGGTTTCCCATTTATTTTATCAATTGTTTTAGGTTCAATTTATCTTAGTACATTTACACTGATTAAATGGGAAAAATATGATGCAAAACATTCACAATTAAATGAATCTGAAATGTTAGAAATGATTCAAGAAAGAAGAAAAGTTGATAAGAAAAAAGATTGGTATAAATTACAAGGTTTTACAATGGATAATTTTAAAAATGATAAAGATGTTAATAATGGTGATAAAAATAATGATTCTGATTATGAAATGATTAGAATTAAAAGAAAGAAAGAAGATGAACCTGTTTGGTGAGTTTGAATTTTGGAATTCTTTAAAAGGCTTTGAGTTTTTTTAAAGAAAGTGTGAAGATTGGTATGTAAATAGGTAAAATATGGAGTAAATGTATTGATTTTCTTCACCTTTTTGGTAACTGATCTCTCTCTTTCTCTTTCATATAGTAACCATTAACCATAGTTAAGCTTCCAACAACTCTTACACATTTTAGTAATTATACTTAAAGTCTTCATATCATCAAGTTTCTAGGTATACAGGTTACAGACAATATATTCTCAAATTATCTCATCTCATCTTTAAAAATTAAATAAAATGGTTTCATTTAGTTGTGAAGTTTGTAATGATACAATCGTTAAGAAAAGATTAAACCAACACGTAGGAAGATGCCATGGTGCTTACTTCACTTGTATAGATTGTAATAAGACTTTTTACGATAATTGGGATCAACATACAAGTTGTATCACTGAAGCTGAAAAATATGAAAAAGCTTTGTACAAGCCAAAAAAGCAAAAAGTTAGTAATGTTAAAAAGGAAGAACCAAAAGTAGAACAGTCAAAAGTTGTTGAAAAGAAAGTTGAAAAGAAAGTTGAAAAGAAAGTTGAAGAAAAATCAGAAAAATCAGATAAAAAGGAAAAGAAAGATAAGAAAGATAAAAAGGAAAATAAAGAAATTGATATTTCAGATTTAATAACTGATTCAATACTGTTGAAACAATTTATGAAGAAATTAAACAAATCCCAAAAACTGACATTTAAAAACTACAAAATTTCCAAAACTAACGGTAAAATTACCTTAGGTCCTAAATAAGATACAAATATAATTAATAATTAATAATTAATAATAATAATAATAATATAAAATGATACATAACCCACTTGATGGTTCTTTAAAAGTCCAAAATAAAAAAATCACTATTTCTTCACCCTATTTAATGCTCTAGTCATTTTACTACAAAATTGACATAAACTACTATATGGGAAAGTTAATTTATCACAAAAATATTCTGGTAATATTTCAATTAATTTTTCATTATTTTCATTACCTAAAAATAAAGGTACATAATTAACTTCAGCAGCTGAACTTAATTTCTTAGTAATTATAATTCTATAATCAACAACTAATTTTTCATACCTTTCAGTTGTTGAATTATGAATTATATCAAAACAAAAATTATCAGTATTTTCTTCATAATTAACGATTTTTAAACCTGTAAGTAATTGAAGTAAATCAAGAATAACTCCAATAGTTTCAAATTCTTTAGTAATTTCATTTTTATTAATTACTTCTTCTTCAACATTTTGTTTCTTCCTTACTGGACTTATGTATAAATCTGTATGATCCCCAATTGATCCTTTATTTTTTTCATTATTCTGGTCATTAAGTTTACCACTACCTAAACTTTTAATAGTAGTATTATCAGAACTTTCACCTTTTAAATCTTCAATTTCATCATTTTTATCTTCAATTTCTTTCTTTAAATTTTCAACTAATATTTCAAGTTCTTCAATTCTTGCATGACTAGCTAATTTATATTCTTTAAAGATTTCATCTTGTTTCGTCGTCGTCAATTCATTAATTATTTCAATAACTTCATCATTACTACCATTTAAAATCTCTTGTTCAGTTATTCTAATTCGTTTCTTCTTTGGCGTACCTTTGTTTACTTTTGGCGTTTTAGGGGACCTAATTGTACTTAAACTCGTATCATTTACTTTCCTACCAGTTTTCTTATCACTATCACCATTACCACCACTACTATTCTTCGACTCTCTAGTCAATCTCGTATTAGATTTACTTACTGCTCTTCTTGTTTGAACCATTTTTCAATTCCTTATGCTTCCAAACCACAAAAATTACACAGAAAAGAATGCGACAAGTTTTTTCCCAAATTATTTCTAAAAGCATCACCAAAAATCATAGAAATTCACCCAAATAAATGTCATTCACATCTTCGAGTTTCCTTAAGAAACTTGAGTCGTTGCAGGAGACCCAGGACTCTATCGTCTCCATCTCACAATGGGTCTTGTTTCATAAACGTCACACAGAAGAAATCACGAAAATCTGGTCAGATTTCGTGAGTAATGCTTCACCAAAGAAAGCACTCCTGCTTTTATACCTTTGTAATGATATTGTTCAACTCCTGAAACATAAGAGGACTCCGGAAGTCGTCAAGTTGTTCGCCATAGTTTTACCTGGTGTCATTGGAGATGTTTCTTCACGCGTTGATGATTCTATAAAGGCAAAAATTGAAAGATTGATAGGTGTCTGGGAATCAAGAAATGTATTTTTAGAAGATGATTTAAATCTTATAAAGAATGCTTTTAATGATCCAAGTCCATATATAAGAGCAAATGGCAATGATAATGATAATGATTTAGGTGAAAGTCCTAATAAAAGAAGATCACCATCTTCAACCCCATCTCAAACTCCATCCCAAACACCAATTCATACACCAGTTTCAACTCCTTCATCTTTACCTTCAATACCTTCAACTCCTTCAGCATTACCATCATCATTACCTTCATTACCTTCCAAACCACCTAGTCTGTCAAGTTCAAATGCTGATATAAGTTCATTGGCATTATCAAGTGATAATTCAAATAATTCAATTATAATTGCACCAGAACTTATACGATTAAATGAACTTTTAATTCAAATGGATGATCTTGTTAATTCTTCACAAACTACACTTAATGAAGTTGGTATTAAGTCAATTACTTTATTACCTAATGATCCAAGTACACTGGACTTACCAGATCCACAAGAATATGTAAATCAACTTAATTTATTAGAAGTATCATGTAAAACTGGACTTTCACTACTTTCACAACTGAAATCAGTTCGTTTAAATATCCTTGAAAATTTAAAAAATGTATCAGATATAATTAAAGATGGTTTAGGTACTGATGAATCCAAAAGAAGTGTAATTCAATCTAAACTTAATCGTTTACATCGTACACGTAATGAAGTTCAAGGCATCCCATTAGATGATAACATGAGTGTAACTGATAGTGTAGCTGATGATTATAGTGGTACAAGTGGTTATGAATTATCGATGGGTAGTGATACTGATGAATTTATTGCACCAACTTATGATAGTGATTCCGAATCAGAAACTGAAACAGTTTCATTACCTTTAAAACCTAAAATAATATCTAAACCAAGACCAATATCTAAGAAAAGATCAAAAAGTAAAAAATCAGTAGCTTTTAGTGATAATATTGAAATTAAAGAGTATGATAGAGATAATATGGAAGTAATTAAAATCATTAAAAGTGATGATGATTTTAGTGATTTTAGTGAACATGAAAGAAGCGAGAGTGAACGTAGTGAATTTGAGACGGAGACTGAGTTGGAAGATAATAAAGGTGATGAATATGATCCTGGTACCCCTAATGTACTTGACCTTTTATCAAAACTTGGGTAAACGGAGAAGTAAGAGACGAAATAAGAAACAAAATAAGAGAAAATTAAATAATTTATTTTTAAATATATACATAATTATTTAATAATTCTTGAAACTCTTGATACATTTCTCGTTAATACATTCCTCGTTAAATTAGGTAATATTTGATTACCTAAAGGTCTATAAGATACTCGATGATATTGACGTTTAAAATTACTATATAATCTCTCACCTTCTTTAACTTTATTCCAATTAACTCCAATTTTTCTAATTGATTCGACACTAGGTAAACTAGTAGTTACTTTAGAATCATCCTTCATATCACTAATATCTACACTACTACCAAAATAAAATAAATCTTTCGCTCTAGTGATACCAACGTACAATGATCTTGATATGGAACTAGGGATTTTGGATTTTCCTGTAAGAGTTCCTGTCCATGGACCACGGAAATTGGAAGTTCCCATGAGAAACACGACTTTGGATTCTAAACCCTTTGCTGTATGGATTGTGGAAGTTTTCACAGAAGTAGGTGATGTATTTATGGTATCATCTGCATATGAACTCAAAAAATAAGTAATGAAATTATCTGATGAATTTTCCTTCTTATATTTACCATACAGGGATTTTAAAGTATTTTCAAAACTTTTAAGATCATTGAATAATCTCTTTTGGTATTCTAATTCTTCAACTTCATTCTTTGTAAGGTAATCTTCATTTAAATATCCCATAAGTTTGGGGGATGATGACATTATCGAGTATATACTATCAATAACTTCTTCCGGTGTGGACATTGACGTAGTTCTAGTATTTTCAATCGAAGAAATTAAAGATGTGATTTGTTTAAATGAATCTGGTTTCCTATGGTAGATCTTTTTAGTGATGTCCAGACAAAGAAATTGTTCAAGTGGTAATTTTGAAATACTATATTCTGTGAAAATCTTACCAATTCTTATTTTCAGTGGTTCAATAATCAGAACTAATAAAAGAATTGATAAATCTGATGTATGACCATTATCCAAAACATTTAAAATGGAAAGAAATGTCGATACTTTAGATTTAGACCAAGTGCTACCCGAGGTAAGTTTGGAAAATCCAATACCATAATTACTTTGAAGTATACGATTAAATTCATCAATTTGTTTATTTGTGGTTGATAAAACCATTATATCTGAAAGTTTTATCCCACCACCGGATAAATAACATAATCGGATTATTTCAGATATAATGAAATTCATTTCAGATGATGGATTCTTGAATTTATGATAAACAGGTAAATTACCCAGTTCTCTTGTGGCATAAATCTGTGAATGTAATTTTGAATCAGGATCAATAAAACTCATTGATAAATCCAATATCTCGGGTGTGCATCTGAATGATTCACTTATGATTTTTTCAGTCACTGGTAATCCAAAAAAATCTTCTAAATTATCCATTAATTCAGGTGTTGATCCAAGAAATTCATAAATACTTTGATTTGGATCCCCTGCAATCGTTAAATGTTTACCTTGATCATCCAACCCGGGGTAATTTAATACTGATTTGATCACACGTAATAAGATATTATACATATCTTGGAATTCATCAACTACTATTACTTTATAATTCAATAATTGTTCAATCTTGTCATGTTCTGGTTTTAAGGAATATTCAATAATCTTACATGCGTTAGTTATTAAATCCCCATACCTCATTATCCCATTCTCTTCAAGGAAGTTCACAACTGCAACCACATAATCTTTATTGATACTATGAGATTTACATATATCATCAATATCTTTACCCAACGCTAAACTTTCTAAAATTTTTTGAAGTTTCGTACTATTTACATCTGATCCAGCAGTGACACCATTTATTACTGTGTTCTTTGTCGCAAGCATATTTATTAGGAACTTCCAATCCATATCTTCCATTAAAATTTTGGATGATTTTTCCATGTATCTATCACCATATTGATCTATCACCAGGTTGCAAAAAGAATGGAAAGTGCTTAGATGGACCTTTTCAGCAACCATAAACCCCATCGATTTCGTCAACGACTCCCGCAACGCGTCCACAGATCTATTAGCCATCGATAAAACTAATATCGAAGATGGTTCAATCCCCATTTCAACTAATTTACCTATTCGTTTAGTGAGTGTATAAGTCTTACCGCTACCAGGACCAGCCTTCACCGACAAAACCGTACCGCCCTCCGCCGGGTGTTCAATGATAGATCTCTGCGAGGGCGACGCCCTATCGTAGCCCTCGAGCTCCAGGGGACGTTCAAACTCCAAGAAATCAATCGTATTGTAAGGATCAGTATTTATAATAGTTGATTCCATATACTGCTAAAAAAATTCGCGTTATTTGATGGAGGTGCTTAAGCTGATATTACACCCAGTGTCGAATGGGAATGGCTCTGACGATGGGACTAGTAGCCGACCCAATGGGGGCACGAGTGGTGGAGACGTCAGGTATCCATCATTGAGTGGGAAGTCGGTTGAAAATGGGGGTGAAATTGGTGGTACTGGAGTTGTTGATTCGCTCAACATTGAGAGTGGAGTTGAAGCCGTTGACGTTGATTCAAAGTTGGAGAATTTGTTGGCATTTATAAAAGATAAGGACGATGATGGGTTGATCCTTGAAAGGATTCGGGCTAGTGATGAGTTGCCGTTCACTTTACTGCCTAATGAGATCTTTTATTTATCTGGTAAATTTGAAGATTTCGATACCGAGATAACGAATCATCAAAGAAAATTATCACCAGTTGGAGGAATATTAAATAATTTAAATTCCCAATTAACTGAGTTATCTGAAAGTCTTGTGACGTTACATGAAAAATCCAAATCTTTATCGAAAAATCTTGAATCTCAGAATACAACAACTGATACTTTAAATCCAATTATTTTGGATTTAATGATTCCTCCGGATATCGTTCAATCGGTTATAAAGGGACCAGTAACTGCTAATTGGTTGGAGAATTTAAGATTTATAAATGAAAAAAATCAATTGATTGAAAGTATAAATAATAAAACTTTAGATCCAAAATTAGTTAAACTTTATAATTCGTCCATTGCATTTAAACAACTTCAAGATGGTTTAAAAAAATTAACTATTAAAGCTGTAGAAACTATAAGAGACCATTTAATCACACAAATAAAAACACTTCGTTCAACTAATACTAAATCTTCACAAATGATTCAACAAGAATTACTTAGAGTTAAAGAAATTTGGCCATTTTTATCAAAACATCAACCAGATCTTGCAAGTCAATTACAATTAGCTTATTTCTATACTATGAAATGGTACTATAGGTCAAGATTCGCTAAATATTTATATGCTTTACAAAAACTTCATGTTCGTCATGTAGATTATTCAATGGTTTTAAATAGTGGTGAAGAGAAATCTTATTTTGCATTAAAGAATTGGATCCCAAGTACTGTTGGTGGAGTCGTCTCTGGTGCAACTGGTAACGGTAGTTTAAGTCCTATTCTCGGTGGTAATGGTGGTGGTATGGGGCCAGGATCAATGGGACAAGCACAACAAGCGAAATTAACATTTAATGAATATTTAGGATCAATTGATAAAAGATTGGAAATTCTTGCAGATGATCATAAGAATTCTATACCTGCACAAATCGCTGAAACTACACCTTTCGGATATTGGGTTGAATTCTTATTCGATCAATGGTTTCAAGCATTAATTGATAATGTTATAGTTGAATATTTTTTCGTTATTGATTTCTTTTATATGAGTGATGAAAAATTACATCTCGTCGAAGTGCCTGTTAAATCTGAAGATGGGGCCAACGGAGGTTTGACTAAAGTTAAAAAAGATTGGTCACTGATGGTTTTTGAAGATGTTTACAAGATTGGTAAAGATTTTGTAAATTGGTTAATTACGCATCAACCATCAATCTTTGGTACAAGATCAGTTTCATCATCCTATACTAGATCTGTCCCCTCATCAATCCAATCAATTGGATCTTGTGATGCATTTGGTGTTCTTTTAATGATTAGATTAATTCAAAATTCACAAACTCAATTACATAATAAATTTCATATCCCAGTTTTAGAAGATCATTTAAATTCATTATATTTTGAATTATGGCCACACTTTAGTAAAATTATTGATTTAAATTGTGAAAGTTTAAGAAAATCAATAATAAGATTAAGTAATTCCAAAAATTTAGCTCCAACTATTATAACTCAACAATATGCTCAAATGTTACTGGGTTTACTTAAATTATCTAATTCAAATCATGGTGAACCAATATCTAATTCTTTAGTAAGATTAAGAAATGATTTTGAAAATACTATAACTAAAGTAACTAGTCAATTTAAAAATCAATCAGATAAAGAAATATTCTTATATAATAATTATTTTTTGATTGTTAATATTTTAAAAAATGAAAATAAGAGTACTGATGAATTCGTTCAGGAACAAATTAAACATTTTGAAATGTTATGTAATGCTTATAAGACATGATGAAACTAAACTAAATTAAAAATATAAAAAAACAAGGGGAAGAATGTATATTAGATTTATATATCACATATTTTAGCTAATAATCCACATAATTGTAAGTAAGTTGATACCCCTTCTAAGACTCTCATATGACAAAATCCAATTTCTTTAATCATTTCTAATCTTTTTTGTTCATTTACATCAGGTAAAGTTTTAGCAACTTTAAAAGCTGAAGTAATTATATCTATTGCTGAATAACCCTTTTTCCATAAAGTATCTAATAAATCAATCGAATCATCGATTTTACCATCAACACAATATTTTAACATCTTTTTAATAACTAATGGATGTGGCTGATCAACAATTTTAAAAACATTAATATCATTAACCATTCCAAAACCAGCAACTGTACTTTGTAAATTATTAATTGCTTGTCTCATATCACCTTCAGCGGTGAAAATTAATGCTTGTAATCCTTCAGTATTATATTGAACGTTTTCAAGTTGAGTAACTTCAAGTAATCTAGTTAAAACTTGTTCATCACTTAATTTATTATACCTTAGTATAGCACAACGTGATTGTAAAGGTTCAATAATCTTAGATGATTGATTACATGCAAATGCAAACCTGGTAGTATTAGAATAAATTTCCATGGTTCTTCTTAAAGCTTGTTGAGCTCCAGGTGTCATAGAATCTGCTTCATCTAAAATAATAATCTTATGTCTACCAGGTGGTAATTGAATCTTAGTTTGAGCAAATTGTTTGATTCTATTACGGACAACGTCGATCCCTCTATCGTCTGAAGCATTTAATTCCAATGTAGCCTGGCGATAAGCGTCACCTAATAATTCCATGGCTAAACAATGAACTGATGTAGTTTTACCAATACCTGGTAATCCAGATATGATCATATGAGGCATATTCCCATCATGAGCAATCAACTTTAATCTCTCCACGGTCTCCTCGTTCCCGACGATATCGTTCAACTTCTGTGGACGGTATTTTTCAACCCATGGGAGTTCTAATGTTAACAGACGTTCCTTTGTCATTTACTACGAGATTATATTTCAGAAATATTTTTTTTACGCGTATGCTTCTGGGTGTATGTAACTATCATCAGATCGATTTGAGTGGTAGAAATCTATGAAAATATATATGGAAATATATGGATATAGTATATAAATGATGTGGGTTTGGAAGTGTTTTTATGTGCTTTTACTCGGTTTAACAACTTTTTGATTCTTTTTTGGCTCTTTATGAGACGATTTACCATTTGGATCCTTTTGATTTTGTTTCTTGGACATAATTGGTGCTGAAGTAGATAAGAATTTGATCTGGAGTTTCTGGAATTGATCTTCATCCAAGAATGGGACATTAACGTCGCTGATTTTATTTAACAAGTCATATAAAGGTCCAGCATTGGGTATCCCATCTTGTAAACCTATGACTCCAGCATACTGACCTACTGCCTCTGTAATCTCATCAACACTTCCTCTCGGGAGTTGTACTAACTTTACATTGCTCTGACACCCTTTAGATGCCGTGTATGTCAAAACTGGGAAATGTTGAGTTAATATAGATGGTGTTAAATCGTTTTTACACACTATAACATATTTAATCAAATCCAGTTTATTTGATGATGACTCCTTAGACCCTTGTACATTCATTTTAGCTTGCCTTTCAAGTTGTTGTGTTGTTTCATTGAATCCTATAGTTATATCTCCTCCATTAGAACTCTGATTGGTCTTTTTAGCGACTGTATTGAAATTTCTAACTTGATGCAAAATGAGCTTTAAATGATCGAGAATATCTCTAGATAATTCTGGTTCAACAAATGGCCAACTTACGGTAGTGAATGGATTATCAAGAATAGGCTTTAGCACCTGACGTCTCCTTTTATCTTTCTCTTTCAAAGAGTTGGCTGTCTTATCCTTCCCATCACTCATCTCTTTAACTAAATCTTTATTATTTTCAATCCTGTGCGAGATATCGTTATGATAATAATGGTACAAAAAGAGAGAGAGAGACCTCATACAAAAAAAAAAAAATAGTCTATTTCTATACACCATAACTGTTATAGTTCATTGGGATCTTCTTACGCTTGTAATACTTTCTGATTTCATCACCGATAAGTACAGTGCTACATAAGATAGCTAAGGTGAGTAAATCACTAAAATATAAAGCTTCAGTTTGGAAAATACTTTGGAAAAATGGTACGTAAATTGCACATAATTGACCCAAGATTGAACCAGCAACTGCAAAATTAAACATTTGATTATCCATACCAATAGTGAATATAGATTTGGAATCATGACGACACGATAAGGCATTAAACATATCAAAAAATACAAAACATGTAAATGTCATGGTTGTATCTCTTGCAGTAATTTCATTATCAGTCATTTCCTTTATGAATATATATAAAGTACCAAGGATTATAATGGACGCAGCTTGTAAAGCTCTTTTAATTAAGGCTTGCGTTAAAATCTTAGCATCTCTCTTTCTTGGAGGTTTATTCATAACTTCATGATCAACAGGTTCAACACCTAATGATTGAGCTGGTGGTCCATCCATAATAATATTAATCCATAAGATTTGCATAGCATTTAAAGGATTTGGTAAACCGAAAAAGGTTGATAATGCAACTAATGATAATGCAGCAATTGAAGTTGATAATTGGAAAGTAACGAAATTTTGAATATTATAAAAAATTCCTTTACCTTCTTCAATTGCATTTAAAATAGTTGAAAAATCATCATCAGTTAAAACCATATCTGCTGCTTCTTTGGCAACATCAGTACCATTTTTACCCATTGCTATACCAATATCTGCTAATTTTAATGCTGGGGCATCATTAACACCATCACCAGTCATAGCAACAACATCACCTCTTCTTTGGAAAGCTTTAACAATTGTAACTTTATGTTCAGGGGTAGTTCTTGCAAAGACAGAAACGTTATGAATACTTTCAGCTAATGCTTCTTCACTTAAACTATCAATTTGATCACCTGTAAGAACAGATTTATCACCAATAACTGGCATACCAATTTGTTTAGCAATATTTATAGCAGTAGTTGGGGAATCACCAGTAATCATAATAACTTGAACACCACCTTTCATTAACATGGCAACAGCTTTACTTGCACTTTTCTTTGGAGGATCTTTCATACCAACTAAACCAGCGAAAATTAAATTTTCAGGAAGATTTTCAATATCAGTATTAAATTTTTCAGATACTTTAGTTGAATTTTTAGCAAAACCAAGAACTCTTAAACCATCAGTAGCTAATTCATGAGATTTTTTCATAATTTCTGATTTTATTTCATCATTAATATTTTTAATTTGACCATTTGAATCATAATATTGATTACAAATTTCTAAAATTTTTTCAGTTGCACCTTTTGCCATAACTTCAGATTTATTTAAATCACCTGTATGAACAATGACTGACATAAATTTTCTTGTTGAAGAAAATGGTAATTCATAAATTCTTTCCTTGGTATTTCTAGTATCTTCTAATTCAAAATGTGGTAAAGTTTCTAATAATGCAATATCACTTGGATTACCAATATATTTATCAGAATCATTTGAAAATTTACTATTATTACAAATATTACCAATTTCTAAAACTTTTAATAAATTTGGTGTAACTTTATTTTTTAAAGTTTCATCATCTAATTTTTCAATAACTAAAAATTGACTATTAAATACATTTTCTTTAAAATCAAATGACCACATTTTAGTTACAGTCATATGATTTTCCGTTAATGTACCAGTTTTATCTGAACAAATAACATTAACACTTCCTAAAGTTTCAACACTTGGTAATCTTTTAACAATTGCTTTTCTTTTTGCCATTCTTAAAACTCCTAAAGCTAAAGTAACAGTAACAATAATTGGTAAACCTTCTGGAATTGCAGCAACTGCTAAAGAAACTGAAATTTGAAACATATCTAAAATTTTATTACCTTGAATTATACCAATTAAAAATATAACACCAATAACTCCAAAACTAAAAATTGATAAATCTTTACCTAATTTATCCATTGCAGTTTGTAAAGGAGTTTTTGGTTTTTCAATTTCTGCCATCATTTCAAAAACAGCTCCAAATTCAGTTTTACCACCAGTTGAAACAACAATACCTGTACCATGACCATCTCTAACTAATGTCCCCATAAATGCAATTGATGATCTTTCATTAACTGGTATAACTTCATCATGACCATTATAAATAACTTTTTCTGAAATTTTCTTAACAGGTCTATTCTCTCCTGTTAAATTACTTTCATCAATTGATAAATGAACAGATTTAACTAATCTAATATCTGCTGGAATTCTATCACCTTGACTAAAACTAACAATATCACCAGGAACTAAAGTTGAAGCTAAAACAGTTGATGAATTACCATTTCTAATTAAATGTGCTTCAGCTGGAACTAATTTATTTAAAGCTTCTAATGATTTTTCAGATCTATATTCTTGAACAAATCCAACAGTTACAACAATAAATATGGCTAAAGTAATTGAAATTGCATCATCAATATTTTTCATCCAAAAACTAATTAATGCTGATCCAATTAATAATAAAATTAATGGATCTTCATAAAATTTAGAAATAAATTTTAATATTATATTTTCTTCTTCTTCTTCACCTAATTCATTTAATCCATGAATTGATCTTCTATTCATAATATCTTGACTATTACATAACCCTAAAGCTAAATCAGTTTGTAAATCCATTGCCGTTTCTTCAACGGACATTTGACTGTATTTGTTGGAAGCCGAATTAGACCTACTATTAAGGCTAGTCTTCTGTTGGAAAGGATTATCACCCATGATCTACTCTTTTTTCAATTATATTATTAATTATATCGTCCAAAACGTGATCTGAAAATCAAAAAAAATCAGGTATTAAATTTGCCAGGGGGGTTGTTCTTTCTATTATTACACACACACTCTCTCTTCTTCTAAAAGACCTTTGACGAACCCCAATCGTTGTATCCTTCTGGTTGATTTGATGGCTTTCAACTGATTTTCTTTGACACAATTGTTTACGCCAGAAGAGAAGTGAAAAAAAAAGATGCCAGGTCGCGCTTTTTAGAGGAATTTAACCGTTGAACTTTATTTATGCGTTTTAATGATTCCTACTAGTGTGGTTATAGGGGAGTAAATTTATGGTGTTTTATGCTGGGGTTTCTATTCTATTATAATATTGGTGGGTATTGGTGGGTATTGGGGGATGAATTGTTGAATTCATGAGGAAAAAAATGGGGAAAAAATGGAATTAAAATGGTCCAGTAACTGTTACAAGAGCAGCTTTAGTTAAACGATTCATAATAGCAAGACCTTCCTCTGTTTCATCTACTCCTTCAACAAATATCATATCAACCCCTTCTTCATCCACTTCTCTTAACGCAGCAAACAAGTTATGTTGAATTTCAGTACCCTTTGTACCTAAATCTTTCTCATAAACAAGCATATCACTTATTTCATTTGCTTTAGCGAATGATTTCGACCTTAATAATCCTATTTTTGTATCTATACTAATATTATTATCTTGAATATACTTATTAATTGCATTTTTACCATCTTGACAATTTAAAAATACTACAACAGTGGCAGTAGGTGAATAATGTTTATATTTCATTCCTGGAGTTCTAACAGCTTCATTTTTACCAGCCACTTTCTTAGCAGTCTTTATATCAGCCCATTCAATCCCTCCATTAACTTTGATATCTTCTAAAGAATATCCACCAGGTCTTAATAACATTGGTGGTGATGATAATCCATCAACAACTGTTGATTCTAAACCAACTTCGCATGACCCTCCATCCAAGATATATGGAATTTTTGTTTGTAAATCATGGTAAACGTGACTAGCCATTGTGGGACTAGGTCTGGTTGATGCATTTGCTGATGGTGCAGCTAATGGTGTATCACTTAAAGCAATTAAAGCTCTTGCTATTGGATGATTAGGTAGTCTAACAGCAAATGTATCTTGATTTGCAGTGACTAATTTGGAAATAGGGGAGTTTTCACCAACAGGTAGTAAAATAGTTAATGGACCTGGCCATGATTTTTCAATTAATTGTTTATAAATTGAAGGTATTTCATAATCTGGTGGTAATAATTTTCTTTGTAATTGTTCAATTGATGATACATGTACTATCAAAGGATTATCAGCAGGTCTATTTTTCGCTCTATATATATTTCTTACTGATTCATCTTCTAAAGCTGATCCTCCAAGACCATAAACAGTTTCAGTTGGGAATCCAATTGGATTATTTGTAGTCTTTAATTCATTTGCTGCAATCTTAAGATTTTCTAAAGTTTCATTATCTGTAATGGTAGGTAATATTTCACCTGGTTTGAAAGTAACGGACTCACTTTTCACTTTCAATATCTTGGTTTCAAACATCTTATTTAATTTAGAAATAAGCGTTCTTCTCATAAACTAACTGTTACTAATCCTTTCGGAGTATTTTTTTTCCTGAGATGAGGTATCGCATTATATTGGCTGCAAAATGAAGATCTATATAGGATTTTGAATGGTAGTGGGTAACTACAGGGTTTATAGAGTTGGTAGTGGTAAGGTTTTCATCTAGTCACTTGGTAGTTTCTAGGGTTTTTTCTTTCTGGAGTTTTTCAGGTTAAATTGGCAAATTTTTAGTGAGCTTGACACAAAAAATGGTGATAATTGCAAAACATCAAACACAAAAATATGTTTAATATTTCTAATTCCTTTTAATTATAAGTCTGAATACCACTAAAATACCTAACCCGTTATAATAGCACCAAGGAAGTTACTTACACCACCTTGAATCCTGCAAAACATCTAGTTATCTTTTTTGTAGGTTTTCAGCCTGAGTTCCTTCTAACCAATTCCTCTTGATCAGATAATCAGTTTGAGAGACTTAAAAGTAGTGTTTTCTTTTTGTTTTAGAGACTTAAAAGTCGTACGTACTCAACGGATCACTGATATAGGTTATTATGAGTGAGATCTGTAACACAATCTCTATAATTGCTATGAAAATATACAATCATCATAAACCTATATAATACTTTCATTTAAACTACAATAAATCTAAACACATATAATTCATGGAATAATACAACATCAAGACTTTTTTTACACTAATTCATTTTAATATCTGATATATTCAATGTCAAGTTCAGGTTGATGATAACACAAACCGGTTGCGAAAAATTAAGTGGCTGCAAAAAGCCTCATGTTGATAATCTTTTTGAAACTTATATAACTCTAGTAAAATAGTGACTTTGTAGGCTGTCAAGACACGTGGTGAGGTGGATGTGCCTGGTACTATCCTTTTTGCTTGGGAAAATTATCACCAAAATGAGAGAAATATTTCATCATGAAAGATTATCGTGAGAGATAATGATTATGGAGATTGAACTCCTACACCCTTCTATTATCTAGGCAAACCTTACTGAACAATATAAATAATATTTCTATAAAATCTGGTTATAAATAGACAGTTTTTTTTTTTGGAGTAAAAAGGTCTGAATTAATTGGAATATTTTCTTAAATGTCAGATAGTTGAATATAGAAAATAATCATCTTGAATCATAGATTAAGCCTTTAAAGGAAAACGACAAGAGACTAGAAAACTAAAAAAAAAGATGCCACCCCTTAGTAAGCTCTCTTATAATTCATTTAATGTAAGAAACAACTCCCAGAAATGAGTTTTTAAATCAGGTTTACAAAACCAAAGTGAGAATTTAACACAAATGACTGGAAGTAAAGAATTAAACGATACCCAACACTGTGATTCAAAACCTCCACCCTTAATCATTAAGGACATTTCAGAAGAAAGAAATCCACCAATCCCTCCAAGTCTCCCAACTTCTCATCCTGGAAGGGCTACTTTATTCCCACTGGTTAAGGAATCAGATTTACAAATTGTAGGTCAAATGCCATTACCTTTTACAAATCCAAATACATCCCACCTACCAAAACCTTTACCATTAGTTATACCAAAATCCGGTAAAGTTAGAGCACCAATGACATTTAAATTTAGGACTCCAGATTCTGAAAAACCTTCCAAGTTGTTACCTTTGTTAAATACCCATTTACTACCACCATTTATTGATCCAAAATTATTACAAAATATTCAAATACCACCCATTAGTCCAGAATATGATCGAGTTCCACTGATGATGCAAAAAAGTTTAGATTGTGAAAAATCTGGAGTAAGCTTACCACCTATACTTCCAAGTCCAATTTCAAACACCTTTCCAACTAAGGAATTAACTGATGAGAAAAAAGATGAAGCACTGGTACAAAGTCAAGTTAGTAAAGTTACAAGAAGAGTAACAAGAAGAGTGAAAAGGAGTAGAAGATCTAAAAGATCTAAAAAACTTAGAGAAGTTAATAAAGTTGAAAAAGTTGAAAAAGTTGAAAAAGTTAGAAAAATTACAAAAGGTTCAAGACCATCAACAGTTGAAATGTATAAGGAGGAAATATCATTTTTAACTGATGAATCACCAGGAACTAGTAAATCAACTAAAATCATCCCTAAACCAAAGATTTTAAAACTAAGGAAAAGATCAGAAAATGCTCAAGATAGAAATATTTCCAAACTTCAAAGAAATGTTCGTTATCATAATATAGCAGATTCAGTTGGTATTACACATTATAGATCAATGGAAAATTTTACTGCACCAATTGACCTTAGAGGTAAATCTGAAGAAGAGGTTCAACGAATTAGAGAACAATTTGGGTTTGAATCAAGGGATTGTAATAGATTTAGATATTATAGATCACCAGAATATTGTGCTTTTTTGCAAAAAGAAGAATTAGTTAGAATTGATAAATTAAGAAGGGAAGCAATTGAAAAAGGTTCAGTACCAGATCCATCACTTAATGATAATTGGATTTTTGTTCATGAACCTCAAACTGATTTTTATTCTCCTGAAATTATTAGAGTAAAACTTGATGGAGAATGTTTGGCAAGAACAAGAGAAGGTTTATGTCCTTATTGTACAACTACAAGATTTATTAATTTAAAAGATTCAGGTTATACCCAACATATTTCAAATCATCATGGATTTTCCAAAACTGGAGTTTATCCTAATCCAATTGGTTATAAAATAATTAAAGGCAAAGAAAAAAATCTTTATAGACATAGAACCGTCTGTAGTCAATGTCTTCAAGTTATAAGGATTGGGCATACATCAAGTCCATGGGAGATGAGACCATTTAAGTCATATTTTTCACATTTTAGATTGGCTCATACTGGGATTGGGAAAAATATTTTAGAAGAAGATCATTTAGAGTTACCTCAACCAAAGATGGGTGAAAAATTTGATATGGATTTTTCATTTTTGAATCCTTCTGGAGGTTCTTCTGGGAAAGCATCAGCAACTGTATCAGGACCATCATCAGGGAAAGTATTAGAAGAAACTTCAGAACAGGAATCAGAACAAGAATCAGAAGGAGAATCAGGACAAGAATCAGGACAAGAATCAGGATAAGAATCAGGACAATCATCCGAGACTAATCCAGGACAAGTATCAGGAATACCAAAACGTTAAAGAGGTATCATTTCATTTTAAATATTTTATATATTTAATACAAAACTTTCCTCTATCTCAGTAAATTCAAAAATTCAAAAATTCAAAAAAATACATTCTCTGTAAGAGTTTTCTTTTCATCATCAGAAAGTTGATTATAAAAAATTTCAAAATTCCCCATATTTTTAGAAACACATTCTTTAAAAAATTGAATTAAAAGGTTTTTTAAACCTTCATCATTTGAATCTTCATGATTATCTTCGTCGTCTGAGTCAACGTATGATTTCAATTTATCATAATTTGGAACACCCACATCATCCAAATCTTCCCAATCATCATCACCATCCCCTGCATCTTCGTCATCATCAACATCATCAACATCATCATTACCTTCATTACCATTATTATTTGGTAAGTAATCTGAAGCATCAGGTTGTTGACATTGGAACTCTAATTCACCAACTAATAATTTTAAGATTTTTAAAGATGCTGATATTCTAGTGTACTTTTCAGGCATTGATTTAGTCATTGATCTTGTTAAGATTTTGTCACCTGAATAAGGAATGATATCACCATTAACAATTAATTGTTGAATTCTTTCATCACCTAAGGAATAAATTTTAGCTAAAGCTAAAGCATTTTGTTTAATTTTTTCATAACCTCTTGTTACTTCAAAAGATTGAAACCAAATTGGTAAAATTAAAGATAAACCAGATTCAGATTTACCAGTTTTTGGATCTCTTAAAATTACATTTGTACCAAGGAAATTTATCATATTTTCTGGTGATAATAAAACTAAATTACAAAATAACATAATTAAATTTTCAATAGTTATAATTTCTTTAGCAATTAAAAGTCTTTCAGCTGTTGCTTTTAAAATTTGTGATAAAAATTCATCACCTAATTGATTTTGAAATTTATTAATTAATGAAGTAACTATATTACCACAATTTAAAGCTGCTTGATCAGATAATTCAGGTGATAAAAATTTAGAAACAATATTTAATAATGATTGCAAACCAGTTTCACCAGTATTTGAATCTTTATAATTTTCAAAACCTTCAGATGCATATTGTAATAAACTATTAAATACTGCACCACCACTTTGTAAAATTTGATCATCAGAAGCAAATAATAATAATTTTTTCATTATTGGGAAAGTATAATTAAAAATTTCTAATGGTAAAAATTTATTACCATTTTCATTTATTGGTACAGATTCAATTATTGTATTTAATAAATCTAAACTAAGATCTAATTTTGGTGAATATTCAATTATATTATTTATAAATGATTCATTAATTATATTAAAAATTAAAGGTAATGATTTTTCACAACAATTTATATAATCTTTTTTTGGTAATTTATTTAATAATTTATCAATACAATTTGATGATTCAACAGTTATTTGAATATTACCTGGACTTTTAAATGAAAGATTTAAAACAAGATCAATAACTGAAATTTTATCAAAAATCATAAAATGTGAAGAATATTGTGAATCAATATTAATTGTTGTTGTTAAAGCTTCTAATAATACAACTAATGCATCTTCTTCACTTTCTTCAAGTAAATTCCAAATTAATTTAAAAATTGAACTTTGAATTGAATTTTTATTATTTGAATTTTTAACTTTATCTTCAAAATTATCTAAATTAAAATATTTAGTTATACTAATTAATGTTGAAGCTTTTATAAAATTATAATTATCATTTTCTTTATTATTTTCACTTACAAATTCAATCATCATTAAAAATGTATTAAATATAAAATCAATACCTAATTGATTTTCAAATTTTTCAAATAAACTTGGGAATAATAAAAAAATTCTTGAAGTTAATAATGAATTATTATTTGTTGTTATTAAATTAGAAGAAGAATTAAATATAATTAAATTTGAAATATTTTCAATTAATTGTAATAATTTATTATTATCAATTTTTAAATTAATTTCATCATTTTGACATAAAGATTCTAATATATAAAGATGAGATTCATTAAAATTCCATTGATTTATTGATTTATTTAAAATATTAATTATTAAAATATTAAAAATATTTTGTGAATCAATTGAATTTAATTCTGCAAAAAATTCATTAATTGAATCTCTTACATTAATAAATCCTGATAAACCAGTTACATCATTTATAAAATCATTTATATCAGATTCATAAGTTTCAATTAATTCTAAAGTTAAAGTTGAAATATTAACTAAATTATTAACAAATTTTTCAAATTTTAAATTATTCATTATTTCACTTAATTTTATAGAATGTTGAATTAATGATAAAACAGGGAATAATTCATTTAATATTTGATTTATATCTTTAAAATTATCACCAGTACTTGAATATCTTATTTGAGAATTTGAATTATCAGATTGATTACCAATATTTAAAAAAATTGATAAAAGTAAATTTAAATCAATAATTATTTCATCAAGAATTAAAATTTTTAAATCTTTTGAAATAATTTTATTAAAATTTCCAATTAAATTTGAAATAATTGAATAAATTGAAGTTCTATATTCAATTTCAATAAAATCAATTATAATTGAAGTAGAATTATTATTATTATTAATATTTAATTGATTTGAATTAAGTTGAATTGATTGATTTAAAAGTTTATGAAATAATTTTATACTAATATTAATATGATCATATACTGCCTTTTTCCTATTAGATTCATTAAAAGCTTCAGGACTTTGTAAAATATTTAAAATACTTTTATATAAATTAATTGCAGATAATTTTACATCTGAAGGTAAATTATTTTCAGATAATATATTAATTAAATGATTTGTAATTTGTGAACCAACACCATCATCCCAAAATTGTTGTTCAGTTACTAAATCATCAAATAAATCATTTAAAACTTGAAGTCCACCTTTCATTGAATTACTATTTGAATAATCTTTTGTTTGTTCATATAAGATTTGTAATAAATCTGGCCATTCTTCAGGATAATCAGCAACTGCAATTTGAACAATAACATATGAAACACCATTTCTAATTTTAGAATCATTAGTATTAGCAACTAATTTAAGTAATGAATTCCTTATTAAATCTTTTAATTCTTGATGAAGTGCAGTACCAGTAAAAGTTTCAAAACCAATTGACCAATATTTTGGAATGATTCTTCTTAAATGCAATAAACATGATTGTTTGATAGTTATAGAATGATCAGAATTAGCAATAGTTTCAATCAATATATATGCAACATTTGAAGGTTCTTGTGAAACCAATTGATTAAATTCTAATTCTGCAGCTCTTCTTTCATTATTATCAGCACTATTCTGAGTTGTAACCAATCTAAGCACATTCTCAGCACCACTACTCATCCTCTACTCTCTTTCTATTTGTTTCTATAATTCACCAACTCTTGTTCAAATTGTTAGCGTCTATTGTCTTTTAAGAAAAATTACTCGCGTCTGGTCTCAAAGAGAAAAATACTCATTATCATTACCAAACATTACAACCAAACATAAGGGATAATTACTAAAGGATTCCTGTTTTTATAGTGATTTGTAACACAAACATGTCGAACTTACTTTATCCAGCTTTAAAAGATGTTGAACATACAATTTCAATTGAAAGATTAGAAATTTTAAGGAATCAAGTTGAATCTGAAAGACCTAATCCAAGTGGTCAATCTTTATTTAATTATTCTTGGGGGTTAATAAAATCAAAAGGTCATAAATATCAATCAGAAGGAATTGCAATACTAAAAGAATTATATAAAAGGGAACCAGAAATGAAGAAAGATTGTTTATATTATTTATCTATGGGGTCATTAAAATTAGGTGATTATACAAATGCAAGACAATATATTGAAGAATTATTAGAATTAGAACCAGAGAATAACCAAGGTATAGCCATGAAGAGTGTCATTGAAGATAGAATCACTAGAGAAGGGTTGATTTCTCTTGGAATTGTTGGTGGTGTTCTTGCGGTTGGTGTGGGTGTAATTGGCGCATTGATGAGAAGAAAACGTTAGGATCATTATGATTTCTCGTACGTTTTATTTATCATACCCAATCGGATTTCAGTTCTGTTAAATAGTCTTTTTTTTTTATGAATATCTCTTATAGTAGAAAATGTATGTTTTGTGTTAGTTTATCAAATAGAGTGAATTTCAGTTATCGAATTTCAGTTATCGAACGTTAGAGAATCTCTTATTCTCATCACCATTGGTAAAATTTGAGACATAATTATATATAGATGATATGTGAAAATGATTTATGTGAAAATGATTTAGGTTCAAAAATTGCACAAAAAGTTATAAAGAAATTCAATAGTATTGATTCCAAAGCAGGTAAGCCAGTGATACGATCCAATGGTGTAAAAGAATGGACAGTTTTAGCATCAATTGTAATAATTAATAATAATAATCTCATTACTCCAATTACTATAACAACTGGAGTGAAAAGTTTACCAGATAAAGTTAGAAAATATTCTAATGGAACAATGGTTCATGATATGCACGCTGAAATACTTTCAATTAGAGCTTTCAATAGATTTTTAATAAGTGAATGTAACCGAGATGATTCAAAATATGTAATTAAAAATGGGCCAATGTTTGAATTTAAAGAGGATATTAAATTAGCTCTTTTCATTACGGAACCTCCTTGTGGTGATGCATCAATGTCATATACTGCAATGCAAGTAGAGGATAATACTCCATGGGAATTTACGAATATTGTTCCAAATGATTTAGAGGTAAGAGGAGACGAACTGGTGGTTGGGATTACTAAAAGAAGAAAAGTATTACGAGGTAGATCATATTTTGATAAATTAGGAGTTGTTAGAACTAAACCAGGTAGATTAGATTCAGAAGAAACTTTAAGCAAATCATGTTCAGATAAACTTTGTTTAAAACAATTAACTGGATTGAATAATAGTATAACTGGAGAATTTTTTAAACCAGTCTTTTTAGATTATTTAGTTTTAAAATCAAGTAAAGTAATTAAAAAAGATTTTGAAAGATGTTTTATTGATAGATTCCCTACATCACATCCAATAAAATGTTTAACTTATAAAGAAGAAGAAGATGATGTTGAAGAAGAAGAAGAAGAACAAGAACAAGAAGATAATTACAAATTCCATAAATCTGAAAAATCTGTACCATCACCAAATTCTTTAGTATATATAGAAAATATTGGATCTCATGTCTTAAATCGAGGTGTAAAAATTGGTGGGTATAGAAAGAATAAACCTCCTAAACCTGAAGGAATGAGTATACTATGTAATTATAAAATGATTCATGATTCAATTGATTTAATTAAAACGGAAGCAAAAACTTATAAAGATTTTAAACAAACACAAAAGAGATTAGAGTTGAAAGAAAATGGTAAAAAAATACTCGAGAATTGGGTTCCAACTAGTATTGATGATTTTTCTATAAATATCTGATATATAGTGATCTTAAGTCTCATTTCTGCATAAATATATTTGCCCTCTAAATAGTAAAAGTTTGTGATTTATTTCTAATCTTTTAATCTTAATCTTTTAATCTGAATCTTAATCTGAATCTGAAGCTGAACCTTCATCTTCTTCATCTTCATTTCCATCAACAGTTTCTGGTGCAATTTGTGATTCTAAAGAAATAGCATATTCAGCACTTTCTAATAATTCTTTTAATTTAACATCATCTTTAACATAATTAATTGGTTTTAATTTAAAATTATCTAAAATTCTAGGATCTGATCCAGCATCAATTAAATTATCAATTATAAATAATCCATGTTCTGGTTCCTCATTAGCATACTTCACAGCTAAATGCAATGGTGTTTCTCCATCCCTATTCTTAGGATCAATTTCAACACCTTCAATATCTAATACTATATCAATAAATTCCCAATTACCTACATTACAGCCTAGATGTAAAGGACCATTATTTGTTATTATTTCACGTGTAGTATTGATCAATTCAGATAATTTGACATTATCGTTGCCCAATTCGGACTTTATCTCCAACAACAACTCCGTGTTATTTCTTCTAGCTGCTTCTAAGATTTGTTCACTATGAGAAGCTCCTAATTCTGACATATTTCGTTGATTGATAAAAGAGTGAAAGGTTCCGCACAAATCGAATTTTTGGAAATTATTTGGTGAACCCCATTTGAATGGATTTAATGAAAGATTTTATTAGTGAATGTAGAGAGATAAGTGGATGAATATCATCAGATAAACGGAGAGAACATTATAGTTTTCAAATCATTAAAATATCTTTAATATTGACTGAAATAGAAATAACTCACTCAATTGGAATGGTATTGATCCCTTAAAAAAATCAGGAATATACCTACTCTCCCCATTTTACACTTCCACCTCTTAAACCTCATACAACTGATCCATATTTAAAACTAATTACACCGTTAATTCAACGGGGGAATTTCCCATTCCTTTAAATCCTCAGCGAAAAATCCAACAAACTTTACAAACCCTATTAAACAAAGAATAGAATAAAATGGTTAAACCAATTGTTGCACCTTCAATCTTAGCAGCCAATTTCGCCAACTTGGGCTGTGACTGTCATAAAATGTATGATTCAGGAGCAGATTGGTTACATATTGATGTTATGGATGGACATTTTGTTCCAAATATTTCATTAGGTTTACCAATTATTTCAAGTTTAAGACAAGAAATTCCAAAGAAAGAAACTAAATCATTCTTTGATTGTCATATGATGGTTTCTGAACCAGAAAAATGGGTCCCAGAAATTGCCAAAGCTGGTGGTGATCAATATACTTTCCATTATGAAGCAACTAAAGATCCAGTTGCTTTAGTTAAATTAATTAAAGATCATGGTATGAAAGCTGCTTGTGCTATTAAACCAGGTACTCCAGTCGATGTCTTATACCCATTAGCCAAAGATTTAGATATGGCATTGGTTATGACTGTTGAACCAGGATTTGGAGGACAAAAATTTATGGCTGATATGATGCCAAAAGTTGAAGATTTAAGAAGTAAATATCCTACTTTAAATATTCAAGTTGATGGTGGTTTAGGTAAAGATACTGTTCCAATTGCTGCTAAAGCTGGTGCAAATGTTATAGTTGCAGGAACCTCAGTTTTTAAGGCTGATGATCCAAGTCAAATGATTCAATTTTTAAGAGATGAAGTGAGTAAAAATTTAATAGAAAAGGGTATATCAGAATAATAATGATTTATATTTATTTTACAAAAACCTCCTGTTCTCTTTTTTTAAATTGTTTAAATGCATAGATATCGTAATTTACCTCTTTTTTTTTTTTCTTTCTTTTTCTTTTAGTTCTTAAAATGATTGAACACCAATAGTGGTACCTTCAACATCTTTTTGTTTCTTAAATGTCAGTAAATCATTCTTATTTATACAATCCCATAATAAAATTCTTAATTTATCAAATTCAGTTTCTTTTATTTTATTTTCAACTTCAATTTCCATTTTAGAATCAAGATCTTTTTTCAATAATTCATTTCTTTTAGCTGTATACTTTTGGTTTCTTGCTAATTTCTTAGCCTTTTTATTTGATAATGTTTGAGTTGTTAATTCTGTAGTAATTGGAATTTTACCAGTATATAAAGCAATAGCAGTTGAATCTCTTGGAGTTGGAAGAGTATCATTATTATAACGTCCATGGGATGATCTGGTAGATAACTTAACTCTAGAGGATCTCTTCTTACCTATGCTACCAGCATGACTGTTCTTTAAGATCTTATCCTTTGGTTTATTAATTGAATTTCTTGATGGCATTTCGTTATATTATGAAAATATTTTTGAGAATGAGATGAGATCAATTTTCTGAGACTGAATTCCTTATGAATTGTTACTGTAATTCTATCAAATGACAGTTCGATAATTACTCGGATTACTAGACAGTTAAACATTGGTTTAGCACTATTAATTAGGGATATAAGAGGTTAGTAGTGGTTTAAGATGTTTAAAAGGGACAGAAATAGTTCTTTTTCCAATTTAAATCGAAGTCACGTGACTTTCTAAGTGTCATTTTAATTTACCTTCTCTTATTCACTTATTAATACCTATATGAATATTATATATAGTATTATGATGGTACATTAAACCATCTTGATTACATATATCTATTTTGTAGCCCACGTATAACCTTAAAGAAAAAAAAAATACTTATCAATAAATATATTATCTATATACAATTTTTCTAATCTATAATACAATTTTATTCAAGTATTTCCCCCTTACCCAAAAAATTATCAATTTGTTTTAAAGATACCTGATATAATAAAAGCATAATAGAACTTTGAATACCAGTCCAAATAAATCTTGGTCCAACACCACTAAACATACCTAAAATACCTTCATTTTTATAAATTGTTGTTAATGCTTTAATTGTTGTTATTTTTACAGTACTTGAAGAATCTGATGTTGATGTTGAGGTTGATGTTTGAGTTCTAGTCTTTATAACATCTAATGGAGTAGTTAAAACACCTGCTAACCCACCAGCTGATGCACCAGTTAATAATTCACTTGAAATTGGTAAATCATCAGTTTTATGATAAGAGATTGCAAATTCTCTAAATTTTTCATAAAATGCAAATTGTAATGCACTGAAAGGTAAATCTCTAAATAAAGTTTCTTTATAACCAAATATAAAAGTATTTGAACCTTCAAATTTATATATTGTTTTAACTGCATCTGATAAATTTTTATAATTATAACCTGCTTCTTTAGTATAAGGATTATTATATTTCCCTTGTAATTGAAGTCTAGTTTTTAAAACTTCTGATGGTACATAAAATATACTTGATGCTAAATCTCCAAATATACCAGCAATAAAATATGAAAATGAATCATTAAGTTGATAATCATTAATTAATGTTCTCTTGGTAAATTCATAAGTACCAAAAAATGCACTTGTTGATGGTAAAGAACCTAATACAGCAGGTAAATAACCACCATAAAGTCCTCTAAAAAAACCTTCTTCTTTTAAAATGGTTTTATAAGCTGATACCATATTTTTATATTTTATATTTTGCAGAAACCCTTGTTGTCTAGTTTTCACAGTATCTAAAGAATGCATGGAACTATCTGCTACAACACCTCCAAGACCTCCAGCAATCATACAATTTAAAACTGGTGAACTATTATCTTCATTATTTGACGAACCACCTCTTTGACTATCTTTTTCTGTCAATAATTCCCCATCTTTATGATGGGGGTATCCTAGCGCAACGGACGGACTCATCTGTGTCACTTCCATGATGTATATGCTATCTAAACTCGTATTATCTCGGTATTTGTTTTAAGTACTTACTGTCTTCTTCTCTTTTTTTGGGCCCCTCTCTTGGTTGGTTAACTTGGTTTCGACCCGAGAAGAGAGTGTGTGTTTTTCTTTTTGCCTGGTAGATGGCTCAGGGGACGGTATGAGCTTGAGTATGGAACGGAAAGAATGTGACCCCCTGGGAACTATGGGTCGAATATAATCAAACTAATAAACTTATTAGCCTTTTAAAAACTCTACCAGATCAAATAATAAAGTATGGAAGCAGGAGCAGGAAGAAGAAAAAAAAAGAGTGCGGTATAATCAAGAAGAATTATGATATGACTAGATCATCATTGGGTCAACTAACAAATGGTCTTAAGGGGCTACTACGAACTTCTAGACGTCGATATAGGGTGTTGGCTTTGGAATCTTCATGTGACGATAGTTGTTTGGCACTTTTAGAGAAGAAAATCGGGTCACCAGTTGAGATTATAGATGAGATGAAGGTTACTTTAGATTCACAATCAACTGGTGGGATTATACCAACACATGCTCATGAATTCCATCAACAACAGATTGGGAATATGATATTGGAGTTCGGGAAAAGGAATAGGTTTGATTTGAAGGCTCCGGATTTGATTTGTTGTACTAGAGGTCCCGGGATGGTTGGTTCATTAAGTGCAAGTTTACAAATTGCAAAGGGACTTTCAATCGGTTGGAATTCACCATTAGTTGGAGTTCATCATATGTTAGGACATATTTTAATATCACAATTACCAGAGTCTGATCGCCCTGAAGTTAAATCACCTGAATTCCCATTTTTAAGTTTACTTTGTAGTGGAGGTCATACAATGTTAGTTTTACTGAAATCTTTAAATGATCATGAAATTATAATCGATACTGTTGATATAGCCGTTGGTGATTCAATAGATAAATGTTCAAGAGAGTTAGGGCTCCGAGGTAATGTGTTGGGTAAAGAACTTGAAAGATATATTGATCATATAGGAATTGATGCCAAAATTGAATTTAATAAAATTTCAACAGAACATAGGAAAAATAATGAATTTAAATTTAAATTAAGGAAACCTTTAAGAGGTCCACATCATGAACCAATACCCAAAATTTTAAATTTTACATTTTCACCATTTTTAAGTAGTATAAAACAATTTAAAGAATTACATTCAATAGATTCATCTAATATTGAATTAGATGAAAGAACCAAAGGTTTTATAGCTTATAAAACACAAAAACTTATTTTCCAACATATAATAGATAGAGTTAATATTTCATTTATAAAACATGGTATAAAAGGTGATGAAAAATTTAAAGGTGTTAAAAGTTTAATCCTTTCTGGTGGTGTTGCATCAAATAAATATTTTAGAAAGTTATTAAAAGAAGAATTAAAATTACCATTATTAATTGAATCACCTGAATTTTTCCAATTTCATTTCCCTGATATTAGATTATGTACTGATAATGCGGTAATGATTGGTATAGCAGGTATTGAAATATTTGAAAAATTACGTAAAACAACAAATTTAAATGTTTTACCAATTAGGAAATGGCCAATGAATGAGTTACTTGAAGTTGATGGTTGGGAAGATATTGAAGAAGAGGAATTTAAAAAAATAATAGAGTCTTGATAGGCTTTTTTTTTTTTTGTGTGTTTTTTTTTTTTCCGTAATTATTTATTGTATATAGTGTACATTAGTTTACAGTACAAGTTTTCACTATTATGTTACTTTCCTCCTTTTATTAATACTATCTAGACCTCTAGTCTTTCTTTTCAATGAATTTATATTTGGTTCGAATTCGTCATCTGAGGATGGTTCACTCTTAGGTAATAAATCATCATGAAACAGAACGTTATTTTGACCATCATCACCGGTATCCAAGACACTTAATTGAGTTTCTACTTGCTCTTCTTCTTTCACTTCATCATCATCATCATCAATATCAAGTTCATCAATTCCATCTTCTTCTTCTTCTTCTTCTTCTTCTTCTTCTTCTTCTTCTTCCTCTTCTTCTTCCTCTTCTTCATCCTCTTCTTCATCCTCTTCTTCATCCTCTTGTGCAAACTCATCACCTTCAATATCCCTATGACCCAAGTAAGATTGAGTAATATTATAAGTTTTTATTAAAGATTGCCAAGTTTCATAATCAAATGAAGCAATATGATGATTTGAAGTTTTTGGACCTTCTTCTTGAAGAATTCTTCTAGTTTCCAGATGATCAACTAATGAAACCATTGGTATACCATTTGAATTTGATAATTTTAATCTTGCATCTCTTATTAAAAAACTTGTAAAAAATAAATTCTCTATACTTTGTGAAAAAGAATTTGGATCAATAAAAAATTTAAAAAAATTAATTGGTTTATTTTGTGATGTTGCCTTTTGCTTTTCATGGAAAGTCTTGAAAACTGATTTAACTAAATGTGCAGTATTTAATTCATCTTGATTTTCTAATTCATCAACTATAACTTGTTGAGCTGTCGATGCAGTTTTAAGACCTTTTGTATCATCAATAGTTTTCCTTTTAGCTCTTATTTTTTTTTCAGTTTCAATTGGTCCATTTAAAAATTCCATTGGAATTGCTGATGAACTAACATTATAATATACCAATCCTAATTTCAACCAGTTGAAAGAATTGAATTTATCTTCAGATAAAAATTTAGATGATCTTGATTTTAATATTCCTTCATTAATTGAATTTCTTTTAGTTTTAATTGAGGTAACATCATCAACTAAATAATCAGTCATTTGAGTTAAATATTCATCTAAATTTAATTGAGTTCCTAAATCTTGAAATTTTAAATTTTTAGCATTAACTGCAGAATAAGCAGCTGTATCATTTAAAGCTTGTGAATCAGTGAAATGAGCTGTCATACTCTTACTTTTTTGAACCACACCATATAATTCTTCCAACTCTCTTAAATTAGTAATTAATGATGAAGCAGCTTGACCTTTCATAGCTAATGTACCACTTTCCTTTAATTTATTCCTATATTTTTCATATTCAGCAACAATAACACCTTGTGATACTTTACCACTTTTAAACATACTGATCAATTTTGAAATTTCAGAAGGTCTTGATTCATTGGATTGTTCATTCATCCGACCCGTTTCTGATGTGCCAACTTCCAAAGGACTCGATGTATCCGTTGGTGGAGCTTCTATATCCAATGTCATTGTTTTGTAATGTGATTTTGATGTACTTGATGATTTGGTATTGTGTAAAAATTAGAAACCGCGTTTTAATTCTCAATTCTTATAGTTAAAGGGCTTGAATACAAGTAGCGGCTAATTATCAACATTTTACAAAGAAAGTCCCTTAGAGAGCAACAAGATGGGCCAGGACAAGTCGACAAGGATTAAAAGGTTGGATGAAGGTGTAGTGAATAAAATTGCCGCTGGTGAAATCATTGTTCAACCAGCCAATGCCTTAAAGGAAATGTTAGAGAATTCAATTGATGCAAATGCGTCAATGATTGAAATTTTAGTTAAAGATGGTGGATTAAAATTACTTCAAATTAGTGATGATGGTGATGGGATCCGGAGAGAGGATTTGTCGTTATTATGTGAAAGATTTGCTACACTGAAATTATCAAAATTTGAAGATTTAGAATCGATTGCAACTTATGGATTTAGAGGTGAAGCATTAGCTCTGATATCTCATATTTCAAGATTATCAGTTATTACTAAACTGAAACAAAGTAAATCACCATTAGCTTATAAAGCATATTATCTTAATGGGAAATTGGCTGGTCCAAATTTCAAAAATGTTGGTAATTCAGGAATTGAACCAAAACCAATTGCTGGTAAAGATGGTACACAAATTATAGTTGAAGATTTATTTTATAATGTTCCATCAAGATTAAAATCTATTAAATCTAAAAATGATGAATATTTAAAAATTTTAGATATTATTGGTAAATATACAATTCATAGTAAAGGAGTTGGATTTAGTTTAAAAAAATTAGGTGATTCACAACATTCATTAATATCAAGACCAAATTTACCATTAAAGGAAAGAATTCGTATAGTTTATGGTACTGAATGTGCTAATGAATTATTAGATTTAAAACTTGAAGATTCACAATATAAAAAACAATATGGTTTAATTAAAGTGAATGGATCAATTTCAAATTGTAATTTTAATTATAAAAAAAAAATGCAATCAATTTTTTTTATAAATGATAGATTAGTTAATTGTGATCCATTAAGAAGAGCAATTAATTCAATTTATCAATTTTTTTTACCAAAGGGTTATACATCATTTATTTATTTAAGTTTAGAATTAGATCCAAAAATTTTAGATGTTAATGTTCATCCAACAAAGAGAGAAGTTAGATTTTTAAATGAAGATGAAATAATTCAATTAATTACTTCAAAGATTCATTCTATACTTTCAAGTGTTGATTCTTCTAGAACTTTTAAATCTCAATCATTAATAAGTAAGAAAAGAGAAAGGGATGATTCTTCACAATTGAATGATTCTGATAGTCAAGGTAATAATCAAAGTCAAGGATTAATCCAGAAGAAATATAGACAAGAGAATAAATTAGTTAGAGTTGATGTAAGTCAACCTAAGTTGAGTGAATTATTATCTCAAACTAGAAGACCACCTAGAAGATTTGAAATTAAAGAGGTAGAGATAGAAGTTGAACCAGAGCCAGAAAAAGAACCAGAGTTCGAATTAGAATTTTCAGAAGTACAAGAGGTGGAAAAAGAGGTGGAAGAAGATGGTGATAATGATCTTTTTTTAACCCCTGAACCAGAAACTCAAGAACCTATAATAGAGTTAGAAGATCATTATAAAGAGACAGTTCCTCAAGATTTTGAAGTTGAATATCAGGAAATGGAAGGACAACTTTTTGTATCACAAGATCCAGAAGAAGACTTAGAAGAAGAATCTGAACCTGAACCTGAACCTGAACTTGAATCAGAGATTTATACCCCAGATCCTAAACCTATCAGTCCTTATCTTACAGAAGAATACCACAATTCAGAACCAGAGGATGAAGTAGAAGTAGAAGTAGATGAAGTACAAGAGGAAGAATCCGATGAAGATAAAGAAAATAAAATCAATTCAAAACTTAGAGAATTCATGCAACCTACTACACCAATTAAAAAAACTACCACAAAAGATGAAAGTATTGAACTTGAAATTACTAATAGTGAAAGTCATTTAGATTTAAATAATGAATTTGAAACAAGTGAAATTAATAATGAAATTCGTATAAATAATAAGAAAAAAGTTAAAGTATCATTAGAAAGTATTGAAGAACTTGAAAAAGATATTGAATTATCAGTAAATAAAGAATTAACTGAAATTATAAATTATAGTTCATATGTTGGTATAGCTGATGAAACTAAAAGATTATGTTGTTTCCAACATGATGTTAATTTATATTTATGTGATTATGGATCATTATTATATGAATATTATTATCATGTATCATTAAGTGAATTTTGTAATTATGGAGAATATGAATTAAGTAAAATGATTAAATTAAAAGATTTATTAAAATCAATTTATGAAACTAATATTGATACTAATGAATTAATTAAAGAAGATGAAATAATTACAAATATAATTAATATGAAAGAAATGTTTGAAGAATATTTTCAACTTAAATTTATAAAAGATATAGATAATGATTGGTGTTTAAAATCATTACCTATGATAATTAAAGATTTAAAACCAAGTATGAATAAATTACCATATTTTATTTATAGATTAGGTAGTAAAGTGAATTATCAAGATGAAAAACTTTGTTTAGAAGGAATAATTAGACAAATATCATTACTTTATGTATGTGAAAAGATTGAAAATAATCAACAAGAAAGAGATAAATTAGATAAATATTTAGGAGAAGTTATTTTCCCATTACTTAAAACTTTTAAAGTTACAAATTCATTGGTTAGGGATATAATTCAAATTGCTGATTTACCGGGGCTTTATCGAATCTTTGAAAGATGTTGAGTTCCAAGGTGGAAATGAAAGTGAAAGTGAAAGTGAAAGTGAAAGTGATAACCCAAGTGGGTAAAGAGTTTTATGTTTGGAAAAGATCATGTGCGCGTTGATAAAAAAATCACGGCCCTAATTGATGGGAATTTTCCACGTCTCAAACAGATCTTTGTGAATTGGACAAAACGGAAGACTGGGGAAGGCAGGAGAATAAAACCATATATAAAAAATCACAGACTGGTGTTATAAAATTTTCCAATTAATTATCAATCGATTTAATTAAGGATGAGAATTGAAGATATTAATGATGGGATTCTTAAGACTTTAAATTTAGGATGTTTCCCTAAAGATATTTTGAAATTTCAAGATAGTCAAGATTTTTTCCAACAATTAGTTTTCATTGATTATCAATTACAATTATTAGTTCAAAATGAATTTGATGGTACTGAATTAGTACCAGCTAAAAATTATGGATCAAATGATTCAACAATTGAAAAATTAAATCAATTAATTGGATACGCTGAAAATATAAACAATAATTTTAATGATGTTAATAAACAATATCATGAAAAATTATATTGTAGTATAATATTAGGACATTTATATTATTTAAATTCACAAAATGATATGATTTTTGATACATTAAATTCAATTACTGTTAATAATACATATTATATGTCAGATAAATTAACTTTTAATTGTAATAATTTTTTAAATTATTTAATTTGTAGATATAATGTATTAATTGGAATTAATAATGGATTTAATAATAGTAATAATTATAAATTATGGATTGAATTTTTATATCTTAAAGAAAAACCATTTTCAAAATCAGATATTGCAGGAAATTATTGGTTAGAAATTTTATTTAAATATTTAAGTCTTACAATTAGTAATAATGGTGAAAAACAAATAAGTTTTGAAGATGTTAAAATTTTAAAATTTAAAGATAATAAAAATTCATTTATTAGATATTGTAATTTTTTAATTAATTTTAAATTAAATATTAATATTAATAAAATAATTGATTCAAATTTTAAATTAGAATATTCAAAATTTTTAAATGAAATAATTATTGAAGAAATGAATCAAAAATCTATAATTAATAATTTCCCAAATGCAAATGAATCAAATAAAAAATTAGATGATTTTATTAATAATCTTTATTCAACAATGAATGGTAAAAAAATTATTAACCCCAAGACAAGTAAAAATTATTTTACAAAATTATTTGAAAGAACTTATCAATCTAAAATAATTTTATTAAATTATATTAAAGTATTAATTGAATTAAATGAATATGATGAAGCATTTGCATGTTTTAAGACATATATTAATTATATTGAAAAAGATGAAGAAATTAATAAAGGTTTAATATTTGATATAATTAATATAATTGAAATTTATTCAATTTGTTTAATTAAATTTAATCCAATTAATTCAATTAAATTAAATAAATTTAAATATTTAAAACTGAATGATTTATTACCAAAATTAAAAGAATTTAGTTTAAAATTAAATGATTATTTAGAAATTCTTCAAAAAAATTGTAATTTAACTTATGATCTGATAATTGAAGAAGATAAAGTTATTAAAAATGTAAAAGATTTTAATTTATCATTTTTATATCATAAATATAATATTAATATATTATTAGATGATAAAAGTTATTTAATTGAATTAATTTCAAAATCTTGGTATTCATTAGGATTATTTGAATATTATAAATTAATTTATATTAATTCAACTTATAAAATTAATAATGAATCAAGTGAAAAATTAATTAAATATTATAAAAATAGTTTAATTATTAATTCAACTGGGAATTTATTATATCTTTTTAATTATGCATTAATTTTATCATATTTAGGTAAAATTTCATCAAGTATTAGATTATGTAAATTTATTTTAAAAAAATATCATGAAAGTTTTGAAACTTGGAATTTATTATCATTACTTACAAGTGTTGATAATTTAAAAGAATCTGAAAAATTTATTAATAATTCATTAAATATTGCTGGAATTTATATTATAAAATGTAAAAATGATGAAGTTACAATACCAATTCAAATTAAATATAATATATTACAATTAAAATTAACTCAATTATCAATTATGGAATTAATTTATGATACAAAATATATTATGGATTATTTAAGTGATGTATTTATTTTATATTATGAATTATTTGATATTAAAAATCAAGATCAAATTTTACAAAATATGAATAAAATTAATAAAGGTAATGGTAATGGTAATGAATTATTAGATTCTAAATGGAGTCATAGACCAAGTTTAATTGATCCCAAATCTTCTAAAATTAGTAATGGGAATACTAAAAAGAGGTCTAATGCTAAAGAAAATATTCAAAAAATAAGTAAAATTAAATCAAGTTTAACATTATCATCATCATCACCAAATAAATATTATTCTAAACCACATGAAGATTTAAAAAATTTAGAAAAATTTGAAATGAATGATGATTCTAAAAAAATCTTACAAAATATTTGGTTATGGACTTCCAAGATTTATTTTAAAGTTGGATTATTTGAAGAAAGTGAATTATGTATTTTAGAAAGTGAAAATATTTATAAACCAAATATCAAAACTTTTATTCAATTAGGTTATTTAACTTCTAAACAAAGTAAATTTTTATCATTACAGGAATTTGAAAAATCATTGGAACAATTAGATGAACAAGATAGATTTAATAAATTAGATTATTTAGAGAATTTATTAGGAATTTGTAAATTATTCCTCATTGATGATAATTTATCAAATTCCTTGTTCATTTCAACTAAAGATTTTAATAGTGGGATAATCAGATTAAAAAATTTATTAGAGAATTTCCTTAATGTTTGGCCAATTGGTTCTAAATCAATTGAATTATGGTATTATTTAAGTTTAATTTATGAAAAATTTGATGATAAAGTTTTATTGTCACAAGCATTAGAAAAATGCATTGAATTAGAAAATTTGAGACCAGTGAGAAGTTTTTCAAATTGTGATCAAAATCTAATTTTTTTATAGGAAATATATTAAACCCCTTATAACCCTTTAAGGCCCCCCATCAACTGTATAGTTAACAGAGTATATAAAAGAGTATATAAAAGAGTAAATAAAAGAATTAAGAAGATGACCACTGTTGAACCAAGAGATGTTTTATATTGTGAAGTTTGTACTTTCCCACCAGAATATTGTGAATTCGGGTTAAGTTTTAATAGATGTAAACAATGGCTTAATGAAACCAATCAAGAATTATTCAACAAATTATATAGTGAAGAAGCTTTAGCTAATGCTACATCTACTTTAAGTTTAGAAAAGGAAGAAAAAATTTCAAAAGAATTATTAAAGAAACAACAAAAGGAAGAAGCAAGAGTTGAAAGAGAATTAGCTAAGAAATTACAACTGAAAGTAACAATCAAAAGAATTGAAAGAAATAAGAGGAAACATATAATATCAATCACTGGATTAGAAGTGTTTGATATCGAATTAAAAAAATTAAGTAAAACATTCCTGTCAAAATTTGCAACTGGTTGTTCAATTTCTAAAACTGCTGATAAGAAAGATGAAATTTTAGTTCAAGGTGATTTAAGTGATGAAGCAAAGGAATTTATTGAAAATTTATTGAAAGAGAAAGGTTTGAATGAAGTTAAAGTTGAACAAATTGATGATAAAAAGATTAAGAAAAAGGCTCCAGCTCCTTAATTGTCCTTCTCCCTAGTTGTGTATTTGTTGTGTATTTGATATATGAGTTAAGTATCTTATCTCTCTCCCTCTAATCCTTCTTATTCTCCAATTCACTTAATCTTTCATCTCTTAGTCAAAGTCCTTTGTGGTTGAAAAATTTCTCATCCCACAGCACCCGTACACTCAGCACCCGTACACCCAGCCAAAAAAAACTTTTAAACAATCATAAATATCTTAATTATCTTAATTTTACCAAGTTCTAATAACTAATGACTAACAAATGACTAATATATTAACCATAAACAAAAGAATGACCTTCCAATCCATGATGAGCAAAATTTAACCCCAATTTGAAGGATTTCATTCTCGTAAAATCGTAACTGTACCAATAAACTAAGATATCTGCTAACTATACAACAAATCAAGACCAAAAATCAACACACTAAACTACGCATCTCTATATTTTTAGAAACTCCATTGAGGTTGAACTGGAACCGGCCACTCCTACTCCACCAATCCAAGTTTCTAAATTCCCAATACAATTTAACCTAATTGAAAATATTACACGAAGTACACCAAATTGAAAATTAAAAAAATATCTAAAAATACCTAAATTAAGTAATTGGGTTCATCGAAATAGGGTTTAATGTATGATGGATGCATCATGTCCAATTCGGGTGGGTAAAGTAGAACCAATTTTAAACGGAACAGAATTGGTGATTTGGCGTATTTTTAAATGGTATTCCTAATTCTACCATTTTTAAACTTCATTTGGACTTTCAGCATCTTGGGACATGATTATTATTTAACAAATCCAACACAGTTGGGTTAATCCCCTTTTTTTAAATGTTTAATTATACCGATTTTTAGGAATTTTAGGAATTTAACTCTCGTCTAATTCCGTTCTTAAATTCCCACTCTCCATCATTTTTGATCTGATCCAATCCTTTCCATGGATCCCATAGAAAGTTCGTAAATGTTTCATACATACATTTCTCGTACATACATTTCTCGTACATACATTTCTCGTACATACATTTCTAAAGGTCTAGAGGTATAGTAAATTTTAGTAAGTTATAGTAAGTCATAATCGTAAGATCTAATGTTAGGACTCGCATATACTTATACTTAGTATTAGTACCTAAAACGATGATCTTTGGGGTGACGATCCCTTCCCTCTTTTTTATACGAATTTAACCTCTTTCAGCCCTACACTATACCTTCCAACGCCCTTCTTCTAAACCCTTGACTTCGTGAAGTTTTTGGTGTAACGAGTAAAATTGGTTTTAACTGAAAACAGAATTTTCACCTAATTCGGATACTCGTAAACTCACCAATTTTTTCGAGATTTTCCCAAATGTCAATTTCTTACGTAATCCAACCAGAATGATTTGCAATTTTTAAAGAACAATGGCACACAAAAGGTATTGGGAAAGTTTTAATTATATGTGTGTATGGGTCGATTATAAGCCGGATACGTTGGAGAGTTTGCGAGTCCATTGTCTTTAGGTGTGGTTGAGGGTAAGAAATTGGCGATGCAGAAGGTATTACCTAAAATTTAGTAGGATTTAACCTGATTAGGGTTATTTACAACATTTATTGACTTGAATTTGATTCATTTGATTCAAAAATCTTATTGTTATGGTACGATTGACTTCTTAAAATTATTACGAAATTGGAAACTTATTGAAAGATTCGGATTGGTGATTAGAGAATTTGGTAACTTTTGAATTTGGTGATTTTGGTGATCATTTCTGTAAATTTATAAAAACTTTTCCAACTTTGAAAAATGTATAAATAACCACCCAATCTCCCAAAGTTTCTTTCTTCATCAAATTAATTCAGTTTAAATCCCAAAGTCTCTTAGAAGATCTTTAGTCATTCGCTTATACCATCAAAACTTGAATTACTTACACTTTTTTATTAACTTTGAAAAATGAAATTTAACACTTTATTACCAACTTTAGCATTAATTGCCAAAGCTTTATCAATTGATATCCTTTTTGATACTGTTACTTCCGGTTCATCAAATACTCAATGGAATGGTGTTTATGTTGCAGAAGGTGCAACTTGGTCAATCATTAATAATGATCATACTTATTTCAATGGTGATGTTATCGTCGATGGTGGATTATTCGTTAAAGCTGAACCAGATTTCACTGGTTTAACTTGTTCTCAAGGTGCTATTAGGTACAATAAATTAGAGATTGGTCCAGATGCTGAAATGGTTATTGATTCTAGAGGAACAACATTTACTGCATTTTATAGTTTTTCAGCTTCACAATTTGTTAATCAAGGTAAAATCTGGTTAGCTGATGCTGGATACGTTGGTATTCCAACTTTAGCTATTACTTCCCAAGATTGGACTAATAAAGGTTTAATTCATGCTTATCAAGAATTTAGATCACCAGGTTGGTTAAATTTAGGTTATGATTTACAAAGTATTCAAAATGATGGTGCAATTTGTTTACAAAAAGTTGCTTATAGACAAGCTAACACTATTAAAGGTACTGGTTGTATTGATATTGGTGATGATTCAACTCTTTGGTTAGCTTACACTTTATATAGTGTAGCTGATACTCAAAATTTAATTTTCACTGGTTCAAATGGTATGATTAAAGCTGATGCTTGGGGTAAAGCTCAATCCTATAATGTTATTGGTTTTGGAAATGATAATGTTATCGGTATGAATGTTCCAATCAATTCATATTCTTATAATTCAATTGGTCAATTAACTATTTCAAATAATTTAGGTTCAACTTTCACTTTTAATATTGGTACTGGTTATGATGAATCATTATTTCAAAAATTCACTCCTGATTTTGGTGCTGGAATTGGTAAAGTTATTAATGGTGGTATTAAATATAATGGTGCCCCAATTAACACTGCTAGACCTTCAACTTGTCCTGTTTGTATGGATGTTCCTGATACTCCAACTACTGGTTCATCTTTAGTTCCTGCTTCATCAAATTTATTAGCTTCATCTGATATTACTTCTGCCACTACTATTTCAGTTGTTCCAGCTACTGAATCATCTGAATCATCTGCTACTTCATCTGAAGTTAGTTCAACTGAATCATCTGCTACTACTTCATCTGTCGAATCATCATCTGCTACTACTTCTTCATCATCTGCTGCTACTTCATCATCTGTTGCTACTTCATCATCTGAATCCTCATCTACTGGTGCTTCTTCATCTGCTACTTCATCTGCTACTTCCGATTCATCTGCTACTGACTCATCCGCTACTGATTCTTCATCTACTGGTTCTTCATCTACTGGTTCTGCTTCATCTGCTACTTCATCTGCTACTTCCGATTCAACTGATTCTTCCGATGCTGGTTCATCTGATGCTTCAATTACTGATTCTGATTGTCCAGAATGTACTGAATACACCACTGGTTTCACCACCACTGATTCTGCTTCAGACATCATCACCGGTGATGAAGATATTTTAATCACTACTGATTCAACTGGTTCATTATACACTTCCACCTCAATTATTGATGAAACTACTATTTGTGTTAAAGGTGTATGCATCACCGTTTCCAACGAATCTTCATCAACAGTTACTGATCCATCTGCTTCTGCTTCTGCTTCTGATGCTTCTGATTCCGATGCTACTGGTGCTACTGGTGCTACTGATGCTTCTGATTCCGATGCTACTGGTGCTACTGGTGCTACTGATTGTCCTGAATGTACTGAATATACTACTGGTTTCACTACTACTGATTCATCATCAAATGTTATTACCGGTAACGAAGATATTTTAATCACCACCGATTCAACTGGTTCATTATACACTTCAACTTCAATCATTGATGAAACCACAATTTATACCGCTACTGCAACTGCAACTGCTACTGATTCTGACTCAACTGATTCTGATTCATCATCTGATTCATCATCTGATTCAACTGGTAAATATTCATTAGCTGGTGAAGCTTTCTACCAAAACGATAGTGCCACTGCCACTGCCACTGATATTCAAACTACAATTATCACCATTACTTCATGTTCAGATCATAAATGTACTAAAATCCCAGTTACTACTGGTTTAACCACTGTTATTGAAGATTTCACCTCATATACTACTTACTGTCCATTAACTACTGAATCAACTGAAGAATCTACCGTTGAAACTGCTGCCACTACTGGAACTGTTGCTCCTGCTGTTACTACTTTATCAGAATCAGGTGTTGTTACTACCATTATCCCAGAAACTACAATTATCACTATCACTTCATGTGCAGACAACAAATGTTCAGAAATTGAATTAACTTCAACTACTGAAATCACTTCATATGTTACATTAACTGCACCAACTGTTGAACCAATTCCATCAATTGAATCAACAAACGGTACTTATACAACTCCTGAAGTTTCAGAAATTGATACTAATGCTGGTTCATCATTAAAACCATTAACTTTCTTAGGAGCTATTGGATTAGCTGCTTTATTCATTTAGGATTTTTTACTTTCATACAATTTTTTTAAAACTAAAACATAAAAACAAAAAAAAAACAATAATTATTTCACATAGGTAACTTTTTTTATAGGTAACTTTTTTTATATTGGTCATTTTAACTTCTTAATAGATATTTGTTTCTAATTACTTTCTCTTCCTCTTCCCTTAACTATTTAACAAAGAGTTACAGATGAAAATGTCTCTCAGATCCATCTGAGATCGAATTCTCACAGAGGACCAAAATCATCAACGATTTTTCACCGCAAATTTTTCATCGTCCAATGATTTCATTTGTACTCTTCCCTTTACTACTTACTATCACCATATGTCACTACATTATAACTTACTTACTAACCATATAATATTCTTTTGCTGGTACTTTTACTGGTAATTTTACAATTTTACTGGTAATTTTACAATTTTACTGGTGCTGGTAGAGTTGTCGTATTTCATTTCGTGTAGATACGAAACGAACTAAAAGTACGGGACATAATTAAAAAATAAATACCAATCAGATTAATCAAATACCTCTATTAAAAAGCCAATATGTTCTAAAGCCACATAATAAACACCATCAAACACCATCAGCCAATCACCAACCTCCCACCAAAAGGAAAAGGTTGAATAGTCCATCTCATCTCATCTCATCTCAAACAACCAGTCATTCCAAACCCAGTGGGCAAAAAAAAACCACACTGATGGGAACTATTTAAACCGGGTCAACTTGAAGAGAGTTTTTGTCCCTTATAAATTACCCGTAAATTGTAGTACTCAGCACTCCGTGTGTGCCTGATCAATACGAGGGAGTACAAAGATGGGAAGTACCACGACATCTATGGGTTTTAGGAAGTTATTACCGGTGGAAATAAACGGAGGCTAAACGGAGACCTTGGACTATAGACCAGTCTATAGACTACTTAGATATACTATGTATACGTAACTCTATATACCTAGTAGATAGAGAGAAAATAAAGAGAGAAAATAAAGAGAGAGTGAGAAAATGAGACCAATAACCACTTATAATACAACTAAACCAACCTATGATAATAATTTTGAAATTTTGGGGACTTTATCATTAACTATAGGAGGTAATTTAATATCTATATCTTTTTTATCTTTATCCCCATCATTCCCATCTGATTCAATATTACTAGAATTTGAATTTGAATTTGATAATGGGATTGAATTCCCATAATTTTGACCTTGTACTCCTCCACCTACTTGACCACCTACTTGACCTACTACTTGACCTACTACTTGAGGATTAGAAGTTGGGATGCTACCACCCAATTGAGTTTGTTGATTTGGATTAGGTGACAGATTTTGTGATGCACTTCTCATATTACCAACCATTAATCCAGACATATTAAGACCCATAGGCATCATATTAACTGGATATTGTTGATTGATAAGATTATAATTTTGTTGATTAACAACAGGAATTTGATTAATTGGTAATTGTGACATTGGAATTTGTCCCACCAGTCCTACTTGTCCAACTTGTCCTTGAATTTGATTCATTGGTTGTGCAACTTGCATTTGTAAAGGTACTTGAACTTGACCCATGATTTGACCATTCATAGACATTTGTTGGCCCTGTTGACCCTGTTGACACTGTTGGCCCTGTTGGCCCTGTTGGCCCTGTTGGCCCTGTTGGCTCTGTTGGCTCTGTTGACCTTGTTGTGGTGGTGAATTCTGTTGTTGTGCAGCTATTTGAGATTGTAGTAATGGTAATGGTACAGAAACCATTTGTGGTACAGTTTGAACCATATGAACTCCATTCATATTTTGATAAATTGGATAAGGCACTTGCATCATTGAATAAACACCTTGATTATTCATATTCATATTCATATTCATATTCATATTCATATTCATATTACTTATATTATTCATATTCATATTCATATTGTTATTGGAATTGTTATTTACTTTTTCATTTCCTGGTATTGTTGGTACTGGAACTGGAACTGGAACTTGGACTGGGACTGGGACTGGGACTTGGACGTTATGGATTGGACCAGGAATATTTGGAATAGGAATATTTGGAATTGGAATTGGAATTGATACTTCTGATTGTTTATTTTCATCATCTGAACCTGATCTTTCTTCACCACTTTCTTTATCCTTTTCTTTATCTATATCTTTTGAATCTTGATCATCTTCATCAAACTTATCCTTCCTTAAATTCTGATTATATTGAGCCATTCTTAAAGCATTCCTTGCATTTGAATCCAAATTCAAATAAGCACAATGTAATTTCCCCTTTAAACAATTTAAACAACTTGGTAAATTTTCATCACATTTAATTCTCCTTTTCTTACAAGTCCCACACCCCAAGTGACTATTCCTATGTTTCCTTCTCGTGTTCTTTTTCTTATTAGATAATTGGAATTGAGGATTTGAAGCTGATTGTAAAGCTTTCTTGAATGATTTATCCGTATAATTCATCTTTACCTAACTAAAGTGATTGTGTCCTCGGTGTATGAAGTCTTTGTTCCAGTGATCTCTCTTTCTATGTGGTGCTGTTGCTGTTGCTGTTGCTGTTGCTGTTGCTGGTGCTGGGAGTATCGAAAGTATCACCAGATAAATCAAAAAGTTATCAGTGGTGACGTTGAGAAGAAAAAAAAAAAAATTTTGTACCTGAATCGTTTTTGAATTTACGAATGTCTCCAATTACGAAGTTCTGTAACCATTGAGACAAACAAAACAGAAAACCTGGGAAAACACCACTGGGAAAACACCACTGGGGGAGGGTTAAAACTCACGGGGGGCACCATAGTTTAAAGGGTTAAATGTATGCAATCAATATAGGAGATTACCATGGTATAATTAGTTGAGTGGTGGGAGGATTGGAATTAGGTGGTACAAGTGGTGGGTTGGTGGAGAGGGAATTCCATTCAAAAGTACATGAAAATTTCCCAGATTTTCAAGAGGAGGCTTTAAATTATCTAAATGATTTATTTATTTAGTCATTGGACTAGTTAAACCAGTGATTAACGATGGTTTAGTACGTCCTCCCAAGACGACTTGTTTGCTCATACAAAATTTTAACATGGTCAATTTAATTAAATTTTAATCATTTTAATCACAATTAAATTTTAATCGTGATTAAAAATCCCATTTCCTCTGGAAACAAAAAAATTAATCGGACACAAATTTGGGGGATTAAAAAAATCAGACACAAAGCAAAAAAAGAAAAAAAAAAAAAAACACGGGCACATGTCGCGTCACGTGGGGGTCGCCACTTCGGTGCCCCACTTCCGTGCCCCACTTCCGTGCACCGGACGGAGTCAACTTGGAATGTCTCTGGGCGACATTGTTGTGGTCACGTGGCGACATTGTCTTGTTCCATTTTTTTGCTTTTCTTTTTTGCTTCTTGTGCGCAACAGAGACCTCTGAAAAACTCTTCTCGAGATACTCAATATATATATATATATATATATAACTAGAAGGATTAGATAAGATATGTTTGGATTTGGAGGTGCAACAGTTTCATCAGAAACCAAATTAAAGGCTGCCGAAGCGGAATTAGACATGGTCACCACCATGTTCAACCAATTAGTTGACAATTGTCATAAAAAATGTATAATTAAAAATTATCAAGATGGTGAATTATCAAAAGCTGAAAGTTTATGTTTAGATAGATGTGTTGGTAAATATTTTGAAGCTAATTCTCAAGTTGGTGAACATATGCAAAAATTAGGTCAAAATGGTCAATTTATGGGTAGAAAATAGCTAATTACCCTATTTTTTTTTACCTTTGATTTTGTAGATAAATAGATTACTGTATATATTTTTTGGATTTATTTTTGATCTCTTTATCTTTATCTTTATCTTTATATATCTGTTGATGGTGGTATTAGATAACTATGGTATGGAATCTTCAATTTGAAGGTGTAGTTTTGGTTTTGGTTCCCATTCTTTAAATTTTATATCTCGTAAATTTCACATTCTCTAATAAAATGACTGATGATCTAAACATATTTTCACTTCACAAAAGAATATACTTAATTATACACCTTATTAAAATGGTTTCATATTCATATAATTTTCAGTGTGGAAGTTAGAGATCATTATATTAAATATAGTTTATAATATACAAGAGATTTCTCTATTTCTATTTAATTCTACTTAAAGTCACAGTAAAGCTTGATTAAAATCTTCAATTAAATCATCAACATTTTCAACACCAACACTAACTCTTAATAAAGTTGGATCAACATGTTCATCACTCATTGATCTCCATTCAATTAAACTTTCAACACCTCCTAAACTTGTAGCATGATAAAAATATTTTAATTTTGATGGTAATTCTTTGGCTAATTTTTCTGATTTTAAAGTAATTGAAAAAGTTGGAGAATGACCACCAATTAATTGTTTTGAAATATATTCATCTGATTGAATTGATGAATGAAAGATTTCATTTAAATTTTTAAATTTAAATTTATTATCATTAAGAAATTTAACTAATTTAAAACAATTTTCACTTTGCTTAGTGATTCTTAATTCATAAGTCTTTAAACTACGAACTAAAAGTGAAGCTTCTAAATTCCCAATATTAGTACCTAATAATAATCTATCAATAAATAATTTATCTCTAATCTTGGAATCTTTAACAATTAATAAACCAGCTAATAAATCTGAATGACCTCCAAAATATTTAGTAGCTGAATGCATTATAATATCTGCACCATGTTTAAATGGATATTGTAAAGGTGGTGGAGCAAATGTTGAATCAACCATTAAAATTGCACCTTTATCATGAGCTAATTTTGCAAATTTAGAAATATCAAAACTTGTTCCATGTGGATTAACAGGAGTTTCTAAATGAACTAAATCTCCTGATTCAAGTTTTTCAAAATTAGATAAATCATTAATATCTAATACTTCAAGTTTAAAATTTCTTTGCCAAATTTCAATAATTCCATGACATCCATGATATGCTTGACCAATTATAATTCTTTTAGGATTTATATACATCATAGCAGCATTAAAAGCACTTAATCCTGAATTATAAACTATAGTGTATCCATCTAAGATAGAATCAAGAGATTTTTCAATTAATTCTGAATTTTGATGTGTTAATCTTGAATAAACGTAATTACTCTTATGGAAATAATCACTTTCTGGTCTCTTATTTGCAGCAACTAATTCTTCTGGATTATTGGAATATTTATAAGTGGTGGTGATATTGATTGGTGGTGTAACATCTGTACATTCTGGCTCAGCATGGTGAATTAAATTAGTTGATATTCCTGTCATTTCCTTTGTAGTTTTTTTATATCAAGTGGGTAGTAGGGATTGGATCAAAATTATCGCACTCGATAAAACCACCAAATTTTGAAGCTCTTTATGCTCTTAGAGATTCTTCAAGAGGATCACGTCATTAGGTACTTAGAAATACTAAAGGCTATATATTCTATTAAACCACCACTGTCTTCTTACGTTTTAAAATCCTCATAACATCTCTACGACGTCTTTTACATTCACGAGTATTTTCACCTCTCATTTTCCAAAACCATCTCTCATATGGAGTTTCATCATTTTCACCATCAATAACTTCATTTTCACCAGGTAAGATAGATTTTGTTTCGATTTGACTTAATTGGGTTTGAGTGGATAAAAATGGTGAATCCTTATGTGTCCAGAAAAGGTGGGTTTGAGAAATTGGTGAATCAATTATGGTTTCTTCTTGAATGGTTTTGATCTTGGGGACTTCAAATTTTATTGATTCATCTATATCATCAGTTATTCCAAGGTTAAAAGTTTTTTGATCTGGGTTAAATAAACTTCTTAATGCTTCTGTATTTGATGTGGGTTCATTGGCTCCAAATGTTGGTATGAATTCTTCTTCTGATGATTCTTCTTTTTCTGATTCTTCTTTTTCTGATTCTTCTTCTTCATCTTCTGGTTGTTGTTCTTCAATAACTATTGGAACATCTGAAACTTGAACGTCTTCCATATAATCATCATGAATAAATTCACTGTCAGGTTTTAAATTATCAAAATCAACTTCATTACCTTCATCACTTTCATCATAATAAATTTCTTGATTAGGTTTTTCAATCCCATCTTTAAATTTATTAATTATATCCATATCAAATCCATCATTATTCTCCATTTGAATTTTATTTGCAGCTTCATAATCAAATCTTATAATTTTTTTCCTACCCTTTGCATCCACAATTACTTCATCTTCATCTTCACTTTCTAATTCTGCAGGTTTATCGAAATCATAATCTCCAAACATCTTGGATAAAACAGATAATGATTTTGATTTATCAGAATTTACCATTAATTCATCATCATCATCAACATCATCATCTCCATTATTATTATTATTATTATCAATATCTTTACCATAATTCATTGCAATATCAGCATTTATAGCACATGTAAATTTTTCAATTACATGATCATCACCACTTTTCCATGAACCATTTGAAAATTTCCAAGTTAAATCATTTATACTTGTACCCTTTTCAATCCCCCATAATTTTGTCTTGTATGATTTAAATTGTTTTAAATTCCCATTCACTAGGATTCTAAGAGTTTGTTGTTTCAATGCAGTCTTGGATCTTGGAGTTTTCCTTATCCTACCTCTAATTATATCACCACCACCTGAAGTCTTGGAATTTGATTGTTCATAATATTTTTGAGGGTTTGTTAATGATCCATAAGATTTTGATCCTAATAATGTAATTGTTGGTTTGGAATTTTTTAAATTCCCTGAAATGTTATTGAAAGTATGTGGAGACTTGGAATAACCTTGTGATATTGAAAGATTAGTTATTGTTTGATTAGTTATTGAATTTATATGATTTTTTTGTGATGCTTCATTAATTCTTTTCAGTCTTTCAAATTGAACTCTATCTTTACATTTGAAATTTTTAAATCTATCATGATCCTTTTGCCAATTTTCCATATACAGAGTAGTCTTAGCTTTAGAAATACTAAGTTTCATACCCATAAATTGTATATTATTCAATGATTTTTTCAATTTCATAAATCCATCATCACTTAAATTTATAGTTACAAATCCAAAACTATGAGTTTCCACTGGTTTCGTATGGATTTCTAAAGGTTGGATTATCGTCCCGAACTTGCCTAATCTATCGTTCAAGATCTTAGGCAGTTCAGCTAGTTTAGGTGAGATGTTACCTATATGAATTCTGGTATCCATTAGACAGTGCGATGAGGTTGTAAATTTTCTGTCTGAGAGTATGAAGGATAAAGTAACGGAGAGCTGGCAAAGAGGTAAAATTTTATATGAAAGGAGTTTGACCCACGACCACGACGTAGAAGAAGAAGAAGAAGAAGAAGAAGAAGAAGAAGAAGAAGAAGAAGTAAATTCAAAAAAAGTGTTTGAATTTGAGATACCACCACAATTAAAGAAAGTTATTGAAGATAGTAAAGATAAGGAAATCTTGGAAAAACAATTGAAATCAGTTATTATGCAAAGTTTTTGGACTGGTTATTATAAAGGGTTTGATATCGAAGGGCTTCAAGAACAAGAACAAGAACAAGAACAAGAACAAGAACAAGAGGAAGAGGAATAAAATGGAGAGGAAAATGGGGAATAATATATAATCAAGTTGAGTTCCATAAATCTTTTAAACCCATAACAGATGTGATTGTACCTGCTAAACCAACATCTCCTTCAGTGAAATGTAAATAATTTAATGAATTTAATGCAATAAAAGTATCTAATAAATCCCAAATTAATTTTCTCTTTGATTTATTAATTTTTAATTTAATTTGTTCAATATTAATTTTTTCATCATTTTCATCATTTCCATTATTAGTTAGTTTTGTTAGATTAATTTTATAAGTTCTTAAATCATTAATAATTCCAGAAATTAGACCAATTAACCAAAATCTTGAAGCCCAAATTGAAGCATTTGAAAATTTAGATTTATTAATTAATCCTAATAATTTTAAAAATATAAAACCATCAATAGTTAAATAACCAGCATAACCTAAATTTCTAATAATTGTAGTTTTTTGTAAAATTGGATCCATTAATTTATTATCAAAAGTTTTTGATGCAATTTCTAAATGATTTAAAGGTTTTAAAAATCTCATACCTTTTCTTAAAAATGTTACTTGACTTTTCAAATTTTTAACAATTTCAATAATTTCACTACTAAATCCAGTTCTATAAAGATAAAATGTTAAAAATCTTGATAAATAAGCTACTAATCTAAATAATTTCTCTCTTTTAGGTGAACTGTCTAAGAATCGTAAAACTTTAGAGTAAAGTGGATGATAAATTAATGCATCTGCTACCATTCTTTTCTTTTACTTCTCTTATTCTTATTCCTATTCCTTCTCTTATTCTAAGATTCTAGAATTTACTGTATGAAGTTAATTCAATGGGACTTTCAGCTTTTAAATGAATTTCTCATTCCCCTGTGAAAAAGTTGGGGTTTCAAAGCGTCCGAGGATCAAAAGCTTCGCGCGGTTTAAAATGAAAACAAACGCTATGGATAAAGAGAATGAAGACCCTTTAAATGTGAAGGTATTAGGAGGTTCAACAATGCCGACAATGCTGACAATGCTGACAATGCTGACAATGCCACCATCATCAATGACACCATCATCAATGATACCATCATCAATGATACCATCATCAGGAGTGTCCAAAAATTTGGATAGGAATTTGGAGAAAGATCTGAGATTAAAGAGAAGAGTTAGTTTTGCACCAGAAGTTACGTTACACAAGATTGATTTCATTCCAAGGAGAGAAACTATTGGTTATTTACCTTCAAGTTCAAGTTCAAGTTCAAGTTTAGATGAAGAGGACAAGGAAGTAGAAAAAGAAGGTAAAAAAGAAGACAACCAAGATTATGGACAAGAGATCTTAGATGATAGTTCAGATGATGAATTTACTCAAATAAAATTACCATTATCACCTATAAAATTATCACCATCAAAATACAAGATTAATACTGTTGAAGAAGATGATAATAATTTGGATTTAGAGATATTACCTAAAATTTCTATTCAAAGTATTGAAATTGAAGAAGATATGGAATTTACTGAACCAATTGGTAAACCAAATAATGTACCAACTCAAATTGATAAAGAAATGGAATTTACTGTACCTGTTTTACCAGGTAAATCTGTAGAATCTGTAGAATCTGTAGAATCTGTAGAATCTGGTATTGAAATGGAATTCACTCAACCCATTACATCTAGCAAATTGGGTGAATCAGTTACTGAAGAAATGGAATTTACTGAACCAGTTAGAATGGAAACTGCCACTGAAGAAATGGAATTTACTCAACCAGTTACATCTAGCAAATTGGTTGAATCAGCTACTGAAGAAATGGAGTTTACTCAACCTATTGAACCCAAATTAATTGAAATTGATATGGAATTTACTCAACCTGTTAGAATGGAAACTGTTCCAGAAGAATTAGAAATTATTGAAGAACCAGAAATTGAACCAGAAACTGATATGGAATTTACTCAACCTGTTAAATCTATTGAAACTAAAGTACCACAAGAAGAAGAAGAAGAAGAAGAAGAAGAAGAAGAAGAAGAAGAAGAAGAAGAAGAAGAAGAAGAAGAAGAAGAAGAAGAAGAAGAAGGACATTTTGATATTCAAATTCCAATACCAGAAGATTTATCAAAGAAAAGATTAAGTGATTTTGATATTCAAGAAGAACCAAATCCTAAAATTCCAAAAACTGAACAAATTAATAAAGTTATAACATCAAAAATTCCATTAGCTGATATTTCAAATGATGAATCAATCGAAATTGAATTTGATCCAAATTATGAAAATGTTTCATTATCAACATTTTTAAAAGATTTAGGTATAATATTTTTTGATGATTTACAAATTTCAAATAATAATAGATTTAGTTTATCATTAAATGAAGAAATTAAATTTAATGATTATATTAAAGCTAATAGTAAAATGTTAATTTATTCATTATATAAATTTAGTAATAATGAAATGATTAAAAATATTAATGATGGACAAAAAATTTATAAACAATTAAATGAATCAATTAAATTAAATAATCCAAAATTATTTAAAGAATTTTATTCATCTACTAAAGAAGAGAAATCAAATATGAGAACTTCATTATTATTAATTAAAGATTTTAGTAGATTTCAGGCAAAAAAAAATTTAATTAATTGGAGAATTCAATTAATGGAAAATTTATTAATTCAATTAAATGAAAAATTTTTACAATTAATGGAAGATAAAAAAATTTTAAATAATGAATTAATTTTAATAAATAAAGAATTTGAAAATAATTTTATTAATTTTAATAATTTAAATTTAAAATTAATGAAATTAAAAGATTTTAAAAAAATTTTTGGTAATTATTCTACAGATGAAATTTCAAATATCAAGATTGAATTAATTAATATAAAGAAAAATTTTAATAATTTAAAAAATGAAATTGAAATTAAATTAAATGATTTAAAAGAGATTAATTTAAAAATTATTGGAAATAAAGAAATTATTAATAATTTAAATTTAAAAATTATTGAAAGGAAAAAATTAATTGAAGATAATAAAAATTATGAATTAAATGAAATTAAATCATTAGTTTTAAAATTTAAATTACTTTCCAAAATAACATCAATAAATTATTTATCAAAAGATTCAAATTCAATATCATTTGAATTTCAAAAATTTAAAATTAATATTGTTTTTACACTTCAAAATGGTAAAATTAATCATAATTTAAAACTTTCAATAATTGAAAATACTTTACATAATGAATGGTTAAATCAATATATAATTTCAAAATTTGAAAATTTAAAAATTGATAATTTTGTTGATAAATGTAAACAATTAAAGATTATAATTGATACGATTAAAAAAATTGATTTAGATATTTTTAAGATATCATGTAAATTCCCAATTTTATCAACTAAAACATCAACAACAAATAATGAAGTTATTTCTTTCTTGATAAGGTATCATAATGATAGTTGTAAGATTAATTTCACTATTGATATACCAAATACTGATTATTCAGGTATAAAAGTAACTCCAATTATTATTAAATCAAATTCAGATATAGATAAATCTAAATTGATTGATAATTTAATTAAAGATTGTTATAAATCTGATTTATTAAATAGTTTATAGACCTTTATAGACCCTTTAGTAGTAGTAGTAGTAGTACTAGTATTAGTATGAATGGTATAAAAATTCTCGCACCACGAAGCGGTGCCAGTGGTGGTGCCAGTGGTGGTGCCAGTGGTGGTGCCAGTGGCGGTAGAAATTGGCGGTGGGTTTATAGAGAAATACACGACTTTGAATGAACACCGCGAAAAAAACACTGAACGAAGAGAGAAAGGTTTAAAAATCCAACAGGACCAGCGTTTAGTAAGAATGACTGATTTACCAGTGGATATTTCGTTTTATTTGAACGATAAAGATCGTGGGATCTTAGATGTTCATTTGAAAACTGGGGAAGTTGTTTCAATCAATTTGATTGAAGAGTTGCCTGAAGATGCTGAAGAATTGATTGGGTTTCTTGAAGCTGAAGAATGTCCAGTTAAATATTGGATAAGTATATCACAAGCTTATGCTAATGTTGGTAAATATGAAGATGCACAACTTGTTAGTGCCAGATGTAAGACAGCCTTGGGTGAGTTGTTGGTTGGGAAAGAGTTGAGACAATTGGAAAATTATGAACATTGGATTTACTTAAAATTATCATCATTAGGAATTGAAAAATTTGAAAATTTAACAAAAATTGAAAATTATATTCAATCAATTCAAGATATTGAATTAAATGATAATGATTTACTGTTTTTAATGTTACGTGGAGTTTATGGATTATATACAAATAAACAAGAAGAATCATTAAAAAATTTTGAAAAAATTTTAAAAATTGATGAAACTAATTGTTTTGCATTAATTGGTAAAGCAACAATATTTATGAATTTTAAAAAAAATTATAATGAAATCCTTAAATTATATCAACAAGTCTTATTATTAAATCCAATGATTAAACCAGATCCAAGAATTGGTATTGGTTTATGTTTTTGGTTTTTAAAAGATTATAAAATGGCAATTAAAAGTTGGGAAAGAGTTTTGGAATTAGATTCAAAAAATTTAAAAGCAAAAATTTTAATTAATTTATCAAATTTTAATAATTCTTTTAATTATTCATTAAGTGATGAAGAATTTAAATTAAATTATGAAAATTGTTTAAAAAATTTAAAATTAAATTATAATTTAAATAATAATGATCCAATAATTTTATTAACTTTAGTTTCTTATTATTTCTCCAAAAATAATTATGAAATTGTTGAAAAAATTTGTAATAAAATAATTCAAGATGTTACAATTGATACAAATAAATTTAATGAATTTAATAATAATAATAATAATAATAATAATAATAATAATAATATTAATATTAATAATAATAAAGTTAAACCATTTAATGCTAATTTATTATCACAATGTACACTTTGGTTAGGTAGATGTTATTATAAAAAGGGACAATATGAACAAAGTCAAAGATATTTCCATGAATCATCAAGATTTGATGATTCAAATTTACTTTCAAAAGTTGGATTAGGTCAATCACAAATTAGTAGAGGATCAATTCAAGAAGCAACATTAACATTTGAAAATTTAATTAAAAATTATCCAAAAAATTTAGAAGTTAATTATTGTCTTGGATTACTTTATTCAAGACTGAAATCTAAGAAAAAATTAGAAAGTTCAATTAGTATATTAGAAAAATATATTAATTTATGTAATAATAGAGGTATTAATGCATCATTTACATCATTGGGTGGTGATGATAAAGAAGGTGAAGAATTAATGTCATTAAATAAAGAACCAATAATTTTAAATGCTTTACTTATATTAAGTAAATTATATGAATCAAAAGATATAAATCAATCACTTAATTATTTAAATAAAGCAGTTGAAATTAGAATTAAAATTAATAAACCTGTACCATTAGAAATTTATAATAATATTGGAGTATTTAATTTTAATAAAAATAATAATGATTTGGCAATTAAAAATTTTGAATTAGCAATTGAAAATTGGAATAAATTAAATTTAAAAATTAATAGATTTGATGAAATTAATGATAATTCAACAAAAGAATTAATTAATGATTTAAAAATTACTTTAGATTATAATTTATCAAGATCATTAGAATTAACTAATGAATCAAATTCAATTGAATTATATAAATCAATTATTGAAAAAAATAATTATTATTATTCTGCTAAATTAAGATTAATATTTTTAAATTTAGTTTCAACTAATGAATCAACAAAAGATGATATTAAAATTGAATTAGAATCAATGTTAAAAATTGATTCATCAAATTTAGAAATTAGATCATTTTATGGTTGGTTTATTAAAACTTTTGGTAAAAAAATTGGTTTAAAACCTGATGCTGATACAAATCATCAAAAGGAAACTTTAGTTTCTTATAATTCTCATGATTGTTATGCATTAATATCATTAGCTAATATTTATTGTATTATGGCAAGAGATTTTAAAAAAAATTTAAATAATGAAAATGAAGATAAACGTAAAAAATATTATATTAGAGCCACTGAATTATTTTCAAAAGTTTTATCAATTGATTCCAAAAATGTTTATGCAGCTCAAGGTTTAGCAGTAGTTTATATTGAAAATCAAGAATTAAATAAAGGTTTAGATATTTTAAGAAAAATTAGAGATTCATTAAATGATATTTCAGTTTATTTAAATTTAGGTCATGTATTATTAGAATTAAAACAATATAATAAATCAATTGAAAATTATGAAATTGCTTTAAATAAATTTAATAATAATTCAAATGATTCAAATATTTTAATATTTTTAGGTAAAGCATGGTTATTAAGAGGTAATTATGAAAAAAATTATAAATTTTTAATTAAATCATTAGATTATGTTAAATTAGCTTTAAAAAATTCAAATAATTTATCAAATTCAACAATTAATTCAATTAAATTTAATATATCATTTATTGAATTTCAAATTTCAGATTTTTTAATTAAATTACCAATTAATGAAAGAAAAATTGATGATTTAGAATTATCAATTAAAAATTTGAATGAAGGTATTAAAATTTTAAATGAATTATCATCAGATTCAGAAAAACATTCACCTTATTCAAAAACTGATTTAAAGGCAAGAGCTAATTTAGGTATAAATTCATTATTAAATAAATTATATCAATCATTACAAGAAACAAAAGATTTTAATGAATCAATGAATAATAAATTAGAAGAAGCTCAAAAAATTAGACAATTAGAAATTGATAGTAAACTTAAAATTGAATTAGAAGAAAAGGAAAAATTACTTAAAATTGAACAAGAAATGTCTAAAGAAAGAGAAAAATTACAAGAAGAAGCTCAAAAATGGGCTGAAGAAGCAAGATTAGCAGTTGAAGCTGAAAATGCTAATGATAATGATGATGATTTATTTAATGAAGAGCTGAAAGAAAATAATAATGATGATTCAAAGGGTAAAAAGAAAAAGGGTGGTAAAAGAAGAAAGAAGAAAGATATAATAGAAGATAGTGATGATGAACCTGAACTCGATGATGAAAAGGATGATGAGGAACAACCTAAAAAAAGTAATGGTAAAAGAAAACATGAAGAAGATAATTCAAAGAAGAAGAAATTTAAATCTGATGAATTTATAGGTGATAGTGATGATGGTTTAGATGATGATTTATTCGATGAACCAACTGAACCAACTGAACCAATTGAACCAGTTGAGGAAGAATCCGAAAAAAAAGATGAAGAAGCTTAGAAGAGTGCTGTAATATACATAATAACCTACCTACCTATATTATACTCTACTCTACTCTTTAACCCAATTTCTCATTTGTCTATTGGATTCACTTGCAATTTTAAATAAATGTTTCTCAAATTCATCCAAAGATAACATAAATCTATGATTAACTTGTTTCGAACCTGAACTTGCGAAATTATAAATCTCTATAGATCTATCCTTTATCATTTGCTTTATAATATCACTTAATTCAACATCTGAAAAGAATGAACAATATTTTTCAGCCATTTTATAGTAATTTGGTAAAATCGAATGAACATCTAATGACACAGCATCTGTTCGTATCGCATTCCTTACTTTCTTCCCGATTTGCTCAGGTTCATTCAAATCTATAAGTGCTGAACCATCAGTTCCTTCTAATTGTCCTAACAGTTCAGCTAACCATAATGGTAAATCAACGCGTGTACCTTCTTCAATCGGACGTCCTGGGTTCCCTTCCAAGTACCCTAAACCTGGGATTGTGTTGTTGAATGTACACGGGACCTTCTCCCCAGTGGCTAGTATATCGTCTATATCATAATAATCCACCATTGTGTTGTAAAATCGTTGATACTGTTTTAGTTTGGTGATTTGGTGTTTACAGTGAGAGAAAAAGTTTTGTGCGATAAAATTTACGAAGATAACGAGATGCCAGCTAAAGTTAGAAGTAATATCCAAGAAGAAGAAGAGGATGATTTCCAACAATTAGAACAATACGAGGGGGAAGTAGACCAACAGATAAACTATGGTGACGCTATAGATTACTGGAGTTCCGTTCCAGCGTCAGTTAATGGGGTTTTAGGAGGTTATGGTGAACAAACATCAGTCCCTAAAGCAGATATCGTTGGATCAAGTACATTTATACGTAAACTTAGTAGTAGGATGCCATGTGATGGCCCTAAATTATCTATTGAAATGGGTGCAGGGATCGGTAGAGTGACAAGAGATTTTTTATGGAAAATCAGTGATACTGTTGATTTACTTGAACCAGTCAAACCATTCTTAGATCAAATGCCTAAAGAACTTGAGTCAGTGAATAAGATGGGGAAAATCGGTCAAGTATTCCCTGTTGGAATGCAAGATTGGGAAATTCCCCAAGAGAAAATCGGTAAGTATTGGTTGGTTTGGTGTCAATGGTGTGTTGGTCAATTACCTGATGAGGAATTAGTGGAATTTTGGAAACTTTGTAAAACTGCTTTAATTCCAAATGGGACATTAATAGTGAAAGAGAATATATCACCAACTGAAGATATTTTTGATGAAACTGATTCTTCAGTTACTAGAACTGATGCAAAATTTAGAAAATTATTCGAATTGGCTGGGTATAAATTGATTGCTTCTGATATTCAAAAGGGTTTACCAAGGGAATTGTATCCTGTTAGAATGTATTGTTTGAAACCACTTTGATTATTTTAACTGATTATTTAGATTTGTATATATAGCATTAGAAGATTTCCTTCTTTCTCTGCCTTTTAGTATCTATTTTGTCCCCTTTTCTTTATTTTAAACAGCATCCCAGTCCACCAATGACCTCCCAAAGGTCCCCAACATCATCATCAGACGTTTCCCACCCCTGGAAATCACTCTCCGGTGAATTCTAACAAATTTTGATAAATTCTGATAAATCCTGGAAATCCTGGAAATCTCCATTAAGGCTCGATCTCAAAATTTTGTTTCAATATTATCAACATGAGTGAAGATAACGAACTCCCACCATTCACATTATCAAATGTGCTAGGTGATATCAAAGACGGGATCAAATCAGTCTTATTCGAACCAAGTACCAAAACTTTAGTTGGACCAATTATAGTCTTTGCCATCTCAATGATTACCAAAATTGTTATAGCTTCAGTTCCTTACACTGAGATTGATTTTAAAACTTACATACAACAAATCCACCTTATTAATGATGGAGAATTAGATTATAGTTTAATCACTGGTGACACTGGTCCTATTGTTTACCCTGCTGGTTTTGTTCAAGTGTATCAATTCATTAATTGGTTGACTGAAAATGGTACCCATATTAAGTCTGCTCAAACACTTTTCAGTTATCTTTTAACTTTTACTTCAGTAATGGTTATATTGACTTATAGTGAAGCACCACCATGGACTATAGGATTATTACTTGGATCTAAAAGATTGATTTCAATTTACGTCCTTCGTTTATTTAATGATTGTTTTACAACTGCTTCAATGGTTGGTGTAGTATTAATTTTACAACAAACTTGTTATTGGTATAAACTTTTAGGTCCTAAGATTGTCTTCATTTTGACTTGTGTTGCTGCTGATCTTTTCAGCATTGGGATATCAATTAAAATGAATGCATTATTATATTTACCAGCTTTCATTATTGTTGTATACTTCTTAAATGAAGAAAATACATTGAAAACAATTGGTGTCCTTTCAATTATCCCATTAATTCAAGTACTTGTTGGTTGGAAATTTTTACTCCCATTATACAATGATTCAGATGCAAAATATTTAAGATGGACATATCTCACCAATGCTTTTAAATTTGATCGTAAATTCTTATATGAATGGACAGTTAATTGGAGATTTATCCCTGAAGAAACTTTCCTTTCAGATCAATTCAGTACATCCTTGTTGGTTGGACATATAACAATTTTAACAATTTTCATATTCACACGTTATCTTTCCCCCAAAATCACTGGTAAATCAATTTCAAAACTTATAATTGATTCATTCAACCCGAAATCAACAATTTCACCAAAAAATTTATTCTTCACAAGTAATGGTCCAAGATTAATCATGTTGATCATGTCAACTACTAATGTTATTGGTGTTTTATTCGCTAGATCCTTACATTATCAATTCCTTTCGTGGTATTGTTGGCAATTACCTTATTTATTATATATGACAGGATGGCCAATGTTAATTTGTATTCCTGTTTGGTTTGCACATGAATGGTGTTGGTTAACATTCCCATCAACTGATAAAAGTTCTGGGTTATTGATTATGATTTTATCATTAGTTTTAATTTCTGTTTGGTTTAATGAATCTGAATGGATCGATAAGATCCCAGCCACCACTAGTGAAGAAGTCGAAGTTAATGAACCTGGAAAGGAGAAGAAGGACTAGAGTTTATATTTTATATAGTTTTATGGTTTTATAGTGAGTACATAAATTTACATTCCTAATGTTACAATCCCGGTAAATACAAATAATATAAAAATCAAAAAAAGGCAAGCAAACACAAAGAAAGAAATTAATTAATTAATTAATTTCTATTTCTTTATTAGTTTTATTAATTTTATTTAATCTCCTTCAACTTCAGGACCCCAATTAAAATTATTCATATCATCATGAACATTCCCATCTAAAAACAGATTGAAATCAAATTCTATATCTTCTAAACCATTTGGATTAAAAATATTATCATTATTATTACTACTATCCAATACATCCATAAACATTGGGTCATTACCTGCCACTCCACCTAAATCTTGGAAATTGGAAGTAACAATTGGTTGTTGTTGTTGTTGTTGTTGTTGCTGTTGTTGCTGTTGAAGTTGTTGAAGTTGACCTTGTTGTTGTGATAATGGAGGTTGATTTTGTGTTTGTTTTTGTTGTGTTTTAACATCTATTTTAACTTCAGTTTCTTCTTTAATACTTTCCTTTTTCAATTTATTATTCTTTTTAGGAGATTCATTACTTTTCCTTTTACGATTTTCATTTGGAGTCTCCAGTGTTGGAGTTAATGGTGTTGAAATTTCTTTCTTTAAATGTGATGGTGTTGGTGCACTATTTGGTGTTGGTGCATTATTATTACCATTTGTACTAACACTTGGTTTTCTACCTCTTTTACCTGTTTCCTTTTTCTTCTTTGTTGTTGTTGTTGGTGATGGTTTATTACCAATTATTGGTGATGGACCAATTGCACTAATTGGTGAAGGTTTATTACTTGTATTACCATTATTACTATTATTACTATTATTACTATTATTGTTACTATTATTATTATTATTATTACTATTATTATTACTATTATTGTTATTATTTCCATTATTATTATTACCATTACCATTAACATTAGGATTCATTGGTATCATACCATTCATATTCATATTCATATTAGCCATATTCATATTATTCATATTCATACCCATATTAGCCATATTCATATTCATACCCATATTATTATTAGTCATACCATTATTTAAAGCTTGTTGTATTTGTTGTTGATTTGGTGGTAACATACCATTATTCATAGAATTAATTAAATTTGGATCATTACCTGTACTTCTTGCAATATCTAAACGTTTTTTATTTTGTTTTTCTAATAACATTAATTGCATTTGATAATCTTGAAGAGCATTTGCATTTCTATTTGTTGGATTACCTTGCTCTTTTGGTCTTATTTGATTATTAAATTGTCCTTGATTAGCTGGATGATAAATTATACCAGTATTCATTGGTGGTTGATTTGGATTTGGTTGTTGTTGTTGTTGTTGTTGTTGTTGTTGTTGTGAATTTTGTTGTGCAGTTGGTTGATTTTGTTGTTGTGGTGGTTGTTGTTGATTTGGATTCTGCTGCTGCTGCTGTTGTTGTTGTTGTTGTTGTTGTGGATTTGGTTGATTTTGTTGTTGAGGGGTTGGTAATTGTTGACCTTGTTGACTTGATGATGGTCTACCATTTGGACCAGGAGTTGGTACAGATATTGGTGATTGTTCAGATTGTTTTTGAGCAGCTGCAGCTTGTTGACGTAAATTATTCATTTGATTTTGTGCATGTTGTTGAATACCATTTTGTGTTTGAGGATTATTATTTGGATTATTAATATTTGTACCATTTGGATTTTGTTGATTCATCATATACATTTGTTGAATATTTGGATTTGAAACATTCATACCATTCATTTGATTGACTGGTCCTCCACCTGGAGTTGGGTTTGGCGCACCAACTGTTGAAGAACCTGGCGTTGGTTGTCCATTATTTTGTACTGTTATTTGACCAGGTATTTGACCAGGTATTTGACCAGGTATTTGACCAGGTATTTGACCAGGTATTTGACCAGGTATTTGACCAGGTATTTGACCAGGCATTTGACCAGGTATTTGACCAGGCATTTGTCCAGGAATTGGACCTGACATTGGTTGTCCAGGCATTTGTCCAGCAATTTGTCCAGGAATTGGTTGACCCGGAATTTGTCCTTGACCTGGTTGTCCTGGTTGTCCTTGTTGTCCTTGTTGTTGTTGTTTCATCATATACTGCATCATCATCCTCTGTTGTTGATGCTGTTGTTGCAGTTGCTGCTGCTGCTGTTGTTGTTGCTGTTGAGATTGTATTAAATTGTTTCCACCTGGAGTGAAATTTCCATTAGTCATATCAATTTGTTGTCTATTTTTCATTGATTGTAAATGATAATATTGCATTGCAGCTTGTGATGAAGTTCTATTACTATTTTTAGCTTGAAATACATCCCAAAAGACTTGCCACCATTCAAATAAAAATCCTTGTGGTGCATCCATTGAAACTTTCAGTAATGGTAAATTATTATCTTTATGAAATTGATTTGGACTTTTTGGTGGTGAATTATTATTTCCTGATAAATTTGAATCTTCATCTGGTATATCAGCTTCATTTGCAAAACTTTTAGCAGTTTGTGGTAATTTACTTTTAATTAGAAAATCATAAACATAAGCATTTAATAACTGTTTAGGATTTGTAGCTAAAGAATCTGAAATCATCGAACTACAATCCAATTTTTTATCTTTTAAATGTGGTGTATTTTGGTGGCTCATTGTTATATTTCCATTAACAGGTTAGTACCAACAGTTTTGTTCTTAATGATTAATATGATCAATTATCTCTGATTATTAAAAAAATCTGAAAGGGCTATTTGGAAACAAAGACAAAAGAAGCAAGACTTATCAACGAACTTATCAACGAACTTATCAACGACCCTTCTAACTCTCTGCTATTATCCCACACACGAACGATTCAATTAGATTCAACTATAATACCTTGTCTCCCTTTTGAATTATTTCTAACCGCTGACTTTAACTCTCCTCAAATGTTATTAGGGGTGTGATACCGAAAACCTAAAAAAAAAAACAAGAACACAAGGTAAGGTAAAATTTCCAATCCTTTGCCAATTCCAATGATTCTGTGGCTATTGGCTGTCCCCTTACTTATAATGATGTATTCGATGTAAGGCGTTAAGTCTTTCCCTTATAAATTTTTGTTGATACAAAATTCCTAATACCAGTTATCAAATTGATATTTTGGAAAAAATTGTTTGTCCAATTTGAAGCGACTTACCTTCGCTAGACTGCCTAATTAGGAAGGCTGTGCGAGCTGCTCACCGCACCCGGTGCGAACCATTACTTTTTACAATGGTAATATAATGGTGATATAATGGTGATATAATGGTGATGTGAACTGAGTAAAGAGGGTAGTAATATATAGAGGGAGATTGTTAAAGAGGGAAGAAAGTCATCCACACATGGAAGTAAATGGTTCTCTCTCTCTCTGTTTTTTTCAGTTACACTTAGAACCCTTTAAAAACTTTAAAGGGTCTTTTTTACAGAGACATAAAGTTTAAATATATAATTATATATTATCACTGTCCCTACCTTGCTTGAATTTTTCACTATTTTTCACTGTTTTTCTGGTTTCCGTTTATTTTGTAAAACAATCCATCCTTCCCATTTATACCTAATTACACCTAATTACACCATAAAAATTACACCAAAAAAAAATTTTTCTTTTTTTTTGCCTACTACACACAACTGTTACATTTGATATTAAAACTTCTCCTTCCATTATTGTCCCCTATACACTTTTTACTTTTTTGCCAATCCTGGCCCAAATTCTTTAAAACCGTTAAAACTATACTTTTTCTTACAAAAAAAAAATGGCACAAACCTAAACTTTTTACTCTCTTTTTTAATTTTCTAAATTTTTTGATTTTTTCTAAACGTCTTTTTTAACCCCAGACTGTTGCATCAGTGGTTTGACTTGTTGCACTGTTACCCCAAATGTTTTGTTTCATCGAAAACATATTACTTTGAAAATCTTTGGAAAATCCATGACTACTATTGACTGAAAATGGGTCAAAAATAGTTGGTGATTGATAATTTAATTCTTCTTTAAATTCAAAACTTCCAAATGTATTTGGTGTTGACATAGTACTTGATGGGAGGCTTTGAAAACTTTGTAAACTTTGTACACTTTGTAACCCATTGGATAACCCATTTGATAAAGTTTGAATATTTTGTACACCATTTGGACTAGTTGAAACCCCAAGATTTGAATTTCTCATTGGAATATGATTTGAATTACTAAAATTAATACCTGAAACTGGAGAAATCCCATGATTACTTGACATGTTAGACATGTTCATTTGTACTTGAACCTGTTGAAGTTGTTGTTGAACTTGAGGTTGAGCTTGGGGTTGAGCTTGAGGTTGAGCTTGAGGTTGAACTTGAGGTTGAAATTGGTGTTGAGGTAAAGAATTTGATTGATATTGTTGATAATTTTGATAAAAATTCCCATATTTTTTTGGATATCTTTTTTTATTAAGTCCAAAAGATTGACTTGCCTCGATCAAGGTTTGGTTAACCAAATCAAACTGTTCACAAAACGGTTCGATTAAGATTATTCGTTTTGTATTCATTACCTTCCAATGAGATTTAATGAGAAAACTTTTCAGTCGTGCAATCTCAGATCAAAAAAAAAGAGAGACAAGTATTCAAACCTTAGATTAGACAAATAAGAGAATGAAATATATACATCTTTATTAGCACTTTTCATAACTGAACTTACGCTACTATAGTAATAGAGTAATAATTACTTAAAATTCTTCAAAACAAGGGAAAAAAAGTGGTACAAATTTAGTATATTAATCATAATTACACAGTTTAAAAAAAACCTCTTTTATATTTACCTCTTTTTCTTTTGTTTTATTTCATTATCATTAGTTGGATGTAATTTAATTTGATTTGGATAATCAGGTTTATTACCTTGATAACCTTGAGCCCAATCATAACTTAAAGCATAAGCAAAAATTGTACCATTTTTATTAAAACATGTTGATGTAATTGAACTATTTAATTCTGGGAAATTTTTTAATCTTTGTCTAGCATCTTTATCCCAAAAACAGAAAGTACCATCACTACCAGCTGTACTAAAAGTTCCATAAATTGGATGAAATGATATATCATTAACTGAATAAATATTTGAAGTTGCCAGTCTTAAAGTTGAAGTAGCCATATTATTTGGAGTTTTACGATGACATCTAAATGAAAATCCAAATTTAGTTTGTTCAGCTTCATCAATATATTGAAATGAACATCTACCTTCAATTGAACCAACTGCAAAACCATTTGCTTGAGGATAACAACTAACAACTCTTGTTTGCCATTTTAATGAAGTAAGTACATTTTTATAAATTTGTTGAGGATTATTTAAATCAATTACTGCTATATGTTTATCAGCACATCCAACAACTAATAATTTTTGTGAAGAATCCATTGAATAAGCTCTTTCAGGTAAAATAACTGTTGAAATTGGTTGAGGACTTCTACAATCCCAATATTTCAAAGTTTTATCCCATGATGCTGATACAACTGCCTGTGTATTATTTGGACCACATTCAACATGTCTAACACTTCTAACTGGGGCATCATGTGCTCCAATTTGTTGTTGTTGTTGACTCGCTATATCAAAAATTTTAACTTGTTTATCAGCTCCTCCACTAATAACTTTTGTACCATCAATAGTAAATCTTGCACTGAACACTGGTGCTTCATGTTCATATAAGGCTCTACCTTGATTTTGACCAGAATTTGAATCAATTTCATAAATTCGAACTTTTTTATCCCAACTTGCAGCAACTAATAAATCTTGAGTTGGTGAAAATGCAAGATCTGAAATAGAATCTTCTGGTGGATTATTGATTGAAATGTCGTTAATCAACTCTTGTCCACTACTTGCTGATGCATTGGCACCAGCAGTGGCGGTGGTAGAACTTCTATTCAAAAATGACATCTCTAAGTTTTGATATTTTTCTTGCAGATCGTTCAATTCGCATTTTTACCAGCTTTTAAAGAGTATTATTTTAAACATCAAAGAATCAAAAAAAAAAAAAGTGGAAGATCAATTGTGGTTGTAGTCATATAGTGGGAGTTGGTAAACAAATATTTATAGTTAAAGATTGTGGGTTTTACTGAAACAAAGAAAAAAAAAATGAGTTTCTTTAATAAATCCATTCAATTGGAATATGAAGATGATATACCGATCTTGCATTATGATGATAAGAATAACAATTCAAATGAAAACCCTATAGAATTTAAAACTTATGAAAATAATACATTTATAGATTGGTATACGGAGACAATGACAACTCCAACAGATCAACAATTCATTTCTAAAAAATGGTTAAGTTTAATCTTAACAGCTATAATATCTGGTTATATTGTAACTGTTATAGATTTATCATCAGTTTGGTTAAATGATTTAAGGAAAGGGTTATGTTTTAGTAAGATTGATAAATGGTCATTACTTAATCCTTACCTGACATGTCCAGTAGATGATTGGTATTCATGGTCACAGATTATTTTCAATTCATCAAAAGTTGTATCAAGTATATTTGTTAATTTCCCAATTTATTTAATTTTAGGAAGTTTATTAATAATTTCCACTGTTTATATTTCTGAAATGGATTTATATATTCAACAATCTGGTATACCTGAAGTTAAAGAAATTATACAAGGTTTTAATTATGATATAACATCATATTTAGGTTTAAAAACTCTTTTATTAAAAATATTAGGTTTAATATTTATGGTTAGTAGTGGTCTCTGGTTAGGTAAGGAAGGGCCATTAGTCCATGTTTCATGTTGTATACTTAATGTTATGTATACTTTTATATTCGGAGAATCAAGTAATGAAGCTGTACGAAGAGAATTATTATCAGCTGCCACAGCCACTGGGATCTCATTAGCATTTAATTCACCTATTGGTGGAGTATTATTTGTTCTTGAATGTATCCCAAGTTTTTTCATGCCAACTAAAATCATGTGGAATTCATTTATTAGTGCCACTGTTAGTCTTATAATTTTAGTTGGAGTTAAATTATTTACTGAAGGTAATAATTTTGATGAAAAAGATTTATTTCTGGTTGAATTTGGGAATTTTAGTTGGTTAGTTATGGAAATTTTCCCATTTATTGGATTAGGTATAATGGGAGGATTTTATGGACATTTTTTTATAAAATTATATTCAAAATTTCTGTCAAATAATTTTAGAAGAAATTTACAAATTAAAATTTGTAAAATTCTTAAAATAAATGAAAAATTTGGTAATTATGTTGAAATCTTGGGGATTTTCATTATTACTTCAATTTTAAATTATCCTTTAACAATGACAAGATTACCATTAGCTGCATTTCTTAAAATTTTATTTAAAGATTGTCCAGCTGCTGAAGCTACTGATGATACTAATACTAATTCAATGAATTTCATGTGTTCATCTTCAGATTATTTAACATTAATTAAATTAGGGTATATTGCAATTCAAGCATTCTTCTTAAGTTCTTATACTTTTGGTACGATTTTACCTGGAGGGGTATTAATGCCATCATTAGTTATAGGTGCAGTTTGTGGTAGATTAGTTGGTATATTATCAAGTTTTATTCAACAAACCCTTTTTGGATCATTAGAAGTTTGTACTACTAAATCATGTCTTGTTTCACCATCATCATATGCAGTTATTGGAGCAGGTGCTTTCATGACTGGTATTACCAAACTTACAATGTGTGTCGTTGTTATATTATTTGAATTAACTGGTGCAGTGTCTTATGTTTTACCTATCATGATTGGAGTAATGGTACTGAAATTTGTAAGTGATTTTCTTGTAAATGAAAATATTTATGATGCTTGGTTAAAATATAATTTTAATAAAAGTAATAATACCGATAATAATTTATCTGAAGGTTATTATAATGAGAACAAAGGTAGTGGGTTATGTAATTATTCAACTGCTACCGCAACTGTAAGAAATAAATTACCAAATATAACTATTGCTAAAATAATGGTACCAGTAAATAAAACTAAAGTATTATATTTAGTCCCTAATGAACCATATACTTTAAATAGTTTACATGCAATGTTAAATGATGATAATCATGAAGGTTATCCTATTATAGTAAGTGAATATCAACCAATTTCATTAGGTTATATTCATAAACTGAAGATTTATACAGAATTAAGTAAAGTTGATCTGGCGATGTCTAATTCAATTATAAGTTTCCAAATCCCTGATACACCATCAGAATTTATATCACAACAAATGAGACTTGAACAAAATTTAATAGATATAATAAAATTAGATATAATACCTGAAAAACCATTTATAATAATGAATGATAAAACATATTCAAGATTATTAATTGATGTTTTTGAGAAAATGTACATTAATTACCTTATAATATATAGTTCAAATAGTGTGAACCCAAATACAATGTCAGGTTTCATAGATAGATTTATGATTGCAAAATTAATAAATGAAGAATTCAGATCATTAAATGATGAATTAGTCAATGATTATGAATACATTCAAGAATTCGATATCGATCTTGAAGATGAAGACCCTGACCAGTCGTTATTAGGGACTAGAGAAAGACCTAGTATCGAGTTGATCACTTAATATAGACAGTTATAATATATAAATTTATAGAAACCTTTACAATAATGTAGTTGTAGTTATTATCTAAATGATGCGCAAAAACGATCCGGATAAATTTCTCATCCATCAGTTGTTGCAAAGTTGCAAACCTTACATGTCAAAACCTCCTCAAAACACTATAATCTTTAAGGATGTACCGTCCAATACTTCGGATTGGTTGGTTGGGATCGATAGTAAGTTTTTAACGGTTAATTCGTTTTTAAATGGTATAAAAAACGTTCCTAACGGTTTACATTTTATTCATTATTCATTACCTATTTCAAATTCAAATTCAAATATAGAAGAAGGTGATAATCTGTCTAATATACGGTATGGGTTTTGGGTTGATTTAAAACATCAAGTATTATTTTTAGTTTGGGATCAATCAATGGAGAAATTTCATGTTATTGATGAATTTAATCAATTGGAATCTTTAAATTATTCAAAGTATATGGATAATTTGGGTGATTTATATAAAACTACTTTAGAATATCCTGAAGAATTAAGTACTTGGCAAACTTTAACAGATTCATTGGACATGGAATTAATTCAAGAATTTTTACCATTTACCAAAATCAATATGACAAATGAAATTAATACTTTAACACCATCAAAGGAAGAAAGTATGATTCTTTTAGATCAATTACATAAAAGGGATAGTTCCCAGTACTATGAAGATCCTACAAATGAAGAGTTCAAATATACAATTATTCAATTCAAACTAAATAGACAAATTAAAAATGGTTCATCAGTGGAAGGGATCAGTTCAGATTACTTAGATAAATCATGGTATATTGAGAAATTATACGGTATTGATATAGATATACTATTAGGTGAACTTCAATTAAGTTTCTTAATGTTTATCTTAGTATGTAATTTTTCATCTGGAATGCAATGGATGAGTTTATTAAAATTAGTTTCAATGAGTAAGAAATTTATAAGTCAAAATAAAAATTTTAGTTTAAAATTTTTAAAATTATTTTATTCACAATTAGAAGCATTACCAATAGATTATTTTGAAGATTCTGGTTCAATAAATGCAATTGATATTAAAACATTTATGAATATTTTAGAAAATTTCGTAACTGATATTTATCCAAAAGAAATTTGGAATGATGGATGTTGTGGTAAGATGAAAATGAATGGATTTATAAATGAAAGTTGGAAATCAGTTAAATTAATTATTAAAGATAAATTTAATATTGATTTAGAAAAATTAGAAAAATCAGTTGATGGAGAATTTGAAGTTTTTGATTTACAAGATTATGATGAAAACGATGAAGATTCACCTGTTGTAGTATAACCAAGTAGAGAGAAGAATATTAAAGGAAATTATAAAGGAATTGTTAAGTAAAAAAAGGTTAGGGAGGGGTTTTAATTAGAATTATTATTTATTTATTAGATTACATATTTACAAGAGCTCTACTATTAATCTTCTATCTCAGTCTAGAATTAAAATTCCCCTTTAATGGAATTAATTGACCTCTTTTATACATCTTACCCTGTTTCATTAATTCCAAAAATTCCGATCTATTCTGCTTTTTTTCATCTTGAGTTAATTCTGGCCATGTTTTCCTTGGTTCTTGGTCATTATATGGTTTACTTAAATAATGGAATCTTCCGAATCTAAGATCTATATATGATTCATCAAATGAGGCAGGTAATCTACCGTTATAATAAATATCATCAAAACAAGCTTTTTTGAGTTCTTTCTTTCTTTCACTCTCACGTAATTTAGCTAATTTTTGCTTTGACAACCTATCAACAGAATCAGCTGTTGCAACCATTTCTTCTTCTTCCACATTCAAATAATCATTTATAAACTTTTTTTTCCCATAATATGTCCATCTTTTATCATTTGTTACTTCATCAAGTGTTTCTTGAAATTTTGGATCTATATAACGTTCAGGTTCAGGTCTTGAATCTACTTCAGTTCTTAAAACCCAAGAATTTGCTGCATTTTGAAGTTCTTGCCAACTTGCAGTTTCACCGTTTTTCACCTGTGGACATAACCTTTCAATCTCTTTTTCAACTCCACTTTCAGTCCAACCTCTAATATAATACATTTTAGGTATTGCGAGCCAACCATATTTACTATTAAATGCATAATGAGTGTCAATTTGATAATTTAACTTGACCAGTTGAACAGTACTGAAGAACCTTCTACCAAACATTTTCCTTGTAATAACGTGATGTGCTTTCAAGTTTACAAATGGTGGGTTTGGTTTGAAATCACCGAGTATTTTATGTATCACCAAATGTTTCCCTGTTAAACCGATGAGGTGCGGAAATTAGTGCGTTGATTCAAAAATTGTCCTATTTCACAGATAGGAGATTAACCTGTTTTATTTGAATTTAGCGCTGGTAAAAATTTTACATCAGTTAACAGTAAATATTTTAGTTTACTGGGATAAAATAGTGTTAGAGGTACAACCGATAATTGTTTGGGTTTTCGTTCTGGTGAATTGTATTTTTGTATTGTTAAGGAGAAACCGTTTTTCCATATTTCAATTTGAACCCTAGATTTGGAATCTTGGACGATAAGACAGTTTTCATAAAACCATCTTTTTTTGCTTGTTTATAAATAACACCAAAAGGCTACAAGTAGATAGTTGAAGGGGGTAGGCTGTAGATAACTTCCAAATATGAGTTTCTTACCACCTAATTCGCCGATATTCACTAATCTGCAATTAGCACCGGTTAATCATGGATCTTTAAATGAGTCTTCATCTTTGGTACCCCAATTGCCTGAGAAGCCTATAACGTCAACTGCTTCAATGCAATTATATATAATCCCCACTGAAAAGACTTTATTCTTTCAAGGTTTTAATGCTAATGAATATGATGATAGACAACCAGTTTTATTAAGAGGTTGTTTATTTTTAAGAGTTTTAAAAACTAGTAAAATTAAATCTATTTCTTTAAGTTTCCAAGGTCATCAAAGAACTGATTGGCCAGAAGGTATACCTCCCAAGAGGCATTTATTTTCTGAAGAAACTAATATTATTAATCATACTTGGCCCTTTTATTCAATGTCAAATCCTATGAATTCTATAAATGGTGGTGCTGATATTTATAGTGAATTACCTAAAAATATTGATAGAGATATTTCACATTTAAATTTAAATGATTCATCACATCAAAAATCTCATTCACCTTCAATAAGTAATCATGATAATTTAAATTTATCAAGTGTACCATCAAATTCTAATAATAATACAACTGGAAGTTTCCTTTTTAGAAGTCTTGGAAATTCAAATAATATTAATAATAATTCTTTACTTCCTAAAAGAACTTCTTCACCTTCATTAAATCCAGTTGATCTGTTTTCTGATTTAACAACTGTTAATACTGCAGAAAGTGATATTGGTAAACCAGGAACTTTCCCACCAGGTGATTATATTTATAATTTTGAACACCCTTTACGTCCATCAATGCCAGAATCAACTCATGTTACATTTGGTGATATTGAATATTATTTGGAAGCAACAATTGTAAGATCTGGTGCATTTAAATCAAATTTATTAGGTAGATTACCAATGACTTTAGTTAGAACTCCATCAGAATCAAATTTAGAAGAAAATGAACCAATTGTTATAACTAGAGATTGGGAAGATCAACTTCGATATGATATAGTTATTGGTGGGAAATCTATTGTTTTAGATTCTTATTTACCTTTAGCTTTTAGATTTGTACCATTATGGGGGAAAGTTGCATTACATAGAATTAGAGTTTATCTTACAGAAAATTTAGAATATTATTGTCAAAATAAAAAAGTTCATCGTATGGAACCAGCTAAAAAATATTTATTACTTGAACATAAAGCTAAAAAGGGTAAAAGTTTATTAGCTAAAAAGGAAAATGGTGAATATGGTGATGAAAATGATGAATTATTACCAAGAGAATTAGAATTTCAATTATATGTACCACAAAATTTAAATGGTAAAGTTCATCATGTTTTACATCCTGATACTTCATTTGAAGATATTCAATCTCATCATTGGATTAAATTATGTCTTAGAATTTCAAAATTAGATCCTGAAAATCCTGAAAAGCGTAAACATTATGAAATTTCAATTGATTCTCCAATTCATATTTTATCTCCTTTAGCTGCTCATGGTAATACTTTATTACCTGCTTATGATGATCATATTGGATTTTTACCAGAATATGCTCCAAATTCTCCACCTTTATCACCTGGTGTTACACCAATTGATAACACTCAAACAATTGGTAAATTATTTCAAGCTTTAACAAGATCAAATAGTATGAGTTCAAATAAAAGTACAAAAGAAGAAGATACTCAAAATATTATTTCAAATGAAAGATTTTATCATATAAATACTTCTGGTAATAATGATGAAGCAATTGAAAGAGATCCTGATATGCATTTAGAAGCTAATTTATATAAACCTGATTTAAATGATTCAAGATCTCAATTAACTTCACCACAAGCAGTTCCACATCCAGGTACTTTTTCACCAATTTCTTCACCAAATATGAGACCAATTCATATGTTAAGGCGGCCATCTTATAATCCTCCACCATTTGATGCTGATGCTCCACCACCTCAATTAAACAATGATATTGGTAATTTACCACCAGCTTATGAAGCTGAAGATAGTGGTTCAAATAATTCTTCAGTGAGGGCAAGTAATGATTCCTCAAGTTTATTAAATGGACAAGCTGGTCATATTAATAATAGAAATAGATCAAGAACAACTTCAAATCCAAGTGTAATTGCACCAACTTCATCAACTTCTTCATCAGTTATGGCTCAAGTATCAGCTAGTGATAATATATCTATAAGAGATTTATTAACTAATAGTTTTGGAGGTAATTCAATTAGTCATAGAAATTCTATTACTTCTAAAAGAAGTCAAAGTTCAAATGAACTGAAAAAGGGAAGTAAAACAAGTCTTCCTGAAGCTAGAAATTCAAATGATTCAAATAATATAAGAGATATAATTAAAGATGAAACTGAATTAATTGCGCCATCTTCAATTCCATCATTAACCATAAATGATAAAGCAATATTAGATAAAGATGATCCATTAAGTCCAAAGATGGAACAAGAAAATGAAGATGAAGAAGAAGAAGATATAGTTAATTTAATTGGTTCACCTGATCTTATCCCCTTAGCTGTTACACCAAGAACTGATATGAGTCCACCTAATAGTCCAAGAAGAGGTATGAGTCCACTTGGAAGTCCAAGAAGTATTACTCCAAGAAGTTCAAGTCCAATAAGAGGTGAAACAAGTAGACATCTTATGGAATCAATGAAACTTAGTGATACTCATGATCATGATGGTGATAGAAATAGTCTTAATCATAGTATGAACCGTCATAATAATGGTAATATTAGTGAAGGATACCAATCAAGTATTGAAAGTTCATCACGTAGAGGATCAATTGGATCATCAGTTTCAAATGATTTATATATGGGGCAAAAAGTTCCATTATTAAATCTGTCTACACAATCATTACTTACTAATTATCCACCACCAAATACGAGAACAGCATCAGTTGGATCAATGTTATTCGATAGAGGACTTCATGCAGATTCAATGAGAAGATTAAGTTCAACAAATAGACCAAGTATAGTTGATTTTGTAGATGAAGGAGATTTAGGGGGTGAATATTATAAGAATCATTTTAACTATAAAAATTTAAAGAGTTATTCATTTGGTAATGGTGAGAGATCAAATATTCTTCAAGTTGATGGAGTTGATGAAATTGATGAAGATGTAATTCATTCAAATTCTAATAAATTTTCTCAACCACATACACATAATATAAATAAATCAAATGATTCAAATAATAATAATAATAATAATTTAGATTTACCTAAATCACCTAAAGATTTTAAAATTAATAATGAAAATGACAATGATAATACTAATGGTAAAGTTCCAGGTATGAAAGCAGGCTTTTTAATATAATAAACGATAGATTTTTTTTTTTTTTAACTTGTATTTACTACAAACTTTTACAATCTCTTTTTATTTAAATAATTTCTCATATTTTAAAGATTACTTTTTTAATAATTTCTTACCATCTTCTTCAGAAATAGTACCTAACCATTCATATAAAACTGCTAAATCTTTATTGGCGATTTTAGAATCTTCACAAGCTTTATCATACCAAAATTTACTAATATCACCTAAATATAAAAATCTTTCATTTGAAGCAGCACATTGAGTAGCTAAAACTAAATCTTTTCTAGTTAATTTTGTAACAAACCCACCATTATATTCAACATCACTTGGTAAATTGTTTTCTGGATAAACTCCCGGGATAGGACAATTATCTACTGAAGCCCAAGATTTACCAGTTGAAACAGCTACTAATTTTGCATAAGCATTTAAATCAAGACCAAAAGATTTAGCTAATTGAAATGAATCAGCTACTGCTAAATTAGTTACTGCAAGTAAATAATTATTTGATAATTTAGCAGCTAAACCAGAACCATGATTTGAACCACAAGGGAAAATGTTTTTACCCATTTTATCTAATAAATTTCTCAATTGTGGAGTAATAGATTCTTGATCGGGTCTTGATAACATAAATGATAATGAAGCCTTTCTTGCACCAGCAACACCACCACTAACAGGAGCATCAATAAAATCAAAAGTTGGTAAAGTTTTTTTAACAAAATTATGAATTTCAACAGATGTTGGAATATCAATTGTTGAAGAATCAATAAATGTTGTATTTGTACCTGGTGATGAAGTATTACTTGAATTTTTATAAATATTAACTAATTCTTCAACAATTGATTTAACATGTTTACCTTCAGGTACCATGGTTATAATATAATCTAATTGTTTATCTACACCATTAACAAAATCACTTATTGATGATAATTTATGAATCAGATTAGTCTTGGATTCATTCTCAGTGGTAACTTTTGTAATAAATTTATCAGCAGCATCATCAACAACATCATAAACATATAATTTATCATTTGATTCTAATTTATTAAATACGTGTTGAGCCATATAATAACCCATTTGTCCTAAACCTATAAATCCATAATTAACATTACGAGCTGGACTAAAACTGAAATATCTAACAGGAACTTTCAACATTATGCAATTATGATCGTAATTGAAATTTTTTTTGGCCAAAATCTTAAACTTGGACGGTGTTTTATTTGAACCTTTTTATTCTTTCGCCCCACTGGATAGATTTTTCACTCTCCGTGGCTAAAATTGTATTGTAAAAATTTAATTTTTTATATTGTGATCAGTTGATTGACTGTGAAAAAGTAAATGCTTCACCACCCGTACACCCACGCAATTTTGGTATGCTTCTCCACAAAATCTTTTGCGCACACCGGTACATCTGCGGCATACGCTTGCCGTAAACGGTTCATTAAACGCATTTCACAATTCCGTAGCCTCTCTTATATTTCTGACAATTCCGTGGTTCCTTCAAACGTTTTCAACCTCGCAATCCCGCGATTCCACGGAATTTCACAAAATATTTTGAAATCGGTATAAATGTGAGGAGTTACCGATCATCTTGCAGACGCAAATAGTATATTATATAAGGATAGTGAAAAGATCTAACGGTTTTTTCTTTTGTGTTGCTTTTTATTTTTTGACATTTACCCTAAATAAAACAATAAAAAATAAAACATGGCTGGAGATTTAGCTGCATCCTCACAAAGGGCTGAAAAAACAACTTATGGTTTACCCAAACCAATCCCAGCTTATTACCCTCATCCTGGTTCAAAAGTCTATGCAGATAAAGAATTTTATGATACTATCGCTAAATCAAAGAAAACTTTAGTTAAAAGTTTAAGATGTGAACCAAGATCTGGTATGTCATTTATTGTTCCAGCTAAATCTGTTTTCAGATTAACAACTCCAGAAGGTCCACAAGTTTTAGATTTAAATATCTGGAATTTACATAATCCAAGAGAAAGATTTTGGGCTGCAAGAACTAGACAATTACATTCAGCTCATGTCTCAACTTATGATAGATTATGGTCTAACTTACCATACTTAAGACCTTTAGTTACTATTACTGGTGATAGTTTAAATGCTAGACATGATGAATGGGGTGGTAGAGCTCATGATACTTTAGGTACTAGATGTGATCCATATGTTGATAAATTAATTAGTGGTGAAGATAATGATTTACATTGTCACTCTAATTTAACTAGAGCTATCTTACCTCATGGTTTAACTGAATTCGATGTTCATGATGTCTTAAATGTTTTCCAAATTACTGGTTTAACTGAAAATGATCAATATTTCATGGAAGCTTGTCCATCAACTAAAGATGATTACTTTGAAATGTTTGCTGAACAAGATTTATTAGTCGCTATTAGTGCTTGTCCAGGTGGTGATTTATCTCAATGGGGTTGGGGTGAAGATTCTGATAATTTGGAAGGTTCTAAAATGGTTGACTGTTGTAGACCATTAGGTGTTGAAATTTACTCAATGGATGATGAAGCTGAAATCTTAAAAAATTGGAATCCTCCAACTTGTCCAGATTACAAAGGTAATCATGGTTTAAAAGGTCCAACTAATTAGATAGTTGACTTTCTTGTACAGTTATTTTTTAGAAAAAAAAAATGAAATAGAAATAGAATTTAATGCACGTATATATATTTTTTTTTCGTTACTCTATGTAGTGCCATCTATACAACTACCAATCCAATCACTTAATTCATCATTTGTAATGAATCCAGCAATTTCACTTCCTTTATATTTCAATTTATCTTCAATGGATTTATCTTTATTTTGATCAATTATAAATCTTAAAAATTGGAAACTATCTTGAATTTGTTTTTCACTAAGTAATTTTGGTTCAATACTTAATTCAAAATCTTCCACTACGGCTTGTTTACCTATAATAAATTTAACCGAAACTCCATATTTATCATTAGTGAATTCATGTAAGAATTTAGGAGTATTACCAAATTTCCAATTCCATTCTTTTAATTCTTTAGCAGTATCTAAAATTGTTTCATTTAATTCTGTTTTATCATCAATTATAAATACTTTTGATTCTTTCATTTCCATAAAATCATCAAGTCCTAACATTGAATTATGTTCCTTTTCTTCTTCACTTAACTCAATTTTATTCCCATATTCTTGTGTAAATGCATTAGTTACAGAATCTTGAAAATTCTCAATACTTAATTCAATATTTGTAACTTTAGAACGTACTGAACTAACTGAAACTGTTTCACTTACAACCCCATTCTTTGAAGGTGTCGTACTTAATAATTTACCTAAAATATCTAAACGCAGATTAAGTAACATAGTTCCATGATGATATGATTTACCACGAGATATTTTATAAGCTGAACCACTAACTTTATAATTATTACCATCTTCCTGGGTAACAGTAGTGATATCACCTCTATCATTAACCATTAATTCATATTTACATTTTTGGGAATTATTTACAGCTCCAACTATAAGATCAACGAATTTAGTTCTATTAAATCTATCCTTTGAAGTCATAAATGAAAAATTTACATTTCCAGAATCATGAACCACTGCCCCACCACCTGATCTCCTTCTAAGCATTGGGATATAAAGCGAGTTCAATAATGGTAAATTCACTTCTTTCCAAGGATTTTGATTCTTACCAATAACTACACATGGTTTATTAACGTAAAACATTAATCTATTATAATTCCCAGTTTCAGGTAATGGCATTCTATTATAGATATAATCTTCTAGGGCAAGATTCAAATATGGATCTGAAAGTTTAGATACAAATACCATTGGTTCCTTTGTTATGGTAGCGTCATCTAATGAAGGTGAAGCTTTTGTATCAACTTGATTTACATCTTCTTTTATAACATTACCTAATAATTCCTGTTTTTTTGCAATCACATCTGGAGATTCTTTATAATGTTTAAAGTCCTCTAACCCAAACAAATCATCATCTAAAGCAGTCAAATCATCTTGGAATGGGTTTCCATTACTATACCACCTCCTTATCCTTCCTAAATTCTTATAATTAGATCGGAGTAGTTTTATCATCGTTATATACTAAAATTGTGCGAAGTAAAAAAATACACTACAAAAAGGATGAGATGAATAGGAACAAAGAACTTGAAAAACACATATTAGGTAGAAGTTTCTCGGATCGTGAAAGAATTGATGAATTGTTGGAGACGAGGTATTCCTTGTCAGGAACTCAAAAACCAACTTTAGTCCTTTTACCTACTGGTCATGATGATGAACCAAAAGTTAAATCATTATTGCATAATGAAACACCAAAGGCAGATATACAATTCCAAAAAAGAAAGACAAATACAAGGATAGAAGTACGGGAGTATTTGAAAACGACCAATATGAATCAGAAGAAGTTGGTTAGGAAGATTCAAGAATATAATAGGATGAAATCAAAGAATGAAACTCACAAACCATTTGCAATAGATAAACTAATAAAGCATTATAAAATACCACAATATGAAGATTTTATATCAATGAATGATTTATGGTTAGGATATATTCAAAATTTGGTTTTCCCAGATTTGAAAAGTCCTGAAAATAAACTCCCTGTAAAACAATCAATTTTAGCAAAATTATCAACTGCTGAATTTACAGGATGTTTATTAAGAGTTATAAAATCAAGAAATACTAATATTGTTGGTGTTGAAGGTATAGTAGTTTATGATACACAATATTCATTTATCATTTGTGTCCCAAGAGATGAATCACCTAATGCTTCACCAAGTGCACAAATTGGAGGTTTTAAAGTTATACCAAAGAGATATACACTTTTTGCATTTGATGTTAAACTACCGAATCATACAGAAAATAATGTTGAAGATCAATATGTACCTTTTACTTTGATTGGGTCAAGAATTGAGTATAGATCAGTAGATAGATCAAATAAGAAATTTAAGAATCATAACATTGATGATATATTATAGTTTACATATATAAATATGTGTGTGTGTATTTATATACGATTTTTAATTGAATTCAATTGTAAAATAAGTAATTCATCTTTTTGGGGATCTAGATTTTCTAATATTAAATCTATTTTGGGTGTAATTTTAGAAATATCAGTTTTTGAATCTAAAAGTAAATTAATTTCTCTTATTAAACCATCTTTATTAACTGATTTGGGTATTTTCAAATTTGAATCATTTTCAATAAATCCATTTACACTAGCATTTGAAGCTAAATCATCACCATCATAATCTTTTTGTAAAGTTTCAATAATTTTACTAAAATCATTACTAAATACTTTACCTGTATTATCCAAGAAACTTTTAAAATCATTTAAAGTTTTCAAAATTGAAGTTTGATCAATTTTTGTTTCATTATTTGTTAAATTTTGTAAAATATTACTATCTGGTTTTGGATTTGAAATATCTTTTAAGGTGTCATTTAATTTAATTAATTCATAATAATTATCATAAATAATTGATTTCTTTTCCAGTTCATGTGAATTTAAATTATTTGTAATTTTATTTCGAAGTTTTAAAATATCTTGAATTGGTGTATTATTAACATAATTTTGAAGAATTTCAGGATCATCCACATTCAATTCACTGATCAGTGATTTCCTATGCTTTCTGTGGGGATGATGTTTTTCTTCTTGTTTCGTTGTATCATTAACTGTCTCTTTAACTTCGATATTTTCTTCTGTATGATCTTCTTGTTCAGTCTTTTGTTTTTGAAGGTGATAAAAGTCTTGTAACGCTTTCCTCCTAGACAGCACTTTTCTGGTCCCAGTTTTCACTTCTGTCGCTCCTGGACTTGGAGGTATCTGAGGACTAAGCGATGACTCACTTAAGTTCGGAGATTCCTCTGATTTTCTAGGTTTCTTATACGATAAAACTGGTGTAGACATGGTGAATAGAGTTGGCCTCGCGGTTTTTTTCTTTGTGATTGGAATGTAATCTTTTAACTATATACTTCTTGAAAAAATCTCTAATTATGAATCCAACCATCGAAGAAAACTAAATCTTCTTCTTCTTCATCAATTACATTATCACCTCTATTATTAAAAATTGTAAAATTTTGAGATTCTAATACTTTTTGGATATTTGGATCAGCATTTTGGAAATTATTCTTTACATAACCACCTGAAATAATACTTTGCCAAGTTGCTTTATATTGATCTGTATTTTCTATGTTTTCTAATTTATCTTCGTAGACTAGCACATCACATAATGATCTTATATCATTTGGTGCTAATTCTGTATTGGTAATATTACTTGATGAAATAAAATCTTTAATATTATCAATATCAACATATCCAGTATAATTATGAGGATATGATGCTTGTAAAACATTAATGTTTGGACTAGGTGTTCCAAAAGCTGATGGATATGTTTTATTAGCTACAAATCTCCAAATAACTGTTGTTAAACTATCAATAAATTCAGAATCTAATTCACTATCAGTAAACCATGGACCACCAGTAACATCAATAGATGGCTGTAGGTTATATAACATATAAATCTTCCTTGTTGGATGCTTAACAGATTTAATAGATTTAATATATCTTTGATTTTCAAGTGATTTTAAACATCTCATCACTATATGTTGATGTAAATTGGTTTTTGCTTTAATAGTTTTAGTCCAAATCCCTTCTCTTGCTGATGCTTCAATATATGAATAGATCATAGCTTCATCATCCGCCATATTAGAAATCTTATTAGCTTCAGTAACACTAACAGCTTGGAAAGTTAACTCATCACCAGTTTTCAATATATTAACTAATTTATGATTAATTAATTCTTGAGCAATAAGAATCAAATCAGTCATGGATGATAATCCAGTTACGTTTAGTAGCCTTTCTTGACTGAACAATGTGTTTGGTGGTTCTGAGACCATCTTTGAATGGAGATCTTTAGCTTGTTGTGATAGTTCACTCATAGTGATGATCTTCTCTTTAAGTTGGTTTCTTCGCAGAGGAGAGGAAAAAAAAATTGTAGAGCGTTTTCTTCTGTACGATAATGGAATCACTGAAGAAACTGTTATTTAAGAAGAAAAATATTAAGGGGAAATCGGTGAAGAAGAGTAGGACAATTGATAACGATGATTATGATGATATTAATAGTGGCGGGTTAGAGACAATTGAAGGGATAAGTCAATGGAAATCAAAGAAACCAATGTTTGTAACGAATAATAATAAAAAAAGTAGTATTCTGAAATGGGTACTGACTCTGAATATTAACCTGAATGATAATCTGAATGAGCAAGGAGTGAATAAGGATGATAACCTTGAAAGTATAGAGATATCAGGATCTTTTAAAGAAGGTGATATAATTACTGCGTCTGAATTAGAACCTGAGGAATCTGATCTTAAACCAAATAAAAAATATGTACCAGTTTTTGAAGATAATTTACTGCAAAAATTAACTCACAAACTGTTCTTAAATCAAGTTGCTAAAGAATATGATGATGAACTTGAAGATGAAATAGAAAATGATTATGCAACTATAAATCCAGAGACTGAAATAAATGATTTACAAATAAACCAAGATGATGAATTAGTTGATGAACCATATCAACTGAAAAAAATTGAAATTGATGATGATAAATATGATTTACAAGTAGGTATAAGTGATGAAGAAGATAATGAATCAAAGGGTATTCTAATAATTGAACCATTAAGTATAAAATCAGAATTAGAAAGATTAAATCAATTATTAATATCTTTAAAATTAGAAAAACTGCATAAACAAACGGAATATGAAATAAATAAAAATCAATTAAATAAATTAAATAATGATAAAACCGAATTAATTAATACACTTTTACAAATTTAGGGATATTACGTAACTCATTTGACGTCAAAACGTCTTATGGGGCCTTCCAATTAAAAATTTTCATTGATCTTGCATCGCGGTAAACGTCAAATTGTTACCCAATTAGTGACTCATCCAAAAAATCTTCAACTTTTTTTTTTTTTGAACGAACATAGGGCACTTTAAACGGAATCCTTTGATCAATATATAAAAGAGTCTGCATTAGTCCTTTATAAAAAAAATTTTTTTTTCTTCAGTATGATCAGAACACCAATTAGTCAAGTTAATAAAATTTTAGTTAGAAATATGAGTGGTAAAGTAAAACATTTAGTTAGTATGGGACAATTGTCAAATGCTGAATTATCAGCTTTAGTTTCAAGAGCTGGAGCTTTTAAAAAACAAATTAAAACTGGTGAACCAGCTCCATTTAAACAATTCCAAAGATTAATGGGTAAAGTTGTTACTATGTTATTTACTAAAAGATCAACAAGAACGAGAGTTAGTACTGAAGGTGCAGCTGCTTATTTTGGTGCAAATCCAATGTTTTTGGGTAAAGATGATATTCAATTAGGTGTTAATGAAACTATACAAGATTCTTCTAAAATTATTTCATCAATGACTTCATGTATTTTTGCAAGAGTTAATGAACATAAACAAATTCAAGATTTATGTGAAACTTCATCAGTTCCAATTATAAATTCTTTATGTGATAAATATCATCCTTTACAAACTATTGCTGATTTATTAACTATTAAAGAAGTCTTTGGTGAAACTAAAGGTTTAAAATTAACTTGGATTGGTGATGCTAATAATGTTATTAATGATTTAGCAATTGGTGCAATTAAATCAGGTATTTCAGTATCAATTGCAATTCCAAAATCAATTAAATTAGATTCAGATATTCAAGAATTAGCTATTTCTTTAGCCTCAGAAAATAATGTTTCTTTTGAAATTGTTAATGATCCAATTGTTGCCTTAAAAGATTCAAATATTATAGTTACTGATACTTGGATTTCAATGGGTCAAGAATCTGAAAAAGTTGCAAAATTAAAACAATTTGAAAATTTCCAAATTACTAATGATATGTTAACAAAAGGTCAAGTTTCACAAAATTGGAAATTCATGCATTGTTTACCAAGACATCCTGAAGAAGTCGCTGATGAAGTTTTCTATGGTGAAAATTCAGTTGTTTTCCAAGAAGGTGAAAATAGATTATACGCTGCTTTAGCTGCTATTGAAGGATTCGTAATTAATAAAGGTGATTTATTAAATGCCCTTGATGAAGAAATCTAAGTAAATTGAAAAGCTATCAAAATAAAAAAAAAAGATAAAAAGAAGTACATATATATTTGAATTTTTTTTTTTTTTTTGTTTATTCTATGCTGATCCATGGGTTTCCTTTTTTTAAAAAGGTAAGCGTAGTAATTGAATGAAAGGCTCGTGAGCATATCAAAGAGGACTTGAGCTCCCTCTGTTAACGTATATGATGCTTAAATATAATTATTTTACGATTTCTTTGCTCTAATCTAATTCATTCTATTATTTGATATATATTTAAATTCAGCTATGACTACTGACGAAGTATTTCAAATAGATGGCATTGTTCCTTTTGACTTGTATGATTCTGGGGATTATACTGATCTTGTAGAAAGTAATGGATTGGATGATAGAATTGAAAATGAAAATAGAAGAGCATATCATCTATTTGATGAAGAACTCCCAGATCACATAGACTACTTTGTAGATGATAACAGCAATTATCAGTATGATTCAGATAGTAATACACTTGTAATGTCAGATGAATCACCAGTTGACTTGGCTTCAAGTTTGGCTTTTTCACCAGTCCCATATTATAGAGATTCTAGTGATTCAATGGATGATGAACCAATTGATAGATTTATTGGTAATAATATGTCAGAGTATAGAACACTAAAAGATAGTTCTGACCCAAGAATGGACATAGGATCGATACTTGATGAAATCCTTTGGTCAACAGTATCACCAAAGTTCAAAAAATTTATTGAAGAAAATTATGATTCTGATGTACTTTTCAATATGTCTAGGTCCAGTGTCAGATACAAATATAGAGGTAAGATGTTTAGTCAATTGAAAAGAAATGTTGAATCTTGTAGATTTGAGGATCCAAATGTAAGTCATATATATGTATTATGCAAAGAAGAAAGAAATAGCCAAATTATGCGGTTATATATGCTAGAGAAACAGGTCCTGGTAAATATTTTAAATGTCAATAAATATAAAACAACGAATTCGCCTAATATGAATAATATTTATGGATTAGATTATAGGAAATTTGCATTAGCTAATGCTTTATATTATAGATTGAAACCGTTACGTTCTGATATTAAATATCCATTTGTGAATCAAAATCATAATGGACCAGATTATTATAAGTATCTTAGAGAATATTAAAAGAATAATGGTTCTAGTTTCCTCATTCATCATAAAAATAATATTATTAATTAATTAGTATTTTAAAGACAATAGATTAAGATAAAAATGAACAGATTAAATAGTGGCTGCAAAAAAGAAAAGTGTCCTGATTAAGAAACTCGAACCGCCCTGTCTACATTCCACAATAAGAAATTTATGCGAAATTGAATCAGAATAAAAGTGAGGTAAGTTCTCCTTATATATTTTAAAATACCAAATTTTTTTAAGAAATTATGACTAAAGTATACGTTTCAGGTGCTACTGGGTTCATTGCTCAACACATTATTAAGCAATTGATTGAAAAGGGTTATGATGTTGTTGGATCAGTTAGATCTGCTGCTAAAGGTGAAAGTTTAAAGAAAGATTTAGGTAGTGATAAATTTGAATACGAAATTATTGAAGATATTGTCACTCCTGGTGCCTTTGATGAATCATTGAAAAAACATCCAGATGTTACTGTTTTCTTACATACTGCATCTCCATTCCATTTTAATACCACTGAAATTGAAAAAGATTTACTTATTCCAGCTATTCAAGGTACTAAAAATGCTTTAAAATCAATTAAAGAATTTGCTCCACAAATTACTAAAGTTGTTGTTACTTCATCATATGCAGCTGTTGGACCAGCAGATGGTACTCCTGAAGCTCCACCAACTTTAGTTTTAACTGAAGAAAGTTGGAATCCAGCTGATTATGAAAAATCTTTAACACATCCTGGTCTTGGTTATAGAGCTTCAAAAACTTTTGCTGAAAGAGCAGCTTGGGAATTTTTAGAAAAGGAAAAACCAAATTTTACACTTAATACTGTTAATCCAGGTTTCGTTTTTGGTCCACAAGCTTTTATTAGTGGTGTTAAAGATACTTTAAATACTTCATCTGAAGTTTTAAATCTGATTGTTAAGGCTGGTACTGATGAACTGAAATTACCACAACGTGCAGGTACTTGGGCTGATGTTAGAGATGTTGCTAGAACTCATCTTCATGCATTCGAAAGTGATGTTACCAACTTTAGATATTTACTTGTTACTGGTAGATTTTCAACTCAAGATGTTTTAGATGCTATTAATGCTAAAGTTCCTGCATTAAGAGGTAAAGTTTTGGTTGGTAAACCAGGTACTGGTTACCTTGAAACTGAAAAATTATGTCAAATTGATAATTCTAAAACTACAGCATATATGAAAGAATGGATTCCATTTGAAACTTCAGTTGCTGATTCAGTTGGTCAAATTATTTCAAAATTATAATCTTGTGGGAAAAAAATGAAAAAAAAAAAAGAACTATATAAATATACGTGATTATGCCCTTCATATTTAAACTCTATATCTCTTACCATTCTTCAGTTGCGGTACATGATAATTTATTTTTCTATTTTCTCGTAAGGTACCATACAACGGGTCAAAAGAAGTCTAACAAAAAAGCGGCTGATATTTAAAGCCTATATGAAAATTCAATGCAAATGGCTATGCTACCTACAAAACTAATTCTACAAAAACAATCGAATATTTGAGAGATTCCATATAGTTATGATGAGGTTCTTCAGGAGAATGTCAACTATGGTGGTATTCACTGTATTGGTTTTTCTTGTTGTTCTTAATACAGGTACAAAATTGCATTATGACGTATTGCGTACGTCGATAGTCTTGAACCCAAATGTTAAGAATATCATTTATCCATTTCATTTCTTCTTGAATAGACCTGATGAATTAAAAGCTCATTATAGTCGATATGTTAATCATCTGGTTAAAGTCGATCCAGAAATAAATATGTTGAAGTATAATGGTATGAAGACTTGGGCTAATTTACCTATTGAACAAGAATATCATATTAAAACATTAAAATTATATGAACATAAGGGACTACTTTGTTCAGATAATGTACAAAGATTTGACATGGAAATTAGTAGAGGTTTCAAATTTGTTGATGATTTAAATAATCTTGTAATGATATTTCAGAATCAATTAAATAATGATCAAGCATTTAAAGAATTAAAACCATATTTTGAAGAAAGTATGCAATCAATGATTGCAAACAACTTAGTAGATAAATATTGGTTTAAATTTGCTGGAACGTCAGTTTGGATGGAAGATTTTGGAGTTCATTTGATGGTTTCAAGAGTTGTTTATTCACCTGTAGGTAATAAACGTAAGCAATTAATTAGTTTAGTTTATGCACAAATATTTGATGAAAATTGGATAGAATTAAAAGATATAGAGTTAGTATATCCAATAAATCATGGTAAAGCTGACTATTTTAAGAATCTTAAATTCCCTTGCTTTTTACCAATCCCATTTTATAATGATCCTGAAGAAACTGAAAAGAAATATTATGGAGCAGAAGACTCCAGATTAATTTTAATAAAGAATAAACATGGTTTACAAGAACCTTTACTTGTATATAATTCATATCATCGTAAAATACTAGAAGATGATGGATTATCGAATCAACAAGTAAATTTTACATATTTTAGGTCAATGTTCGTAGCTTATCCATTTAGATCCCAAATTGGTAAAGTTAATGTAGATGGGATTCAAGATCCAAGATATAATAATATAGTTTATAATAAAGTAGTTGAATTGAATAGAAAGGGGGTGGATAGAGTTAAAGAAGAAAAAAATTGGACTCCAATGTTAAATCATGCTGAACGTCAAGAATTTGGATATGACAAGTATGTTTTATTCGTTTATAGATGGTCTAAATTAGAAGTCTTGAAATGTGATTTGAATTCACTTGTTGATGGTATTGCAATCTGTGATTATCATTATAGAAGAGATCCTGATTTGGAAGATAAGAAAATTGGTCCATTAAGAGGTGGGACAGAAATGATTAATGTCAGAGATATTATTAAAGATGATTCAGTTATGTTACCTGAAAATGAAATTTGGGTGGGATTTCCTAGAGCTCATATAAAGAAATGTGGATGTGGAAGAGATATGTATAGACCTAATTTGGCCGTTATCATGAAAGATAAAGAAGATGAGTATAAAATCACACAACTATCTTCCTTTACATCGCTAGATATTCAAGTTCCAGGATGGACGGATCCTGATATTTTATGTTCCAAGAGAGATGCTAATGTTTTAATCTCAAATGGTATTTCTGGTTGGGAATTAAAAGACGGTCAAGATATACTCACACTTTCCCTTTCTGTGGCGGATGACACGAACAATATTGTTCATATAAAGAATTTGTTATCTGATCTTATTTTAAAATCTTCCATCTTTCAACCACATCCATATAGAGGTTATGATGATATTATAGTAGATTGTGCGATAGAGGAATCCGTTAGATTTTGTGAATTATACGGTAAGCAAATGAAGATGTTGGGAAAGACACCAGATGATGAAGACCTGGATAAGTAGTTCTTTTTGGGCCTTGGAACTTGGTAATTTGGTGGTTATATTTAGTTAATTATATATCTATAGATCTTGCATACTCTTCTTCGCATCTCAAAATTTTTCTATTGAAGCCTAAAAGATGAATACTAAGTCAAAGAATATTTCTCAGATATCTTCTGTGAATGAGTCTGTGTTCACTCCTTTAACACATTATGGACCAGTGACGGCATTGAAAGTCTTGGATGATTATGTGTTCTGCGGGTACGGTCCGATTTTAAAGATTTTTAAATATGAAAACCATCATTTTGAATTGTTAGATTCCAATCAAATAATCAGTAGAAATAAAATTCATAAGATTTCTGTAAGTCCTAAAAAGGAAAGACTTGTGGCTATAGGTGGTAGATCATTTGTTGTTATGGATTTAAAAGATGGCGTTGTACCAAAAATTGTCTTGGAGAAAGCTATTAATGAATGGATTATCACTTGTGAATTCTTAGACTCAAATACAATTTTATTATTAACTTCACATAATGTTATTTATAAAGTGGATATTTCAAGTACTGATGGTTCTTATGAATTAGTTGAAAAAATTCACTGTGATGAAAAATCTATCTTATATAGTGGATCTATTTGTGTCACTGATGAAAAAGTTATTGTTGCAGCAGGTACAGTTATGGATGGGATAATAATCTGGGATTTATCCACTAAAAATATCATTCATACAATAACTGACCACAAGGGTTCGATTTTTGGTGTTAAAGTTGATATCAATTTGAAGTATATTGCATCATGTTCAGATGATAGATCAATTAAATTATTTGATTTTAAATCAGGTGAACTACTAAGCGAAGGTTGGGGGCATGGATCTAGAATTTGGAACCTTGACTTCTTCAACATTAAAGATAACTCACTCGATATTATGAGTGTTGGTGAAGATTGTACCATGAGATATTGGCGTTATGAAAATACCCAACAATTGAAACAACTTGAAGTGTTTGATGATTGTCATTTAGGTAAGAGTATTTGGTCGAGTGATATTGATGATTCGAATAATAGAGTTTCTATCACTGGTGGTGCAGATGGTAGAGTTAGAATCCATGATTTGGGTATACTAACTGATAAAACTGAATCATTTGCAATGACAGAGATTGCATCTTCAATAAACTATGACCTTGCTAAGAACGAAGTTGTAAAATGTTTTACTGAAGTTGATGCCTTGAAATATTTAGTAGCTATAACAACTACTGGTAACTTATTCATCTTCCAGCAGCAACTCAATTCTTGGGAGCTTGTAGATCTTTCGGTGGAAGAAAAGAAAAAACTTACAAACCTGCCAGTAATTAAACCAGTTCCAGGTACAAATACTGTATTTATAACACTTCAAAATGGAGAGTTATTATTATTGACATTCGAAAGTGGGGAAATTCAACCAAAATCTTTGGAATGGTATTCTAATGAAGAGTTTAAAGGAAATAAAGTAACTAATTTATTTGTAGAATTTGATGGAGATAAAACATATTATGTTTTAAGCGATGTTCCAAATACTAGATTTCAATTACAAGTAAAGAAATTTATTCTTGAAGAGGGTTCATTGGTCTTTAAAGAATCTTTCGGTTTAGACCAACCTGAAATCCCAATGTTTAATGTAACTGCTGTAAAATTTGATAAATTAAATAATTGGTTCTTAGTATTTTCTAGAAAAGCTACCGTTATGATTTATGACTTTGAAAATTCCACATCCCAATTATTCAGAAAAATAGCCATAGGTGATACTGTCACCAGTTCAGAAATTCTTGAAACCAAAAAGGATTCATTACATATTCTTATCACTATAAGAGATGGAATCTACCTTATAGCTACAATCGCTAAGAGTGATACTTTCGAAATAAATGTTCAACTTCAAAATAAAATTTCAAGAGGTTTTATTGAAGGTGGTTACTTCCAAGGTGATGATCTTATTCTTTATGGTTTCAGATCTAGTTATTTCTTCATTTGGAATGAAACAAAGCAATTGGAAATTATGCAAGAATTATGTGGAGGATTCCATAGACTTTGGAATTTTTACAAGTATGAAAATAATTTAGATTTTAAATTTATTTACTTAAATAAATCAATTTTAACAATTAAAAAGTTCAAAGAAAGGTTCAGTTCAAATTATGGTTTAATTAATGATGGGACACATGGTAGGGAAGTTAGAGGGTTAGCAGTCTCTCCTTCTTTAGAAACTGATAATACCAGATTAGTAGTAACTGCTTCTGAAGATTCTGTTGTCAGATTAGGTAAATTATCCGAGGACGGAACGATTAAGAACTTTTGGTGTATGAATAATCATATTTCTGGTATGCAAGGAATTGATTTTATAGATTCTGAATATATTGGAAGTTCAGCTGGTAATGAAGAATTTTTCATTTGGAAGTTGGATAAATTAAGTAATGGTATCCCATTAATCAAACAATTTGCAACTTTAAAACCAAGTAGTTCAATTCCTGATTTACGTGTTATGGATTTTGCTTATTTGAAGACAGAAGATAAGTTCTTGATTTCTACAGTTTATTCTGACTCGCAAATCAAGATCTGGGATTTCAACTTTGAAAGTCAAACATTTACCCCATTGATTGATGGGTTTTACGCAAGTTGTTGTATATTGAATGTTCACTTTGTTATGAATAATGACAAAGTGTACTTAGTGACAGGTGCCACTGATGGACATATTGCAATTTGGCAAATAGACAATTTAATAAAATCAAATGAAAAGGATTTAGGAAAACCAGTCGTCAGACAACAATTACATCAAAGTGGTATAAAAGCATTACAATTAATTAAAGTACCTAATTCAGAAACGGTTAAAATAGTCACTGGTGGTGATGACAATGCATTAATTCTTTCAAACTTGATATTTGGAGAAGATAAAATTTCATGGGAATTAAAATCATTTATAGAAGATGGTGCTTCCGCTACTATTACATCTATCTCCTCAACAAACACAGATCAGGTAGTAGTCACCTCAGTAGACCAAGTCGTCAGATTATGGTCAATTAAAGATGATGAACTTGGTTGTATTTCAGCTAGATATACTACTGTCGCAGATACTGGTTGTTCTGATAGTTGTGAAATGAATGGTAGTAATTACACTGTAATTGGTGGAGCTGGTGTAAGTGTATGGAAGCATTAAATAGAGAATTCTTGTAAATACAAATATTAATATTCAATAATAATCTAAATATATATATATAGACTCTATATAAAAGCAAATCTATTTAACACATTGCCCCTTCGCTCTAAAGGTGGCTCTCTCTAAAGATGTAATAATCTTAAACTAAAAGTAGTATCATTAATAGATTGTTCTTCATCAATGATAATTTTTGAAGATTCAGCTTCAGTAAAAGTAGTAATTGGTCTCTTGGTAGATTTAACTAAAATGTCTTCTTGTTGTTTAACGATGTCATCTAAGCCTATGGTATCTTTAATTAATTTATATTCAACTTTAACTTCATCAGTAGTTAATAAACCAGCCTTTTTACGTAATCTTTGAACACGATTAATTAATTCTCTAGCTAAACCTTCGTTTTGTAATTCTGGGTACAATTTAGTATCTAATATGATAATAACATCTTGGAATGATCTAGACTCTTGACCTTCGGCAGATTTAGATTCTGGTAAACCACGGAGAATTTGTAAATCTTCTGCAATTAAGTTAATACCATCAACAGTAATTTTACCTGATTTAGCAAATTCTTGAACTTCTTCAGAAGTGACATTTGGTAAAGCAGCTTTAACTTTTTTAGCGTCACCTTTTAATTTTTTACCTAAAACTGGCCAGTCAGCAACAACAGTATATTCAACACCGTATTTAGCTTCATCTGAAGTGATAGTAATGTTTCTAACATTTAATTCTTCAAAGATATAGTTTTCTAATGATTTGATATCTTCTAAGTAAGATGGATCAGCATGTAAGATAACTAATTCTTTTAATGGAGTTTTTAAAGAAATAGTTTTCTTTTCTCTGATATTTCTACCTAAATCGATAACTTTTTGCATTCTTGAAACTGCAACTTCAATCTTTTCATTAAATAATTCTTTTCTAACAGTTGGGTAAGATAAGAAATGAACCGATCTGTAATCATCAAGTTTTGGATTAACACATAATTTAGCTAAGTATTCTTTAGTAAAGAATGGAATTAATTTTTGGTAAATACCATCAGCTAAGTAAGGGGTAAATGGAGCCATAGCTCTTGATAAAGTTAATAAAGCTTCAATTAAAGTGTTAAGACCCATTTCAGTATCTTCGACACCTTCACCAGCTTCACCCTTAATTCTTCTTCTGTTAAATCTAATATACCAATTAGTTAAAGAATCAATTAATGATAATAATTTTGGAACAACAGTATATAATCTATAAGCTTGCATTTCAGTGTGGATAAATTCAATTAAAGATTGAATTGAAGCCATTAACCATTTATCCATAACATTAGTTGAGATTAATTTTTCATCATAAACAAAATCTTTACCATTATCTTTTTTATAAATATTAGCAGAATCGTGGAAGAATTTAAAAGAATTATACCAAGGTAATAAAACACTTGAAACAACTTCTCTAACACCATCTTCTTTGAATTTTAAAGATTCAGCCCTTAAAACTGGTGAATTGATTAAGTATAATCTTAAAGCATCAGCACCATAATTATCTAAAATAATAGTTGGATCTGGATAATTCTTTAAACGTTTAGACATTTTTTTACCATCTGAAGCTAAAACAATACCATTAACAATAACATTTTGGTATGGAGCGGTATTAAACAAATGAGTACCTAAAACAGTTAAAGTATAGAACCAACCTCTAGTTTGATCTAAACCTTCACTAATGAAATTAGCTGGGTAACCTTTATGGAAAATATCTTTATCTTCGTATGGGTAATGTTTTGAAGCATATGGCATAGAACCAGATTCAAACCAACAATCGAAAACTTCTTCAATTCTCTTTAAGTTACCTTTACCCTTCTTTGATGGAATAGTAATATGATCAATTGATTCACGATGTAAATCAGTGATACCAGTAACACCTGATAATTCTTCTAATTCTTTAATAGATCCAATACAAACCATTTCTTCAAAATCATCACTAACCCATAAAGGAATTGGATTACCCCAATATCTATTTCTTGAAACATTCCAATCTCTGGCATTTTCAATCCAATTGTTAAATCTTTTTTCTTTAACGTGATTTGGAACCCAAGTAGTTTTATCAATATTATTTAACATATCTGGAATAATATCAGTAACTTTAACGAACCAAGCTGGAACAGTTCTATATAATAATGGAGTATCTGATCTCCAACAGAATGGATAACTATGCTTAATTTGAGAACTAACTAAAAGATTACCAGTTTCAGTTAATTTTTTAATAATAACTTTATCAGCATCTTTAACATATAAACCTTGGAAATCTGGAACCAGGCTATCAAATTTACCATCATCATCAACAGGATTAGGTGGATGTCTAGTATTAGAAATAACACCTGCTTTAGTAGTAGCTTCAAAATCAACTTCCCCAAAAGCTGGAGCTTGGTGAACAATACCAGTACCTGAATCAGCAGTAACGAAATCAGCAGTAATAACTTTAAAACCATAATCTTTGAATTGTTCATAGAAATAGTTAAATAATGGAACATATTTAATACCTTCCAAATCTTTACCCTTTATTTTTTCAACAATTTTAAATTTAGCAGCAGCTGGTTTTTTGTATAAAGTTTTTAATAAAGATTCTAATAAAATAAAGTATTTTTGTTTTTCTTCATCAAAGATTTTAATATATTCAAATTCTGGATGAACACAAAGAGCAATATTTGATGGTAAAGTCCATGGAGTAGTAGTCCAAGCAACCAAATAAGTATCTTCAGAATCTTTGATTTGGAAAGCAATGGTAACAGCTGGATCATTAACATCTTTATAATTTTGTTGAGCTTCAAAATTTGATAAAGGAGTGGTCAAACCAGTTGAATAAGGCATAACTCTAACACCTCTATAAACTGCATCTTTTTCAAATAATTGTTTAAAAACCCACCAAACAGATTCCATAAATTCAGGATATAAAGTTTTATAATCGTTATCCATATCAATCCATCTACCAACTCTTTTGATGGTTTTTCTCCAATCATCGGCATATCTCATAACGATTGATCTACATTCGTTATTATAATTTTCAATACCCATTTTCATAACATCTTGTTTACCAGTAATACCTAATTTTTTGTCAATTTCATATTCGACTGGTAAACCATGAGTATCCCAACCAAATCTTCTTTCTACATAATTACCATTCATTGAAGCATAACGAGGGATAATATCTTTTACAGTAGAAGCAAGTAAATGACCATAATGTGGAGTACCAGTAGCAAATGGAGGACCATCATAAAATGAAAAGACTGGTAAATCTTTAGTTAATTCTAATTGCCTTTTGAATGCATCTAATTCATCCCATTTTTCAAGAACTTTTAATTCTTCATTTGGGAAGTTAAAAAAAGTGCTTCCTTCTTCAGCCATCCTAAAAAAATTCACTTAATTAAATACTAAAATTCAGAAATAATCAAGTGTTTCAACACAAAAATCCTAGTGACTAATATTTTTCAAAACTTTCTCAGTGGAAAAAAAAACTTTTCAAAGTCTCAAACGACCTTTTGGATGTGTGCGAATATCATCAAATGCTCTAATGATTGGAGTGGACCAATTTCAAAAACTGTTGGCCAAATGTTTAGTTATAAGTGGTGGCAAAAGTCTACCCACGAAGATGATGGTAGCATTATCTGGTGGTGTTGATTCGGTGTGTTTAACTTATTTATTGACTAAATACAGAGATATGTTCCATAAACAGTTGCAAATTTCAGCTATTACCATTGATCATAAATATAGAGATGGTTCAACTCAAGAAGCTCAATCTATAGGGCAAATGGTTCGAGAATGGGGAGTTGATCATCATATATATACATTGAACTATGGGAATACCTCAAGTGGGAATATTTCAAATTTTGAAGAAGTTGCAAGATTCAAAAGGTATGAAGGGTTCCAGAAACTTTGTCATGAATTGAAAGTAGAGAACTTATTAGTGGCCCATAATCATGATGATCAATTAGAGACTTATTTGCAAAGAGTTCAACAACGATCTACTGTGTTTGGATTAAGAGGGTTAAAATATAGGTCAGTTATGCCTGTTCAAGAATTACAACCATTTAAATTTGAAAGTCCACTTATGGTTCTTAGACCATTGTTAGATTTTTCAAAGAAAGAGATAATTGATACTTGTCTAGGTAATAATTTGAAATGGTTTGAAGATTATACAAATAAAGACATTCATTTGACTGATAGAAATCTTTATAGATACTTAATTAACGATTATATTCCAAAACAATTAGAAAAAAATCCTAATAGTGAACTAAAGACTATCGACCGTGATAGTTTACAAGAGGGTTATAACAAGGCATTTGATTTATCTAAATACGCTCAAGATAAAGTTCAAAGTTTAAAAGAAGAACTAAAAGAAAACGGGGATCTTATCGAATCAGAAAAAGACTCTATTGTAAGGGTATCATTCCAACCTAATAAATTGAATGAATTAGGTCCATTAGTTATTAGTAGACTATTTTATGAAATTATGTACCCTATTTCACCATTGAAAAACTATCATTTTGCATATTCTAAATTATTAAACAATTTTGCACCTAAACTTTTAGAATTTATGTCTACTGATAAACCATCAGCTAAATTCACTTACTTAAGTGTACTAATAGATGTAAGAAAAGTAGGAGATAATTTAGTAACTTTTACTTTATCGCGTCAACCAATTATCCGATTGAATGTATCAGAAGTTAAACTTTCATTAACGCATTTAGATTTAGGGAAATGGATTTTATATGATAAAAGATATTGGTTGTACTTTACTGGTGACCCAAAAGAGATTGAAGAGATTGAAATTGTCCCATATGAATCAAGAATTCATAGGCCATTATTGTCCAAGCAATTTGGTGTTAGAAAATTACCAAAAAAGATCAGTCCAGGAACCCCGGTGGTTTTGTTAAATAAAGCGTATTACTCCTTACCTGTATATGGATTATTCCCATCTATGATAAATTGTGAATGGAGCTTAAAGGATAATATCTATGAACTTAAGACTTAATACTTAAAATAATGACCATGTATATAGAAATAATGAAAATTTCTTTAGAAAAAAAATGATCTATCAATACCTATTAACATTTATGTTATATAATAAACGTCCCTTGACGTATGTCTAAGCATATTAGTCAAATATTCACCTCTCTTGATACATCATAATTACAATTGTTCGAGATAATCTTCGCGTTTTTGCTCAATACAATACAATCTTATAATCAAACTTTTCTTTAACCAGAAGTCAACCAATCCCATTGGCGCTGTATCATTCATTACACTGGTTAAAACAACGATAATCTTTGAACTTGGAGAGATCTGATCGATAGATTACTTGTTGGTTTTAAATTTTCATCTTGATTAACGTCATGAATCTTGAACTACATCCATCGATATCGACTCAATCGCAAGCTTTCACTCCTAGAACTTATAAAGGTTCTAAAGGGAAGAGTGTTAACTTGCTGACACAGAGTTTAACTATTGGACATCAGAGAGTGAATATAGATGTGGATCTTCCTGGAAATAAAATAGATGGATTGACTGAAATAACAGTTGTTCCAACAACTAACCACCTTAAAACAATTAAATTAGATTGTAGAGAAATGCAAATTAAAGAAATTCTTGTAAATAATATAAAAGCAAATTTCATTCATAAAGATTTATTGTATATTAATAATGATGAAATTTTTGAAGATTCAACAACAAGTAAAATTATAAATATTTTTGATTTATATAATAAAGACCTAACGATAAATCAACATCATATCTTAAGGCAAAAACTTAATTATTTATTTGGTGAAGTAAATGAAGTTTCAGATGAAGTGAATACAAGATTTGAATCTCATCATGGAAATACAGAAGAATTAACTATAATTTTACCAGATAATTTGAAATTACATTTAACTGATAGAAATTCATTAAATACACCTTCAAGTCAACCAAATACTGTTACTCCAATGCATTTAAAATCAAGAAATACACATAGTGATTATTATACTCCTATACAAGTATTAATTGAATATGAAATTAAAAACCCAAAGAATGGGGTAAACTTCGTTGTTGATCTGGCTACTAAAAGTAATTGGCACGCTTATACGACGAATTCAGAATATAATATTTCTACCTCATCTTGGGTTCCTTGTATTGATAATTTATGGGAAAGAAATACGTGGACTATAGAGGTGAATATTCCTAGAACTGTTAAAGATATTGGTCATCCAATAATAATTGGTACTAAAGAAGCAATAGAATCAAGAAAATTGGAATATAATAGGCGAAGACGTGAAGAAAGATTGAAAAAAAGAAATCAAGTACGTGATAAAGCTGATCAGGAAGGCACTGCTACCGGTGACGGTGGTAGTGATGATAACAATGAGGACGATATTGATGATGACGACGATGATGACGAAGATGAACAACAAGATTTAATGGTTGCCACTGGAGATTTCGTTGAAACTAAAGAAGTACCACATCCAACAGATTTATCTAAAAAAATGGTTACATGGTCGATATATAATGCTGTTTGTGCCCATCATGTTGGTTGGGCAATTGGATGTTTCCAAAGTGTTGAAATCCCAGAATATACAGATGAACAAGAAGATCTCGATAGTTCTGATGATTCACCTGAAGAAGTCTCGTGTGCTGTGAAAGTATATTGTTTCCCTGATCAAGTTGAGATGGCTAAGAATACCTGTATTTTCACTAGAATGGCAGTTAAATATTTCCTGAAAGAATTTGGATCTTATCCATTTAATTCATACACTATCATATTTGTTAAGAATAATTTATATCCGATTGGAAATTTTGCTGGTATAACTATACTTGATGATAAATTATTGTATCCAGCCAACTTAATTGAACCAACATATTCTACAACCCCAATTTTAGTTAATACAATTGCTAGTCAATGGAGTGGGATTAATATTACACCACAACAATTTAATGATCTTTGGTGTACTATTGGTATAGCTGGGTTTATGACATATCAATTTTTAAGAGTATTAATGGGTAATAATGAATCTAGATTTAGAATTAAACAAGATATAGATAAATGTGTTAAACTTGATGTTAATAAAAAACCAGTTGCTTTAAGTTTTTTCAGATTCCCAATTTCAGAGAGAGATTTAGATTTTATTAAATTAAAATCACCATTAATTTTAAATATCCTTGATAAAACTATGACAAAATCGGATAAGTCTTTTGGGCTTCATAGAGTTTTACCAAAATTATTTTTACAAGCTATGTCAGGAGAATTAGTAAATAATACATTAGCTACACAAAATTTTCAATATGTTTGTGAAAAAGTTAATAGGAATAGATTAGAGAATTTTTTCAAACAATGGATATTTGGAGCTGGATGTCCAACATTTAATGTTTCACAAAGATTTAATAGGAAAAGAGGTATGATTGAAGTAGCTGTAAGACAAGTACAAGTTCAAGAATCTAAAAAAGTTACACCTAATTTAGAAAATTTTATTGATACTTCAATTGAATTATTAGATAATGAAACTAAATTCCCTGCATTGCCTGTTTTTATTGGTCCCTTAACTATTAGAGTCCATGAAGCAGATGGTACACCATATGAGCATGTGGTTGATTTAAAAGAAAATTATGTTAAGATCGACATTAATTATAATTCTAAATTTAGAAGAATGAAAAAACATAAAGAAGAAGCAGCTGAAGGTGGTACATATAGTAGATTTGGTGATATAATTCAAAAAGACGAAGAATTAAATGAATGGAAATTGATTGAATGGGCACCAATAGATGATGAAGAATTATATAATAATGCATTTGAATGGATTAGAGTGGATACTGATTTTGAATGGATTGCTAAAATTAATGTTGTTCAACCAGATTATATGTTTACATCACAATTACAATATGATAGAGATGTTGAAGCACAATATGAAGCTGTTAGATTTTTTGGTAGACTGAAAAAACCAACGATCCCATATTGTACAACATTAATTAGAACCATAATGGATAAAAGATATTATTATGGGATTAGAATTGCTGCCGCACAAGCATTAGCAAGTTTTTCTCATCAAGAAAATGGATTTATTGGATTACCTTATTTAATTAAAGTTTATCAGAGATTATTTTGTTTCCCTGATAGTACTATCCCATTAGGTAATGATTTTAGTGATATACCAACATTTTTAATTCAAAAATCATTCCCTGGAATTTTTAGTTCAATTAGAGATGATTATGGTAATGTACCAGCTGCTGCTAAAGATGTCATTTTAAATATGGTGATTTATAATGAAAATTCAAATAATAATTTCCAAGACTCATTATATTTAAGTTTATTGATTGAAAATTTAACTTCATGTATTATTAATAGCAGTGCTATGCCAGCTTCTAATTTACCTATACCTAAAATAACAGATGAAAATGATGATTTAGTAGAAGATGATTCAGAACAATTTAATCAACTTGTGGTTAGTGAGATTGAAAGACAACAAAAATTAGATGAATGGTTACCATCTTATCAAAATATAGTAGCCTCGACATGTTTAAAACAAAGAATTCGACTTTCAGTTTATGGGCTTGCTAAAATATCATTTGAGGAATTATTATATTTAACATCTGAGAAATATGATACTGAAATTAGATTAGTTGCATTTAAAGGATTATTAGTTCTTGGAGGTTTAAAAAATTCCAATATAATGAATTATTATATCAAGAGTTGTTTATTTGAATTCAATAATCATAGTTTTAGATCTAAATTAATTGAAACACTTGTTGAATCAATTAAAATCGCTGCTATTGAAGGTACTTCATCAACACTTGATGATCCAGAATTCAAAAGTTTAGAAAAAATTTTGGGTATTTCAAGAGTTTCAGCAACGGGGAATAATAGTGATGGTAAAGACAAAGAAATTGTATCAATTGGTAATACTTTTAGAAGTGATCAATTAGCTAGAGCTACCATCAAAGGTACAATTCAATTATTAAGACGTGACTTTTCAATTGGTAAAGGACTTAAGAATGTTATTTGGGAATTATTACATACATCATTATTAAGTATTTATAACAGGAGATTATTATTCACTATAAGTCAAATCTTGTATAGGGAAATTGATTCATTTATAGTTGATTTACCAATTCCAAGTGTACCAACAAAAGATTTAACTAAAAAGATTGTTCTTAAGTACTTAGGAGAAGGTAAAATCTTAATTACTAGAGAAGGTAGATTTAAACTTCAATTAAATCCAAGAATTTTAAACAAGCCAAAATTCAAATTGAAATTAACTCAACCTGAACCAGTTGGTCCAATGCGTCCACCTACAATGAGGCCACCTTCAATGATTATTAAACCTCCAATGAAAGTATCAATGAAATCACCACTGAAACCAATTGTTAAATCACCTGTTAAACCACCTCCAAAAGTTTCTATTAAACTGATTAAACCAATTGATAATAAACCATTTAAGAATTTGGTAACTCCAAAGTCGGGAAATGTAAATGTGACTGGAACATTGGTGAGAATCAAGTTACCGCAAACAAAATTGAAAAAAATTAATTTAAAATCACTGAATGTTTCAGGTAATGGAGTTATTGTGAATGGAACTGTAGTCACACTTCCAGTTGCTTTTAAACCACATAGATATATTAAAATCTTTACAAAGGAGAAGAAAATAGTTATTTCAAAAGAACCATTTGTAGAAAAATTAAAAGAAACTGGGAATGAAATTGGAAAGAAAAATGAAAATAGGGGTGGTCAATCTCCTATCTATGTGGACGAAATGGATGTGGATGTGGATATTGAAGAACCTGTAAAAGTCAATGGCGGCGATAAGAATGATTCGGTTATAATCAAGGATCAGGATATAATGGAAATTGACACAGAGGTTCTGGCCGCAGTTGAAAATGGACGAAATTCTAAGGAAGAACCAATTGAATTGCCTAATCAAGATACAGAAACTAAAGAACCTGAGAAACCAATTACACCTATTCCAAGTGAAGAAGAATCTCAAGAAAAGAAGATAATCAAACCAGCAGAAATAAAAGAGGTTGAAAAATCTATAGAAGAAGAAAAACCAAAACAAAAACCAAAACCAAAATTAAAACTTAAGTTAAGTTTAAAACCACCAAAGTCATAATTTGTATAAATTATAGTGTATAATATAACAATATTTTTAAAATTATCTATGAGCTGTTTCTTATTGATTCCTTTTTTTATTATATATCCACCTCTCTAAATCTTTCCAATTATTTTTTTGCGTATAATTTGCAACAAGAATGAAAATCACAAAACTAAAATAATTGGTCAAAATATTGAAAAAAGTGGGCAAAAATATGTTATAATGGAATGATCCCAACAAAACAATATTAAGAGGGGGGTATTTATTACAATGTGCACTCTAAAGACATGTATTATTATTAAGTTTTGGACTACGATAAAATTAAGTGCCATTTTTGATCTATGCGTTTAAAAGTTCATTGATTGAGAGATTTGAACTAAGTTAACTATGATAACAAAATATAAAATTATTCCCCGAAATTAGAAATGATACTAGTTAAGAACAATTGTCATCAACAGGTGTATTCTTATGCAGTTACTGGTCTTTTTCATATAATTTGGATATAGTATGAACGATCAATTGGAACTTTTAAAAAAACTATAAATTGCAACCTAATTCCCCTACTTATTTCAATCTTTATAATTACAAATATCCATTAAATAGATTCAATTGGATACATAATATAAGATATATACTAAAGAAAAAACAATGGCTCCAGCAACTATGATTCAAACCAGAACTCCTGGTCCAGAATCAACAATTAAATTAACTACCAAAGCTGATGCCAAACAAGTTAGTTTTGCAGATTGGGAAAATTTTAGTTTTAACCCAATTAGAGAATCAACAGTTTCTAGAGCAATGACTAGACGTTACTTTGCTGATTTAGAAAAATATGCAGAATCTGATGTTGTTATTATTGGTGCTGGGTCTGCAGGTTTATCAGCCGCTTATACATTAGCCAAAAATAGACCAGAATTAAAAATTGCAATTATTGAAGCAAGTGTTTCACCAGGTGGTGGATGTTGGTTAGGTGGTCAATTATTTAGTGCTATGGTGGTCCGTAAGCCAGGTCAATTATTTTTAGATGATATTGGTGTTACTTATGAAGATGAAGGTGATTATGTTGTTGTTAAACATGCCGCTTATTTTATGTCAACTTTAATGTCAAAAGTTTTAGAATTTCCAAATGTTAAATTATTTAATGCTACTGCTGTTGAAGATATTATTACAAGAGATGATGGTAATGGTAAATTAAGAGTTGCAGGAGTTGTTACAAATTGGACATTAGTTTCATTAAATCATGATACTCAATCATGTATGGATCCAAATACTATTAATGCTAATGTTGTTTTATCAGCTTCAGGTCATGATGGTCCATTTGGAGCTGGTACCGCTAAAAGAATGGCTAAATTACAATTAATTGAATTAGGTCATATGAGAGGTCTTGATATGAATAATGCAGAAGATGATATTGTTAAAGGTACAAGAGAAATTTCTCCAGGTTTAGTTGTTACTGGTATGGAATTAGCTGAAGTTGATGGTTCAAATAGAATGGGTCCAACTTTTGGCGCAATGCTTTTATCAGGTGTTAAAGCTGCTGAATCAGTTTTAAATGTTTTTGAACAAAGAAAACATGAAAATGAAGCTGATATTAAGAGATTAAACCATACTCCTCCAAAATATTAAAATTGACTCTGGTTTTCAATTTTTTACACTTTGTTTTATTAGGTGATATTTAGGGGGATTTATCTCTATATGTGTGTGTTTTCAAACTTTCGTTTATAGTTAATATTATAGTTAAAACATGACTTAGATAATATATGCGTTTAGAAGGAGATCTCTATAAATTCTCAAAATTCTCAGAAAACTTCAAAACCTGAAAACCTCCAAAACTGTGAGAGAATGCGGTGAAAAAAAACTACCAAATTACAATGGAACTACTAAAAACTGATAAATCTAATCCTCGTGGGATTCCAGAGGCTCCATTCATAGATAAGGTTGAGAAATTCGTTAAAGATGCTGATAGTGATTTCGATAATGTAATGAAAGCTTTCCAAGATAGATTACAACAATATAAATATATGGAAATGTCCAAAAGAAATCAATTAACTGATTTAGATCAAAAGAGACCAGATATTGAAAAGAATTTAGAAATTATTAAACATTTAAAGGAAAAACAAGCTGAAGAAGTCGATGAAGATGATTTAGACGATGAAGAAGAAGGTAATGGGAAAATTATTGAAACTAATTATGAATTAAATGATTCATTATATACAACTGCTAAAATTGATACAGAAAATTTAAAATCTGTTTATTTATGGTTAGGAGCTGATGTTATGTTAGAATATCCATTAGAAGAAGCAATTGAATTATTACAAGAAAGATTAACAAAAAATTTAGAAAATGTTGAAATTATAAAAGATGATTTAGTATTTTTAAAAGAGAATATAACAACTATGGAAGTTAATACTGCAAGATTATATAATTGGGATGTTGAAAGAAGAAGAGGTGTTGAAGAAGGTACAAAAAATCTTAAAATCTAATGCTCATATTAATATGTACCTAAATAATTAAGAATAGAAAAAAAAAATGAAACCCATCCTATCTATTTTGTAGCCTATTTGTACCCTATTTTAAATTCCTTTTTTTTTTTTACCAATTCCTTATGATCTTTTATTTTATTTTATCTTATTTTTTCTTATCTAATCAGTTCTTGATCTAAACGTATCTAAAAATTGACTTGCTAAAGGTCTAACAGGAGTTTCAGCTCTAATTTGATTACTTCTATCATTTTGATCATCATTTGTTTCGTTTTCATTTTCGCCTTCAATTTCATTTGTTTCTTCATCAATAATTTCACTAATTGATTGATAACCATCAAATCTTCTTCTTATTAAATTTAATAAATTTGAAATTATTTTAAATGGATTTATAAAGATTTTAAATAATGTATTAGGTAATAACCAAGATTTTGAGCCAGGTAATAAATCATTTGTATATAATTTACCAATAAATAAACCAATTAATGATGGTAAAATTGATTTAAATCCATTATTTAAAATTAAGATTGTATAAATTATATGAATTTGAAAATGATCAGTTAATATTAATTCTTTACTTTTTTTATGATTAATATTTTCATTTTCATTTTCATTTTCATTAATTTCAATTGATTCAAAATTTTGATTATCTTTAAATGGATTTGTAAGTAATATTTTAAATTGATATGAAATTGGTATATATGTACCAAAACAAATATATAAAGAACTTAAAATTCCTAAAGGTCCAGGAATAACAGAATTTAAAATGGTTGTAAAATAATTATAATTATTAAGTTTTAACATTGTTAAAATTGTATAATCAATAAAATTTATTATTAATTGACCAATACTCATTATAAAGAAAGTTGAAATTGCATTATAAATTGAAAATATTAAAATTAATGATAAATATTTTTTGGAACCATAAAATCTTTCTAAATTTTTGAAATGAAACCATAATAATATTGTTAAAAGATAATCTGATTCATTTATAACTGATAATTGATAAGAAATAATTCTCCAAAATTGATTATATTCTAATATAAATGGATCAATTGATAATATTAAAAGATGTTTAAGTTGAAGGATTGATATGGTTAATGCTAGTATTGTACTGAATATTATCACTTTTTTAGTTACAGGAGTATTTGTGAATCCCTTAATTGGTGTTAATTGTGCCATTTTTTGTAAAAAAAATAGTTAATTTCCCACTCCTAATCTCCAAATATCTCAAATGCTCACTGTTGTCTATTAAGTTAATAAATGATCTTCCTCATTTCAAAAAAAATCTCAAAAAATGTCAATATTATGCGAGACACTAATATAACTTAAAGTAAATTTAGAGTAATTGCTAAATTGTTGTGAGTTATTATTAATATTAACTATTGAAAATATATAAACAAAGTTGTTGATTGTTCAGAGAAAATTCTTCTCAAAATTTGTTTTCTAATTTAGTTAGTGTTGGTAGTGTGAACGACTATGAAATCCCCTTAATAGTGAACAATATATTTTAATCTAAAATATCTACTAAAGTTATCGGATTTATAGCGTAAAAGTATATGTTGTTTGTTGGTTTTGTTTTCAAAGTAGTTTGTGGTTTCTAGTAACAATGAATATCAATAATTTCTTATCTGAAAATTATCTATAAGGTTTTCATTTTTACCTAGAATCCTATGAAGTATCATCTTATATTATGTAATCTCTGACTAATATATTACATAAAATCGACAAGATCCAGTCAGTCACCTGATGCCGCACGTGCACCTATTCTCCAAAATTGTCGTGCGCCATGTTTTCTCTTGAAATGCGACAAATGTCTTGTTAATCGCACGTGATAGTGAGACGGTTTATTTCTCAGCGATTTCAATTTTTTTTTTGGCTGAGAGCTTCAAAGTTATTAACGAGGGAGAAAAAATTTAAAAATTTTCAGTTGAACTTAACACTTTAAAACATGGGTAGAGATCATTTTACTAAACAACACGAAAGATCAGGTCACAGAGAAGCTCCAAAGTCAGATAACATCTACTTAAAGGACTTAGTCAAGTTTTACAGATTCTTAGCTCGTATGTATTTGAAATAAAATCAACTCAGTTAGGCTCCCACAAAGAGTTTTAAAGAGGTGAAAAAGTTGAAACTCAGATTTATAAAGACACACAAAAAGGGTGGAAAATGAAATGAAATGGATTAACATAGCAGGTCTATGGCTAAATCAAAATGCCACATTTACCTTGAATTGGGCGGTGTATTTTTTTTTGTTATACAATGATTAAAAAAATTTTCAAGATGAGAGATGACTTACCTTATTTTTTGATAATCAGTCAATGGAGATATTGACAAAATGATACAAACTATATAAAAGACATTCAAATCAAGAAAGATCTTGTTTTCAAAAAATCCCCCCCCCCTAAGCACAGTTTTTCTTTATAGCTGGTTCTATAATAAAACTTGTTGCTAATTCTGCGAGTGCAAGTCAAAATCAAGACTGGTTCCTGATTTATTTGACACCTTATTTGTGCGTCCTATTCTGAGCAGAATTCGAAATCTTTTGATACTAACATTTTTTTAGGTCGTACTGATGCTGGTTTTAACAAAGTTATCTTAAAACAATTATTTTTATCAAAAATTAACAGACCACCAGTTTCAATCTCAAGAATTTCAAGAGCTTTAAAACAAAAAGGTGCTGCTGATAAAACCATTGTTGTTGTTGGTACCGTTACTGATGATAACAGATTATTAGAATTCCCAAAAACTACTGTTGCTGCTTTAAGATTTACTGCTGGTGCCAGAGCTACCATCTTAAAAAATGGTGGTGAAGCTATCACTTTAGATGTTTTAGGTCAAAGAGCTCCAAAAGGTCAAAACACTTTAATCTTAAGAGGTCCAAGAAACGCCAGAGAAGCCGTTAGACATTTCGGTATGGGTCCACACAAGAACAAAGCTCCAAAAGTTATGTCAAAGGGTAGAAAATTCGAAAGAGGTAGAGGTAAAAGAAACTCAAGAGGTTTCAAAGTCTAATCTGTATAGTCTAATAATTACGTATAACACTACTTTTCTTTCTTGTTCAGTTCTCTATTACTTTTTGTCTATTCTTATCTCCCTTGTCCGGTGTACCTACCTTATCTTTTAGAAATGCGATCGCGATGACAGGTTTTGTCTAAGATTTGTAATTAGAATTCCCAATTGATTTCCCTTTTCAAATCAATTTTTATTGGTTATGACATACGACGAAAGATATTCAATGCATTCAATAACAGATTTACCATTTGAAATAATAAGTGAAATCATCTTATATGTTAGTGAAGGTTATGTTAATTTAAATAAAAATACTAGACCTTATTCTCATGACCTTGAGATTACAAATACATATCCCTTTTTCAAAAATTTATTAGCTTTATCATCAACTTCAATTTATTTTAGAACACTTATAGGTCCATCATTATTTAAAAATGCTAGTTTAATTAGAACTAATCATATTGATACTATTCTTTGCAAAACTAGAGATTTTGAAATGTTTAGTTCAAGGGATGTATATTATAGGAAATTATTTAGAGATACTTTAACTGATAATTTTAAAGATATTGAAAGGGAAGATGATGAAGTAGAATTTAATGAAGAAGGTGAAAAACTTATTAAATCTAAAAGACTTAAAGAATTTAGTTTAAATAATTATATTGAATATTTAGAAGCTGGTAGGGAGATAATTAGATCCGGTAATTTAAAATATTTCCCAAATTTAAAAGTTTTTAAATTATTAGATACAAATTTTCAAGATTCAGATATTAATAATGATCTTTTAATTGATTTCCCACCAATTAAACATTTATCATGTAATATTGTAAATATAAATCTGGTTAAACAAAGTTTAAATACAGTTGAAAGATTAGATTTATTTATTGATTTTACTGAAATTAATGAAGATCCATTAAAAACATTAATTGAAATATATAAGTCAAAAGAAATATTAACAGAATGTAATTTATTTATTAGTGATTCTACAAATATCAGGTATAAATTATTATTGGAATTTATTAATTTAATTTGTACAGAAAAATTAAAAGACTTAAGTTTAAGACTTATAAGAAGAGGTATAACTTCTTCTGAATCAATTGATTGGGAAACTATAACAATGAGTGGAGATTATTTAATTGAAAGTTTAATAAAATGTAAAAATTTAGAAGATTTATCAGTTGATTTACAACTTTTAAATCATTTAAATTTTGATATTGTTGAAAATACTGAAATTGATCATGAAGAAGAAGAATTCCATGCACATCTTAATGAATATGTTAATGTTAATGATCATATAAATGTTAATGTTGATGATGATACACCAGAAGATACAACAAAATCCAAAAATTTTAAAGATATTGTACTCACAATAATTGAACCATCAGTTGTTATATCAGTTTTACCACAAGATTTTAAACTTAAATTATCAATAATTATTAAAAAATTATCAATGCTGCATTTAAGTTTAAAATTTGGTGATCCAATGTCACCAATGGATTTAAGAGCTTTAAAAATGATCTTAGATTTCTTATTTCATCTTAAAATTGAAGCAAAATATCTTGATATTAAAAAATTATCAATTGAAGAATGTTGGTCAGTTTCAGATGAAGTTATTTTAAGAGATTATATAACTAGAATAACTGATAGATCAATACAAACTTTATCAAAAGTTGATAAAGCTTATTTAAGTACTTTTACACCATGGACAAGTAAACCATTTAATTCACCAGCTTTCAGAAGAAAATTCACAGCTGATATTACTTATGAACCTGCAGTTGAACTTCGAGCTCAAATTCAAAGTCATTTAGAATATCTTATTCAACTTCAAAATCAAACTTATTCTTCTCCTGCGGCTTTTTGGAGTTCAGAGTCTTCATTAATGGAATTAGAACAATATGCTAGAAAACATAAGCCTGTAAGTGATATTTGGGGTTAAACTTCCCCCTGATACTGACCCTTTACCATTCATTCAAAATACGTTAATAGTCTACATACATATCTTTTATGCATCAAAATACTCTCTCTTCTTATACCCTCTCAGTATGTTATCTCTGTTAAATTGAGAAATCTCAAAAATTTATCTGACTTGCCTCACGTGACGTGTGGACTGCTTTTTCGCTTTGAGGAGCGGTCCAAAAAATTTTCATTTTGAAAAAGAGCACTTCTCAAGAGAAAAAAAAAATATCCAAACTTAACAATCAAAATGGCAGGTGTATCAGTTAGGTACGTAAGATGATTGGGAATTAAAGAGATCAGGATGAAATCAAATAAGAATACAGATAGTTACCTATGTTGAAGCGTTCCACAAAAGAGATAAAACTAGAAATATTACAATAAAACTTTTGAAAACCTACAACTGTGATTACAGGCCAGCCCGTGATGGGGAACTTTTCATATGTTGGGAACCAAATAGTGTCATTAGGTCCACATATTTAAAGTTGTAGATGTTGGAATATACTTGAATGTAACTTATTAGAAAGACTCCTGATCAATAATTATTCAGATTTTTTTTTTTTTTTAATAAAGCAGTTGAATACTAACAATTTTTTTAGAGACGTTCCAGCTCAAGAATTTATTAATGCTTATGCTGAATTCTTACAAAGACAAGGTAAATTAGAAGTCCCAGGTTACGTTGATATTGTCAAAACCTCAGCTGGTAATGAATTACCACCACAAGAAGCTGAAACTTGGTTCTACAAAAGAGCTGCTTCAGTTGCTAGACACATCTACTTAAGAAAACAAGTTGGTGTTGGTAAATTAAACAAATTATACGGTGGTGCTATTAACAGAGGTTTCAGACCACACAGACACGCTGATGCTTCAGGTTCAATCAACAGAAGAGTTTTACAATCATTAGAAAAAATTGGTGTTTTGGAAATCTCTCCAAAAGGTGGTAGAAAAATCTCAGAAAACGGTCAAAGAGATTTAGATCGTATTGCTGCTCAAACCTTAGAAGAAGAAGATGATGAATAAATTATTTAGCATAATTTAAATTTACTAAAAATCAAAGGAAGTCTTTTCCAATAATTATATAAATATAACAAAAGCATTGTAAACTAATGTTGATTATCTATGTACTTAATACATAATTTTCAGTTACTTGATTCCTATAACTCTCTAGTTTAAAGATAATGCTTTTTGGTTGGAAATTTTCAGAGATACATTTATAAAAAAATCTATTAAAAAAATCTATACTATATTACATATCATATATCTAAAATATCATTACAAATTTGTCTTTGTTCATTAAGAACAATTGTATCATTGGTATTATTACCTAATTCAATCCATGAAAGTGGTGTATCGTTAGGTAATTCATTAATCCAATCATTATAAACATTACAATTAATACCATCGGGTTTAAATAATTTATCATTTGTTTTATTAGTCTCTTCATTTTCAATTAAATTAAATCCAATTTCAAATGATTTATTATTAAATAAATTATTACTTAATTTAATAAAATATTTCAAATCATTAGAATTATCAACTTTACCTCCATAAACTAATTCTCCAATTAATAATCTAATTTTATCCCATGGAATTTTATCAATTGGTAAATTAGTTCTACCATTTAAATCTAAAATCTTATCTAATGATTTTAATGCAAACTCAAAATCTGATTCATTAATATCATAATTCTTTGTAAATGATATAGGTACATATTTTAATCTAGTTAATATTATACAATGGTACCAACATAATAAGAAATAAATATACCTATATTCAGGTGGTTTAGATGATAATATTTTTTCATCTCTAGAATTATAAGTTTCGATAAATAAACTTTTTAAAGTTGGTTGATTTTCAAATACAAATACTTTAGAAAATTCAATCAATGTTACTGGAATCTTACAATTTAAATTAGTGGTTAAAAATAATCTAAATTCTGAATTGCATGTTAAATCACTTACTGTTTTTTCTAATTGATTTAACCATTCAGAAGACATTTGAATATTTTGAATAATTAACCATTCACCTCTACCTGAACAAGTCCGAATCTCTCTTTTAACTAATTCAATTCCTTCTTTAGAACCTAATGAAATTACATGTAATCTCTTTTGTTTAACTTGTGATAATTGTTCAATCTTGTAAGTTGCATCATACCCTTCCATTGATGCTAAAATAATTGGCTTACATGAAGATGAATCATTGGCAACAACACCCATCAGACCCATTACAAAATCTTCAATGTTGTATTTGGAACTATAAGTTCCAATACCAGTAAATAAAAATGAAGTTAATTCATTTATGGAATTAACAAAATTTTTTGCATTTAATTCACCTGATTTAATACATAAAATTAAATTAAATAATTTTTTCAAGACTAAATTATCTTCATATTCTTTTAATTTATTTTCTAAGTTATTTATACTAATTTCTTCATCAATTGAAATAATTTTAAATAATTCACTTAAATTAACTTCTTTATTACTACTTTGATTAACTAATATTTTAATTAATTCATTGAAAAAAACAATAAAATGTTCACCAATTTCATGTTTATACATCAGACAAGTTAATAAAATTGCAAAAACAACTTTATGAACTCTAATTAAAGATGACGAAATAGTTGCAAAAACTTCCTTATATAAATTCAAAATTAATTTTTCAATATTAAAGTCTTCGTCATTGAAAGTTTTTAATGTCCTTAAAAAAATTGATGTATAATCAGATAATGAAAATCTATAAAAATTATTAAATTTTGATAATTTTTTAAGTATTTCAAAAATCAGTGATGAATGTACTGCTAAATCATAAAATTTATTTCTTACTTCATCAATAGTTTCAAGAACAGTCGCTGATTCTTTCATTTGTTCATCTATTGTATTTGATTCTTTCTTTAATTCTTCAAGGTATTCAATAACTTTATCATCATCTAAAATGCTACCTGAAACTTGACTAATTGAATCCAAAAGTCTTAATTCTAAAATTTTTAATTTACTCTTATATTCAGATTGTAATTTAATCAAATTACTTCTCTTCGTTTCAATATCAGAATTAGTAATTCTTAAAGTTAAATTCAATATTTGACTCTCTAAATTCTTACTAGTTATAGTGAAATTAACTATTGAAACTCTTGAATGAACAAATGGTGAAATTCTAGATGTAGCTGATGGATCACTAGTATGTAAATATAATTTAAATTGTGAATCATAATCAATTGAATGATCACCAATATTAATTAATAATCTACCACCATTTCTATGAACTTCATTCCTTAAAATTGAATCTAAAACAGGATTATAATATTCAGAATCTTTAATTAATATTGATCCTCCAAATCTAACAGCATTCTCTAAATCTCTTATAAATGAATCATTTAAAAAACTTGATATTACCAATTTATCAGAATCAATAAATTTTTCAATTTGTGAAATCATTTGTAATGATGGATCAACAATAAATGGAATCTTGGTGGATTTTATAATTGCACCATTTTCAAGAACTATATCATCTAAACTTTCAGGAATGGTTGAATTTAATGAAGGTAATAAATTAACAATAGATAAAGTATTATCGTATTCAATATTAGCAAAATTAAGTTGATCTTTCCAATTTTTAATTAAATTTTCACGATTCTTTTGATCATATTCACCACAATAAACCATAAAAGATGAAGCTAAAATGGAATTGCCTACAATTTTTTTATTCATTTCACCAAATGAAATAGTTGATTGTTTCCATCTATCCTTCTCTAAAGTTAAACTATCCATTAATTTTAAACTCTTGATAACTTTAGACTCAACAGATTCCATTTCCATTTTAATATTTTCAGTCTCCCTGATTAAACTACTATAATCATTTTTATACTTTTCAATACTTAATTCTAAATCGCCAACCATTTTCTTTAATGCTGAAAGTTGTAATCTAGTTTTTCTTGCACCATTTTCAAGTATCTTAACTTCATCTCTTAATGGTCCTATACTTTCTAAAACTGATGAATAAGTTAATTGTGCAACTACCCATTGTAATAATGGTCCACAAGATTTACTTGCTCTATTAGCTACTTCGAAAGTATAATCAGATCTTGAAAGGTAAGTTTGTTCCATATATGTTCTAATTTCATTTGTTAATTGTTCTTCATTATTATAATTAACTATATTTGGAATGAAATCATCTTTTCTAACAGCTAATTGAACATCTCTCCAAGAAGATACTTCATACCCAAGTATTATACAAACTGATTCCATTGTCATTTTAACTGCAGATGGAGGATTGGCCATACTTCTAATTTCTGTAAGATGTTGTTTCTTAATATTTTGAACACCTCTTCTAGCTTCTAATATTGCTGGTTCAGCAGTTTCAAGATCTTTCATGACAATTGCTTTCCTTCTTTCAATTTCAATTTCTTGTTTATTTAATTCTTCTTGGGCTGATATCGAAAATTCTTGTTTTCTTTCAGCTTCATTTTGTTCATGTAACATTATATTTAACATTTCTCTAGCTTCTTGATCTTTCTTGGTTAATTGTTTTTTCTTAACTGCTAATTCTTCTCTTAATCTAGCTACTTGTAAAACTGTTTCTCTTAATTTATTTAACCCATTAGTTGTATGTCTTTGAACCTCTTCCATCTCTAATTGTCTTGAATTAAAAATACTAACAAATTTATTAATTAAAGTCATGAAATTACCAGGGAATGAAGAACCTCCAGAATATAATTTAGTAGATTTATGAATAAACATAAGACAATCAACTAAAATTTCTCTGAAACTTTGTAAAGATTTTGGAATTAATGGTTTGTAAGTAGCAGGGATTTCAAAATCATTAATATCTACAGGTAATACCTCAACAGTCTTACAACCAACTTCGAATAAAGTTTCCATTGACCAATCTCCCATATAACATAAAACACATCTATTAAATAAAGCAGGTGATGAAACAACTTGGATTCTATTAGTATCTTTCAAATCAGTTAATGTGAAAACTACATGTAAATTAGTTGAAATTTGTTGAGTAAACCATTTATATAATTCGTCATTTGAATCTAATAAAAGTCCTTGTGATTGTGATTCCTCTAAACAAAGATTCATTAAATTATTATATTCATCACCTTCAAATAAACCAGGAACATCAGAATTAGCTAATAAGGTATTCATTCTTTCAATAAATGAAGTTTCAATAATACTTGATTCATCAATAATAAAACAAATATTCTCACCTTTAACACACCTGATTAAAATCTCTCTTAAAGATTTATCAAATTCATTAATATCATAATTACTATGAACGTTTAATTGAACTGTCTTTAAACCATTCATCCAAGCAACAAATTTAGTTAATGTTGTTTTACCACTAGTTGATGAACCAACTAAAATTCCGTGTCCTTGAGGTTGTCTTAATATTCTATCGATCCTTAAAGCCTGAACTAATAATGATTCATATAAGACTAAATTAACATCAATTTCTTCTTCACTGAAAGTTGCAAGACGTTGAGAAATAAATTTATGTAATTCTGATTTTTCAACTGCTTCATAACTCAGTGATAACCAATCTGAGAAAAGAACTGGTTCCTTTATAATACTTTGAATATCAGAAAATGGGAAATTTTCACGAATAACATTAACGAAAAGTTCTTTAGTCCAAATTCTTTCTTCTTCAGTGACAAGTCTATCATAGAATAATCTTAACCCTTCATGATACCATAATCTTAAAAACTTTCCTAAATCATTGTAACTTGTACTTTTTAAAACTTGTAGAAGACCTCTAGACCATCTAGTTAATTCTCTAGGTGAATAAACATAATGAGCATAAACAGTAGGTTTCAAATGATCTTTACTTTCTGAATAAACATCAAGCATCGATTTAGTTATCGCTTTAGTATATCCTTTCAAATCTGGTGCACATTTCATAACTGCAGAAATAAAACATTCATAAATTTGTCCTAATGATGTTCTACCAGGGTAATCAACCATTAATAAAGTTGCGTGTCTTAAGAACCTGTCGGATAATCTTTGACGACCTGGATCCTTTGGTGAATTACATGCACCAACGAATTGAATGTTTTGAATACTAACCCATTGCATGTCTTTGTGACTCCAAAAACCTTTTCTTTCAATCATTTGTCTCATTAATGAAATGATCTTTTGACATCCATATTTATCAGTACCAGGTAAATTAATCTCATCACAAAACACAACAACCCATTTCCCAGCAATTCTAGGTGTGAATTTTATACCGTGTGAAGTCCTTTGGTATTCACAATGCTGTTCTAAAGATTTCATTAATGATTCTGGTGAAGATTCTTTGGAAAAATTTAATTGAAGTACATCTAATCTATTTGATTTCTTTAAAACTTCAAGGAATGTCATGGTTTTACCTGACCCAGGTGGACCACAAAGTAACAAAGATCTACGTTCATTTAAGACTGCATGGATCAAACTTTCATGTCTAATGGTATCAGTGGTAGAAACAACAGTATTTGGTTCAGAAACTTTATGAGGTTCAAGTTCAGTAAATCTAACTTTGGTAGACCAATTAACCCATTCACCGGTTTGAAGATCAACATCATAATCTATAAGATTTGAAGATACAGTTGGTGGGAAATCTAAGTCATTGAAACATTTAAATTTCAGAATAACTGTTCCAAATAATTCCCTCTTTTCAAGTGGGCTATCTCCTGAGAAAGACCATATTAAGGATAATAAAACAATCTTATCAATAAACTTATTAGTTAATTCAGTTTTGGAAGTATTTGTTAATTGGGATTCAATAAATCTACGACAATAAGATTTCAAGAAAGTAGTTAATGAACTGAGGTATCTATGAACGTTGAAATCCATAATATGTTCTTCATTATTAGCTTCATTAATAACTAAACTTAGGATCTCTTTATTTAAAACGTGCTTAACTCTCTCAACGAAACTCACTTGAGTTTTCAAGATTTCTAATTCTTGACCATCTTCATAATCATTAACTAATGGATCTTTAGTAGTTTGGAATAATAATGATTCAAAAATTGAGTAATCTTGAAGTATATCAGACTCGAACCAAACCATTCCACATCTACTGATTGTTGCTAATGTAGTTGTTTTCAAACTATCAGTTTCAAATATAATTCTTAAATTAGAAGGTAACTCGATTCTTTCCCCATTAGGTAATGTTAAAATCTTGTTATCATCCAAGACAGAATTTAAATTTTCAGCCCATTCAGGATCAATATCACCATCGAAAATAATCCATGAAACTTTATTCATTTCTCCTCTCAAGTTACCCTTGATTCTTCTAAGTATACTAGTAAATAAACCATCTGTCCATTCTCTTGTTATGGCATCAAATTTACCATATAAGGATTCCTTAGTTAAGACTTTAGCATCAATAACATAGCTTACATGTTCGACTTTGGAAGCCCTTTCAATACCTTCTAATAATAAGCTCCAACAAGATGATTTACCAGAACCAGATTCTCCAACTAACATTATACCATGATTATTTTGTTGTAATTGATTCAATTGTAATAATTTTCTTCTAAAATTGGTACTGAAATCGTAACCTTTAGATTTTGAAATATCTTCAAGACAATTAATTAATTCTTCATCATCAAATTTATCAGTTTGAATGCCATTAAAGTATTTCGATCTTAATGAATTAAAAACAAGTTCATCCTCTCTTATAAGTTTTGGTAAAATAATTTCATCGATACTCTTCAATATAATCAGTTCCTCTGTAACTTCACTAACCAGATCTTGAATTGAAATTGATCTTTTTAATTTCCCACAATTATTCAACATAGTTTTAAGAGCTCTAAGTCCAAAATCATAATGAGTTTGATCAGTTGTTAAAGTACTTAAATCTTGGAAAAATGGAATAATCATTTTAGATAAAGTTTTAGATTCCTTAAATCCTTGAGAAGCTAATAATACATCAATAATAACTTCCTTATCTGGTTTATCCATTGAAAAACTCTTGAAAAGTTTCTTTAAATTCTCAGGTAATTCATTTCTACCAGCATACCCTGGATTCATAGTAATAAATAGCCCAGTATCAGGATTAACGGAAACATTAACACCTGAAAGTTCGATCACTTTATATTCATCTTTCAATCCTAATTCAATACTTTCAATCTGGGAAGATACAGCAGAAAGTAATTTTTCATCTAATCTATTAAATTCATCAAAACAACCCCAACATCCAACTTTACAAAGACCTAAAAAGATCCTACTCATAGATTGGAAATCAAATGTTTCATCACAACAGAAAACAGTAACCATTTTCCCTAAACTGTCACCTAAAGCTTTAATAGATTCTGTTTTACCTGTTCCAGCAGGTCCAAATGGTGAACCTCCAAGTCTTTGACCTAAAGCTTGTGTCATTGCAGTGAAACATTTCGAAATTAATGGAGTGTATACCAACTTACTTGGAACACCAAGATATTCAAAGCCATACCTAAATTCATAATCAAATTGTTTAACTTTCAAAGCATCTAATAAATCAGCTGCATTGGCATCATAATAATATAAAAGTTCAGTAGATAATGATAAAGATAATGAATCTGGTTCAGTCTCCGATACTAAAATTATATCCCTTTGATGAATTAATTCAACTAATACATTTTCAATCTTCTTTCTCTTAAGGGTCAGTGAATTTACTGATTTACCACTTAATATACCGATTAGGTTCTGTACTTCATTGGATTTGATAGTACCTAAATGTTTGGTAACATACTCAGTGAAAACAATCTGGGAACAAATAGTTATAACTTGAGATGGAACGTCTTCTATTACCTTATAAACCAATTCAGAATCTTGATTCTTATATACATCTCTCAATATTGGGATATTATCTTTAATTAATTGTGATAAAGTTAATTTAATCTCTACATCAAGTTGTTGAAGCCATTCCAAAATACCAGGGAACTTAACTAATGAAACAGGTTGTAAAAGTTTTACCTTCTCCCCTTCACTACTTTCAATTGCAACAATGGTGGAAGATTCTGAATTAAAATCTAAAATTGAAACACCAGAAAATAATTTATTGATATGAGCATTTATTTTAGTGAAATCTGTACCAGCTCCAATAAGTTCAAGTAAATCTTCATTCCCGATAAAATAAAATCTAGCAAATTGTTCTCTCTGTTTCTCCAAGAAATCAGATAATGACCTACGAAGTTTCGAGAAACTGTCAAGTAATTTTTCCAAAACAATATTAATATCAACAATTAAAAGCGAATCAATAGCTAAATCAATCTTATAAACTTTCTTCATTAAATCTAAAAATTCAAAAGTCAAATTATTAAATCTTGAAGATTCAACAGGTAAAATATTTGAAATATTATTCTTGGATTCAAACATCCCTTCTAAATAAACCCATTGTCTTTGTGCTTCAATCCAAGTATCTAAAAGAACATAGAATGAATTAAGTTTATTCTCTAATTGAAGAATATCCTGTTCAAAAGCACTATAACTTGAAGAACTTCTCATACTAGATAATTCACTTAAATCCAGGTTACAATATTCAAATAAAACATCCCACGATTTAATCAATTTAAAACGATTATTAAAATTAAAAAATTCAAAAGTTATAGTATTCCATTTTTCTTTAATTTTCTTTAAATTCTCTTCAAGTGTGTTTTCATTATTAGCTTGTGATATAATTGATTTTATTAAACTTTCATGTAACAGTAAATTGAGACCCCAAATATCACCTAAATTAAATAATCTAAAACTCTTACCTTGGAATCCAATAGATGATAAAAATTTCTTCCAATGTCTATCTTTCAAATTTTCATTCTTCAAATCAACTATAAATTTATGTTGTTTCATTAAATCTTTAGCTCTTTGTTGGATATCATCAAATGCAGAATATTGACGAACTTTAATTGGAAGTGATCTACATTCTTCGAGTAAATTTTCTAATTTCAATCTAATCTCTCTTGGTTTAACGTCTGACCATTTTAATTTCTTGAAATCTTCAATTTGAGCATGAAGTGCATTAATTGATGACCATACTTGTTTGAAATCATTTATTTCTGATGAAACTTCATATAATACTTGATTTTCAATATCTGGGATATCAATTTGGAAGAAAGAAGAAATTAATAGTAATCCATCTTTTGTATTCATGTACCCTTCACAGATAGATGAAAAATTATTTAATGAATTTAATGCCATAACAGGATTAATATCACCAGTTATTGGTCTTTTAACATACCAATCATCTTTAAATTTCAAAAGAGTTTCAGAAAACTCATTGGTTTGACCAATTATTCTTGATTTGATAAATTCAAAATTCTCTCTAATAATCGATTCTTTCTTTGAAATTATAGATTCTATCGTGGAAAGGTGATTGTTTATTTGATCAACAAATATCCAATCATTAGGAAAATTAAAATTGAACTTTTGTAAAAGTTTAGAACTATCAATAAATAATTGTTGGTGTACTTTCCAATTTTCATTAAACTCGTTCTTAATTTTGATAAATTTAGTCAAGTTTGAAATAAAATTTGAGGAATCCATAGTATTGAAATTTAAATCTTTAGAATATTTAGAAATCAATTCATCAAAATTTTGAATATTAGTTTGGTAAACTTGACTAAACTTCTTGGTTATTGATTTCTGAAAATTTTCAAATTTAAATGAAAGTCTAGTTTGTACATTTTCAAAATTTAAAATAAATTTCCCAATTTCTATTTTATTATTATAAAATATCGACCTCAATTGAAGAACTTGAGTCATTGAATCAATCCAAGTATTCAAAGAATCATCCATTGCAAATTTTTGAATATCTTCGTCGGATTCTAAATTCAAACCAACTAATGAGTTAACGATTTCCCATTTCCTAAGGTACTCACTCACATTTTCACTTACAGAATCTACCTCTTGTATTGCTTTCAAAAGTGGTTTCGAAATGGTTTCCCCATGAATGGCACATTTAGTTCCCAGTAATAATACTTGAGATTGAACAACTGATAACACATTATCAACCTCTTTGATAAGGCTCACTTTCAAATCATCTATACTTGGACTCATTGAAATTTTCTGATCAACAACAGTAACAGTTACATTAGTTGTCAGGGACCTAATTTTTCCTTCACTACTATCATCACTATCTGAAATGTTATTAATAAATGAACGGATCTCCTCTTCTATTCTATTTGTCAAAATATCAGTAACTTGAGTATCAATCTCTGTACATAATTCGCTTACATTACTAAATTTATAAACACCTGAAATCTTTGTTTTCAAACCCGTGATAATGGAAGCGATCTCACCATTATTAAATTCACATATTTTAAGTTTCAAGTAAACTTCACTTTCTAAGAATTCATATAATTTTCTAATTGTATTCAATTTCTGAGTTAATTTTTCAATTAAATCTTGGAATTCTAATACTGTATTAAACGCTCTTACTTCTACTAAATTATCATCATGTTCAAAATCTTCAATTTCTTGTAAATCTAAAGCTTGTGATAGGTACTCCCAATTTACATCTTTCAACAAACTTAAATTTTCCTTTATACTTACCTTATCATCTTCAATCAAAAATTCGAATTTTTCATGATAACTTGAAGAAGAAGTATCATTGAAAACATGTTTTAATGAATTAATACTTTCCTCCATATCATTTATAATTGGTAAAAGTTTATTGATTTTATTGAATTCAAGTAGAAGACCAGATGGTACCTTAAACCCTAATGAATTGAAATAAATTAAAAGTTCTCTGAAAACAATAAGTTTAGTATCAAAATTAAGTACGATGTCTGGTTTCCCACTAACAATAACAGTTTTAACAATTTTACCTCTTGCTTCAACTTTATTTGAACTTGTAAAAGAATTAACATCATCTAAAAAGCCTTTGAAAATCGTATCAGCATTAAACTTATTTTGTAAAGTAATAATCTGTTCTTTCACTTTAGTTCCAATTGAATATTTAAACCATTCTTTCCCAACTAAAGTTTCAAGATTAGTATCATAGAACGATAGTTTATCATGTATACTATTAATTCTAAGGATTTCAGATCTCATATCAGAACCACCAGTGAAACTAGTTAAACTTATATAGTTATTTAAATCTGAAATTAATTTATCACCGAATTCTAAATCATTTTTTTGAATTTCATTTATTTCATCTTTGGCAGCTTCCAATATTTTCATTCTAGTATCTTCTTTCATTAAATTCAGTATATCAAAAGTATTTTCAACAGTAAGATATTTATACTTCTCTGCTACAATCAGGTAATCATTTATTTTCACACAATGGGAGAATAAATTATTTAGTTTGGAAGTAATTGATGATTGGATTGTATTATGTACTGAAAAATAAATAGTTTCATTATTTGACCACATTAATTGACCATGTTTTGAAAAATCAAAAGGATTTACAATAGCTAATCTGTTATATTCTTCTAAAATTTTAGTTTCAAAATCTATATCTTTTAAAAAGTTCCGTATAACAAATAATAAATTTTCATGTTTTATTCTAAAATCTTTTAAGAAATCAATTCTTTGTTTTAAAATATTAATCTTATCTTGATTAATTCTAACTAGTATAAATTTCTCATGTCTTTTCCTAAGTAATTCTCTTATAAGATTTATCATATATTTAACATTTAAATCAATGTTTTCAAAAATACTTAAGATTTCAGTCTCATATGAAGCCAAGAATGAATTTAAGTTCATTGATAATAAATCCATATTTGATAAAATATCAATAAATTTATTTTCTACATCTTTCAAAAAAAGTTCTACTAACATTAAAGCATTCTCTAATGGGAAATTATTGATTGTTCTTAATCTTTTAAAATGATTGAAAATATTTGAAATCAGACTTTCAAGTAACTGAAACTTTTCAGGATCTTTGGGATTAATATTAGTTAATTCATTAATTGGTAAATCTTTTAATAATGAAAGATTAAGTTTTGTTTCTAAATTCTTATTCACTAAATTAGTATCATTATTAAAACTCAAAGTAACATGGTATCTTTTAGCACTATTTAATAAAGAAATAGAATTTTTAACTTGAATTGAATCTAATTGATTTTCAATTGAAGTAATTGAAATATCTAATGATGTCCAAAATTGAATCTCATCCACTATAGATACTTGACTATTTAAATCACTTGATAAATTCGTTATTGATTGGATTTGTTTAATCCATCCATTCACTATAGAAGTAACTTCATTAAGTACATTTGAATCATTCAATAATTCATCTGAAAATGTATCTTCCTCAATTTTCAATTCTTTTATAACTGGATGAACTGAAAGTAAAAGATCTGGAACTTGGATTTTTTCTTGTAAATTCTGTAATGATGATAATAATTCATTAAATTTCTTTCTTGTAACATTAACAAAAGAATCCGAATCATAAATACGTTTTAAACTAGATAATTCAAATATAGGTAATAATCCAAAATTTATAATTGATCTGATTTTATCCACTATATCTGTCTCTGTAGAATTATCTATGGGTATAACTAATATTTCTATCTGTTTTATATCTGTCACTTGACCCTTTTCTTTTATTATAACTGCCAACTTATATGAATCATCAGGGATCGAAGTTATAGATTGGTGTAACACAATTTGTTGATCTCCAATAAAAGCTCCTAAAGAGTCAGGAAGGTAATTCTGTATGAATTGATTCAATACTGAATCTTCGTATTCTATATCTGTGTCTCTGTTGACTGTAGTTCTTATTAGATCTAGTATATCATCTATTTGTATCATCTCTATGGTGGGATCTAATGTTTTGTAAATAATGCGTAACACTTATGCGTCTTACTGTTGTGAGATGAATACCACATTATTTTTGAATTTGCAACCAGAGATCAATTCTTTGAAAATTTCTATTGTTTGAGGTTGTATAGATGTTATTTGTGAGTGTTTATTTATATTTACAAACTTAGCAGAGGTCTATACGGTTTTTATTGCATTTATCTGCAACTAGGATAATTGCATTCTATCAATAATAAGATATCATAATTAATTTCGTGTCTTTTCAACGATAAATATCCTTAAATCGAGTATAATGGTATATTGTAACTTAATTATATCAAATTTCACGTCAGTTTTACTAATAATATCAAAATATATTTAAATTCAAAGATCTTCAGATCTATAACACAACTACATCCATTCACGTGACCCGGATTTTTAAAGAAAAATTGAGAAACATCAAAAAATTTTCAAAGATGGCACCAAGTATGCAACCACCAGTTTTAGCCATACCGGGCGAACAAGGACAACTGCAATCCCAAACACAATCACAAATCGATCACGCACAACAACAATACTATACTGGTCAATTACAGCGTAAACAGTCGCCTGAAGGAAGTGCAGAATGGTACTTTGACCAAGCAACTAATTGGATGGGTGATCATCCATGGATTACAGGTATTGGATTATTTGGTACCGCTTATGTATTATCTGGATTATTCAAAAGTAAACTGCCAGGATATAATGGTAAAACATTCATTAAAGGAGGATTTGGTGCTAAAATGAGTGCAAGAGAAGCATTACAAGTTTTAAATTTAAAAGAATCAAATTTATCACAAGCTAAATTAAAGGAACAACATAGAAAATTAATGTTGTCTAATCATCCTGATAAAGGTGGTTCCCCATTCTTAGCTACTAAAGTTAATGAAGCTAAAGATTTCTTAGAAAAAAGGGGTGGAATGAAGAAGAAGTAATTGTAATATATCAAAACTTAAAATATAATTTTGTCAAGTCTCTTGTTTTTTTGTAAATAGTTTATCATATACAGAGTTCATTGAGGTGTATCACCTTATCTTCCTCCCATTCTCTTAAGTTCAATTATTATTTGTAACATTCCTGTTAACATTTCAGATCTGGGCAATTTTAGTTTTTCGCAGTTGGGATCCAGTGGGAATTATTTTTAAACCTTCGACAGATACAAGTCAAATTAAGTTTTTAAAGTCAAATTACTGAATTAATTTCGATCCCTTTAATCCATCCTTCACTAGAATCCCATCAATCAGATCAACAATGACAACATATGAGAAGATTGTGAAAGGAGCTACTAAAATCAAAGTAGCAGCTCCAAAACTGAAATATATTGAACCAATATTATTGGCAACTCTGGTTCATCATCCAACTGAAGCTGAAAACTTTGGAACTGTTATGAGGACTTTACTGTCTAGATTACAAGATAGTGCATGGTCAGTGGTTTATAAGCTGTTGATTGTTATTCATATAATGATTAGAGAAGGTGATAAAGATTTTACATTAAAATATATTGGTGAAACAATGCCAAATTTATTAAATTTAGATCAAGGTACAATATCAAGAAATAGTGGATTTAATAATGATGTTAAATTTATATTAAAATATTCTAAATATTTACAAACAAGAGTTAAACAATTTCAAGCAACAAAAATTGATTATGTTAGAGATGAAAGATCAAATAATTCAACTAATCAACATGGTGGTAGATTAAGATTTTTAACAGTTGAAAAAGGTTTATTAAGAGAATGTGAAAGTGTTCAAAAACAAATAGATGCATTATTAAAAAATAATTATATGGAAAATGATATTAATAATGATATTATTTTAACCTCATTTAGATTATTAGTTAATGATTTATTATCATTATTTCAAGAATTAAATGAAGGTGTTATAAATATATTAGAACATTATTTTGAAATGTCGAAAATTGATGCTGAAAGAGCTCTTAAAATTTATAAAAAATTTGTTGATCAAACTAAATATGTAATTGATTATCTTAGAGTTGCAAAACATTTAGAACATTCAACTAAATTGCATGTTCCAACTATTAAACATGCACCAACCGCTTTAACTTCATCATTAGAAGAATATTTAGATGATCCAAATTTTGAAGTTAATAGAAGGCAATATTTATCAGAAAAACAAAATAAAAAAGATGGTAAATCAAGTCCAAGTAAAGTTCCAAACTTTTTATCTCAATCTGAAACTTCACAACCATCACAACAACAGCAACAACAACAATTTGAACAACAACAATTGGCTGCTCAACAACAGTTCGCTGCACAACAACAATTAGCTCAACAACAACAATTGGCACAACAACAACAGTTAGTACAACAACAGCAATTAGCTGCTCAACAGCAGTTAGCACAGCAACAACCATTTTTACAACCACAACAAACTCGAAATACTGGACTTCAAAGAAATGGCTCACTTCTTGTTCAACAAAGTACATATAATCCATGGGAAAATGTAATGCAACAACCTTCTAATCCTACTGTTTCACATACAGGAGGAGTATTCACAATGCCATCAATTACTCAAGGTCAAACATTCCAATCAACTCCTCAACTGAATTCACCATTTTTTAATCAACCTGCTCCACAAGCTCAACCAACTTTAAATGCTGCTTTTACAGGTAATGGATTTGGAGGATATGGTCCACAAACTCAACAACCTCAAGCAACTGGTACGAATCCATTTTTACAAGCGAATGTTACTGGTAATGCAACTCAGCCATTTCAAGTTCAAAACACCCAATCATTTGTTCCACAACCTACTCAATTACAACAACAACCACAGCAAATGCAACAACAAATGCCACTTCAACAACAGGGTACTTCTAATCCATTTTCTATGAGTTCTATTAATGGTGGTGCTAGTAATGGTAATATGAGTATGCTGAGTATGGCACCACAATCAACTAATCCATTCGGTAATACTAGATTTGCTACAGGAAGTAATACTACTGCATTATCATTTAATAATAATAATTCAATTTCAAGTTCACCACAGAAGCAAGAACCAATAAAAGCATCAGCAACAGGATCAAATCCATTTAAAATTTCAGAATCAACATCAAAATTATTTAATAGTGCAGCAGCAAATTCTAAACCACAAGAAATAAGACCTCAACCAACAGCTGGTGGATTAGAAAATTTACCAACTATAGCAGTATTCCCTCAAACACAAGCAGAGCAACAAAAACAACTACATTTAAATAATGCTAGAATGGAACTTCAAATGACTGGTCAAAATCAACAAATGCAAATGAATCAACCATTCCAACAACAACAACAACAGCAGCCAACACAACAATTCCAACCATTCCAACAGCAACAAACTCAACAATTTCAACCATTCCAGCAACAACCAACTCAACCATTTCAACAACAACCTCAACAAATGCCATTCGGTCAACAGATATTCCAACAACCAACTCAACAGTTCCAGCAACCACAACCACAACCATTATACGCTAATAACACATATAATGGTCCAAGTTTGATTTAGTTTCAATTCTAAAAGTTTTTCGCATAGAGTAGTATATAGTCATGTATTTTATGTATTATGTACCCGATAGATTATATAGCCGATAAAAGTAAAACGATATAAGATAATATAGATATAGTGTTCCTTTCACTCCCTGAATTGCTTGTAACACTTGCAGTTGAACTTGAGCTTGAACTACTTGCACTTGAACTAGCTTCAGTTGTACTTGATGAACTTGAGCTAGATGTTCTTGAAGTTGTAGTTATTAAAGTAGACGAAGTCTCTGATGTAGTTGAACTTGTCGACGTCGTCGATACTTCTGTTGAAGTAGAATGTGAAGTAGTTGAAACGGAGCTGGTAGTAGAACTTGCTTTGGAAGTAGTCTTTGTTTTACTGGTTTTTGTACTGGTTTTTGAAGAACTTGAACTTTTAGTGGTGGTAGAAGTACTATCAACAGAAGGATCGATATCAGCACTAGATAATCTACCTAAAATTTCACCTTTATGAGCTTTTATTGAAGTCCAAAAACCAGTTTGATCACCATAAGAATAAGAATCACCAGAAGAATAATCTGAAACTTTTAAACTTTTAATATACATTGAAAATGGAGCATCTGAATAATCAGTTTCACCACCTGCCCATTCAATTGTACCTGCATTATTTGATGGATCACCACCTGCCCAAATACCAGTCATTAAATACATTGGAGTTTGTGGGAAACCTTCAGATGTACTATTAGTTAAAGTTCTAACTGCTGTACCATCATAATACCATATAATTCTTTCATTTGTCCAATCAATAGTATAATTATGATAATCTGCTTGTGGTGCACCATCTTGGAAAACTCCTCTATCATAAGTTGTTGTATTACCTTGAACAAAGAAATTAGATTGCCATTGAGTTGTATCACCACCAAGAAATTCTATATCAATTTCATCTAAATCATTACTTTGTAAATAAAATGATGAAACTATACCTTGACCAGTTGAAGCTTTTAATAATACTTCAACTCTACCAAACATAATATAAAAAGTGGATTTTAATGATGGATTATCATACCTTTTACTAAGTGTTAAAGTTAAACCATCATCACTATAAGCAACACCAGATTCTGTTGAAACAATATCAAAATAACTTGATTCACTTGTAAAATCTACGCTAATATCAGTTCCTAATGCTACTTCTGTACCACATGTAGTTGCAGAAAGTGGATTACAAGTACTAGAAGCTGTTAAACCTAATTTAATTAAACTAAACAATATAAATAATCTCATTGTTTGATGTTTTAAAATATTCTTTTTTGGAGTGTTTTTCAATTATTTATAAAGGTGTTGCAAAACTGAAAAAAAAATATATATTCTATAAATAGCGTGTCATATGTAAATAAAAACTCCAAAATTGTTTATTGATCTTTCATTTTTATTCCTCTACATAAATAGAAATAGTAATATTAACGAAGGAGTGTACAATTAACTTAACTACTATGCTTCGCCAATAATCAGCCCTTTAAAAACCGTTTTATGGTTAAGTTTTACAGCCATCTTGAAGGAGTAGCAAAAAAAAATAAAGAGATTCGCGGTGGATCGGGCAGTGGCAGCAGCGAATTTGGAGTTGCCGCATGATGATAACTGGAAAAGTTTAAATAGGGCAAGTTAACCAGCTACAAAAAATTCTTGATTTACTGCAATTTGGCGGGGCGGATGTGTGACCTCTGTAGCTTGATGTATAGTAGAGTATATTCAGGTGAATGATAAAGCCTTGGAAATTGAAGAAGCTGGATGAATTGGATTCAATGGGAAGTTAAGCCAAGGCTATTACTACTTATAGGCTGAGGAGTTGGTCAAATTCTATGACACGATATAATTTTACATTAAGTATATACAACAAATAATTATAACAAAAGAAAATGAAGCCTTTTTTAAAAGTACAAAGATGTGAAATTGATGTGGAAAATAATATAGAAATAATGACAAGGCTAAAATGGAAAAAGAAAAGAAAAGAAAAGAAAAGAAAAAGAAAATGACTATCCTCCAGGGTAGTACCCACTCCATCTCTTTAAATTTGCCAAATTTCTCTATCATAACCTTCAGTTACAGTTTTATCATCACCATATTTTTGTTGCCATTTTGTAAAACCACCATCTAAAACCCAAACAGACAATTGATTAAAATATTCTATTTGTTTACGATCTTTAACATCATTTAAAGATCTTAAAAATATTAAGGTCGATTTTGGACCTCTAACTTGAGATAAAGCACAATGGAAAATAACATCTTGAATACCATCGTTCATTAATCTTTTTCGTAAATCAGGTAACATTTCTACAAAATCACCTGCTGGATAATGATAACAACCTTTAATATGACCACCTATATAATCTGAATCTCTAACATCTACAACAGCAAATTTACCTGGACTACCACCTTTAAACCAAGAATAAAGTGTTGATGGTTTAATAAATTTTAAATCTGAGAATGAATAATTTCTAACCATTTCCTAATTTATTAATATATTTGAATTATGTGAATTGTGTGAATTATGTGAATATGTGAATAACTATGTAAGTATATGTGGGTATTTATTTATATTTAAATTTTATTGATAAGGAAAAAAAAAACACACACAAACACGCAAGGGAGATAAATATAACTTAAAATGTGTGTTGAAAGTATAAAGTGTTTTTAAAAAATGTGACCTGTAACAATATAACAAAGTCGTTTACTCGACAGTGGGTAAAAATAGAACTGTTTTTTGTTATTTTAAATTAATACTAAAAATACTTTAAATGCAAATAGTTTATATTTAAATTCAATTACAATTGAATATGATTTTAACTATTGAAAAAAATGATAATCTATTAATTTACCAAAAAAAGATGAAAAAGATTGGGCTTGTTTATCTGTACCCCTGAGATTGTCTGACAATCCTCTAAGACAAAATTAAATTCGGGATAAACACTTGTTCACAAAGGTTTCTACAAAATATATAACTATTACTTAAGAATGATAATTATATCGTATGCAATTGTGTGTGCTATTTTTTTTATGTGGGTTTATATTAATTGTTAAAACAGATGTTATAAACCCTTACACTGTGACAGTAAATTAATACGGGAGATGTTAAAAAATTTCTCTCCCGTTTTCGCGATAATTTTTTGGTTTGTGAGACGATTTCACAGACTCCGTTGAGAAAAAAACAGAAGAGGTATACGACTTGATTTAAAACTAAATTATGGTTGGTCAGAGTAATAATACTCCAAAGAGTCAAAGTCCATTGACTAGATCCATTTCAGTTGAATCAATTGCACCTAGATTATCATCATTTTTCGGTAAAAGAAAGAGAATTCATGATGAAACAACTGATTCAAGTGAAGATAGTGAAAATGAAATTCCTGATGAAATTGAATTGAAAAAGAGGAAAATTGTTGAATCTGCTAAACATAAAGAATTTTTAGAAAATGAATTAAAATTAGATAATGAATTACCTGAAGATTTAAGAAAATTTAGACCAAAAGGTTTTAAATTTAATTTACCACCAACTGATAGACCAATTAGAATTTATGCTGATGGAGTTTTTGATTTATTTCATTTAGGTCATATGAAACAATTAGAACAAGCTAAAAAAGCTTTCCCAAATGCTGAATTAGTTTGTGGAGTTCCTTCAGATATTGAAACTCATAAACGTAAAGGTTTAACAGTTTTAACTGATGAACAAAGATGTGAAACTTTAAAACATTGTAAATGGGTTGATGAAGTTATACCAAATGCTCCTTGGTGTGTTTCACCTAAATTTTTAAAAGATCATAATATTGATTATGTTGCTCATGATGATTTACCTTATGCATCATCAGATTCTGATGATATTTATAAACCAATTAAAGAATTAGGTATGTTTTTAACAACTCAAAGAACTGAAGGTATTTCAACTTCTGATATTATAACTAAAATTATTAGAGATTATGATAAATATTTAATGAGAAATTTTGCAAGAGGTGCAACAAGAAAAGATTTAAATGTTAGTTGGTTAAAAAAAAATGAATTAGATTTAAAAAAGCATATAAATGATTTTAGATCTTATTGGATTAAAAATACAACTAATTTTAATAATGTTTCAAAAGATTTATATATTGAAGTAAGAGAATTTTTAAGAAATAAAAAATCTGATCTTCAATTTTCAATTAGTGATTCTGAATCTGATTCTCAAAAATCAATTAATTCAATTGATTCAAATAATTCAATACTGTCAAAACTGTCAAAACTGTCAAAAAGGTTTGCAAAGGGAATATCGCCCATGGCAGAATTTGCTTCAAAATATATTGGTAATGCAAATAAAGAATTAAATAGTAAATCAATATTTGCTAATATGACTAATTGGATTAAAAGAGAAGATAATGAAGATTATTCAAGTAATAATGAAAGTGATACAACTTCAATATTGAAAAAATCTCCAAGGAAAATTGCAAAATTAGCATCTGAAGAAAGTTTAAAGAATAGAAAGATTAAAAAACCTGTAAGTAGAAAGCAGAATGATTGATGTCCCCTAGATAAATTAATTAATAAAATTGGAAGGTGATCCTTTGTTATCTCTCTCATTGTGCCTCCTTGTATTATCTTCTGTCTCTCTCTCTCTCTGGGATCGATAACTATCGTTTATATGTAGTATAATTCACTTAAGTACTAAACATCGCGACTATCAATTTTTAATGTTCTTTCAAACTACAGTAATGAATACTATAGAGACAACTGATTTGAGTTCCATTCAAAGTTTACAAGAACAATTCAAATTACAGCAAGATATATTGTTACAACAACAAAGAGATTTAATCCATAAAGAATTAATTTTAAATCAATCAAATAATTATAATTCTTTAAGTTTTACTCAAGGTTTAATAATTGGTCAATTAAGTGTTATTGTAGTTATTGGAATTTTTGTTAAATTTTTTGTTTTCCAAGATGCTTCAAATTCAACTGTTACTACAAGAAGTGATATTTCAGGTATAATAACTAAAAGAGATAAACTTCCAAAAAATAGATCAAATAATGATAATAATGATAATAATGATGAAGATGAGAATGAATTTATAATAAATTCAATATTAGAAAAGACTTATTATGATGTTAAAAACCATGCAACGGAAAGTTTAGATTGGTTTAATGTTCTTGTTGCACAATTCATAAATCAAGCAAGAAATGAAGCCTTAATTCAAGATAATATATTCCATTCATTAAATGATTATTTATTAAGACTGGATTTCCCAGATTACTTAGATTCAATTAAAATTTCAGAAATTGATATTGGTGATGATTTCCCAATTTTATCAAATTGTAGAATTATTCAAACTCCTGAAAATTTAGGTAGATTACAAGCAAAAATTGATGTTGATTTATCTGATACTATAACTTTAGGTATTGAAACTAGATTATTAATAAATTATCCTAAACCAATGACTGCAGCATTACCAATTAAATTATCAGTTACATTAGTTAGATTTTCAGGATGTCTTTCAATATCATTAGTTAATCCTAATGATCTAGAATTTTTAACAAAATCAAAATCAGAAAATAATTCAAAAGAAAATGGAAGAACATCAAAAGATGATGAAATGTTTATTGATGATTCTAAAATTAAACAGGAATCAATGAAACTTTCCAGATCAATGTCATCAAACGTATCAGCTTCACAATCTCCAAAAAAATTAAATTCTAGTAATTTTAACTCAAATTCATTATCAAATTCAAATTCATTATCTGATACAAATAATTCAGATTCAAAATTAAAATTAAAATCAAAATCAAAATCAAAATCAAAAAATTCAAATATTGCCTTAATGTTGGAATTTTCTCCAGATTATAGATTAGAATTTACAATTAAATCACTTATTGGTTCAAGAGCAAAATTAGAAGATGTACCGAAAATTTCTTCATTAATTGAAGTTAGATTAAGACAATGGTTTGTAGAAAGATGCGTTGAACCTCATTATAAAATTATTGAAATACCTTCTATTTGGCCAAATAAAGGTGTAAATGAGGATAAGAATGATTGAATGTAAATAGGGAATGTATTATTAGATGAATTCTCTATAAAACTTTGAAACTAATAATCTTATCAATCAAAGAGTAAGAAGGAAAAAGCGAAAGGAATTAAAAGAACTAGACGTAAATTAAATTTTAAAAATATGTATAACCGAAAAAAAACTCTTTAAAGAATTGAGATAACCTGTTTCTCTATATATCAATTTCATCTTATCGAAAGAAGAAAATTTATTAAAAATATCTGTTAATTGAAAACAAACGAATGCATTTATGAAGAATTAGAAGCTAAAAAATCCCTTATAAATTAAAAACAATGAAAGCACCGGCGAAAACGGCACCTAATGATGCTGGAATGGCATTACCTAAAGCTTCAAAAGTTGAAACTTCAGTTGCATTTGAACCAGTTGAAGTTGAAACAGCAGCAAGGGTAGTTGGAACTGATCCGTTACCGTATGAAGTTGAAACATAAGCATTTATAGTGGTGGTGATAGTACTATCTTCTTCAGTAATTGGACAATAAGTAGTGTAAGTAGTTGATTCATCACAAACAGTAGTTAAACCAGTAGTAACTTCGGTTTCAACACATTTGTCATCTGAACATGAAGTAACAGTAATAACAGTAGTAGCAAATGCAGTTAAAGTGGTAGTTTCTTCAACTGAAGTCAATGGACAGTAAGTGGTATAAACGGTGGTTTCATCACTAATAGTGGTTAAACCGGTGGTAACTTCAGTTTCTGAACATTTGTTATCAGCACATGAAGTAATAGTAATAACAGTCGTTGAAATATCAGTGACGGTTTCTGGTTCATCAGTTAATGGACAGTAAGTAGTGTAAACAGTGGTATCATCACTAATAGTAGTTAAGCCAGTAGTAACGGCAGTTTCTGAACATTTGTTATCTGAACAAGAAGTAATAGTAACAACAACAGTTTTTGGACCTTCTAAAACTTCAGTTAAACTGTATAAGCTACCAGCTGGATCAGTTGAGACAATAACAATAGCGGTTTCACTAGTTGAGTTACCGTCGACATCAGTAGCGGCAAGGGTAGTACTGTATTCAGTACATTCTGGACAGTCACCGATAATGTCAGTAGTAGAAATTAAACCACCAGTTGAGTCAGTAGTAACAATAACAACACCAGTTTCAGTTTCAGGGTTACCAGCTGAGTCAGTGGTAGTGTATGTGGTGGTATATTCAGTACATTCTGGACAATCTGAGACAACATCAGTAGTAGAAATTAAACCGCCAGTTGAGTCAGTAGTAACAATAACAACACCAGTTTCAGTTTCAGGGTTACCAGCTGAGTCAGTGGTAGTGTATGTGGTGGTGTATTCAGTACAGCCTGAACATTCTGATGATGGAGATTGACCTAATGGAGCAGCAGTTGATGAAGATTCAGATGATGAAGCATCAGATGAGGCATCAGTAGATGATGATTCAGATGAGGATTCAGATGAGGATTCAGATGAGGATTCAGCTGATGATGATTCTTCGGTGGATGATGAGGCATCGGATGAAGCACTAGATGATGATTCTTCTGTTGAGGATGAAACAGCAGTAGATGAGGATTCAACAGATGATTCGATAGATGATGAAAGCTCTTCAGTAGATGATGATTCAGTGGATGATTCTTCTGATGAAGATTCAACAGATGAAGAAGCAGATGAAGAAGCTTCTTCGGTTGAAGATGATTCAGTTGTTGATGAAGTGGTGCAAGAAGACCAACAGAAGTTTGGTAAAATACTTGAATCCATACCTAAGATACTTAAATCAATACCACCTGAGATATCTAAGTTAGCACCTAAGAGTGATAAACTAGCATCACCATCGAGTGAAAGATCAGCTAAAGATCTCTTTTCTAATTGATCTCTCTTGATAACTGAAGAAACAGCATTAGCAATATCTTGTTCTAAAGTATAAATAAAGTTGGTTGGGAATAAACTTAATAATTCATCTAATATTGGACTATCTACACTAGCAGAAGTATCGATATTAATTTCAATTTGGAAACCATCAGGTAAACAGAATAAATCACCATGAATTGAAGCATTAACAATAATACCAGCTGACCATTGGAATAAATTACCAATATTACCTTCAGATTCAGCGCCAGCAATTAATTGAATATCATTTGTACCAACTCCTAAACCACCGATAACAGCAGTACCAGCGTTAATACCGAATAAATTTAATAAATCTAAAGCAATAACAGTTTCAAAATTAACAGTAACTTTGAATAAATCATTAGCCAATTGTTCGACACTTGAAACAAGGAAGTCAGCTTTTGGAACTAATGTAGCTCTTTTGGAGTCTTGAATTTGATTAACTGCTTCTAAATCTCTTTTTAAGAAACTAAATGAAACATTTAAATCTTGTTGAATACCGAAGAGTTGAATTTCAGAAGTATCAATTTGACATTCACTATCAGCAAGTAAATTTGGTAAATTAACTGAAAAATCAAAACTTTCATCAAATGCAGCACCAATAAGTGCTGAATTTGCAACTGTAGCTAAAGTAGCAACAGATAATAAATTTGAAAATATCATAACGAAAGACTAAAAAGTTGGGTATCAAAAACTATATTTATAAGGAATGTAAAGTTTTTTTAAACCTCCGTTAATTAAAGATCAGAATGGATACTTAAAAAAAAATCTAAATTAAAGGAAAAGTGTTGATAATTTATAATTAATGATAATCATTCTTTGTTTGAAACGAAGGTTGTAAAAATTTGTTGTTTATGGTTTGTGTTTTTGTTGATACGTAAAATTGTAATTGTTTTGGATGGTTAGGGTAGTTCCATGTTTTTTCATACCTAAAAGTATTCTGTGTTTGTTCAATGAGCCAAACATAAAGAAGGCCATCAATGAAATATATTGTTATATGGGAGCGATTTTTTTCTTTTTTTAACAAAGCTGACAATGATCATTATTTTCAATTTTGAAAATATGTATTGTAAAGGGCTTAACTCATAATAACTCTTATGGTTGCGTCAACTTAAATTCCTTAATTAAGGGTTTGGATTTGCCAATTTTAGTATGTTTAGCAGACAATGCATCTATTGTCAAAAAATAAATTAGGAACAAAAAGCTACACGATTTGAATTTTTTCAAGTGAGACAAAAGTTGTGAAGTGAATTAGGACTTTAGGGAAACAATGATAATAAAATTCTCGTGGGAGTCGGGAAGAACAGACGGTCAAGAGCGATTGGGCTGATGGTAGGGCTAACACGAATATTGGATTACGAGGAACGAAGGTTTTCCCGAGGTTAGGAGGGTAAGTTGTACCTTATATTGGAAGTTTTATAGGATTCAACAAAAAAGAGACTTAAAGCTCAAGATACGAGATCTTGTGGATGGCTTTTAAAAACAAATCAGACATAAGGAAATAAGAGAGGATGTTTCTGCCTTTCGGTTCTTCATTTATTGTATTTCAGCTTCGGCTATAAAAAGAATTTGTTATTTTGTTGTTTGTTATTTTTGCACCCAAACTTCTCAATTGCAACAAAGGGTTCTATCACTATTTCTGTAAAGCTGGTAGAATTGAAGTCTTTCACTTGAAATGAAACAGATCCGATACCAACGTACGAAGTTTAAGTTTTTGAAACCCTAACCGTTCCGGCTGCCAAGCGCAAGAATTGCGTTATAACAATAGACCCGATCAGTTTACAGTGTAGTGTTTATTTGAAGTCTAAAATTCCAACTCGTCTGTTTAATGAAAACATCGCGGGATTGTATAGACCCTTTGTGAACAATCATGATGGGCTTACCTAAACTAGATTGCATTTTACCCTTTTAGGCAAGGTAATTGTTCATAAATGATGTCAAGGGGGTGGCGACAAAGAGAGGAGGGGGTGGCAAACATTGCAGGAGGGTGTGAGAGGCAGAATCTTTTGAAGTTTTTTCCTTTTGTGATACCTCGGCAGGTGCTGTCCAGTTATACTTTACTAATATATTTAGGATTTAGTAGAATTTAGTGGAATTCGGAGGTTTAGGGGTAAATCTGAAGGTAAGATTGGTTATTTCAAGAATTTGCCATAGGTGTAATTTTTGAATTCTACTTTTAGAGAAAGTGAAAGAGTTGTAGTCTCTCTTGTAAGTATGTTCATCCACTTTAAACCTTTTAAGTTATATAACTTGCTTTTATGGACATAAGATACAATAAACCTTTTTTATCTATATGATTTCTTCTTCCCTTTTTTAGGTATTTTAATTTTAGACGAAGTAAAAATTCCCAGAATCTAAGTTAAACTACCTTCCATAATTTCTGCAAAACTTGTAAAAAATAAAGAAAAAATAGAAATCAAAAAATTGTGATGTACGATCAATTAACTCTTTTGACGGGTGGACAAGTAAGTCTGACGATCTGACTTTAAAATACTCTGGTTAGTTAATAAAAAAGATGTTTGTCTTGTTAGATTGTTTCTTATACGGTTGTTAGAATTTCTCAATTCATGCACGTATATTGACCCATAATGTACTGTAAAATTCTGTCGTCTCCTATATTACCCTGTATTTATATTATACTATACTACCAAATAATTGGGTATACAAAATGATTTATAATCATTCATTAAGTCTTATGATCATTTGCTCTTTCCAGTTTAAATGGTAATACCTTTCTTTTTTGCATCCAAAGTGTTTCACGTGATGTGCACGTGAATTAACATCCGTTTTCACGTGCGTGAAAAAATCAGAAATTTTAAAAAAATTAAATATTTTCATGGAATGTCATAGAAGAAAAAGCAGCGAGGGAAGAGAGATAGAATTTTTCCTTTTATAAATTGATCTCATTAGTAATTAATTTTAAATAGTGGGTTTATAAACATATAGAATTAAGAATATGGTTAAAGATACTAAATTTTATGATTTATTGGGAGTTTCAAGTTCTGCTTCGGAAACTGAATTAAAAAAAGCTTATAGAAAGTCAGCGTTAAAATATCATCCTGATAAGAATTCATCACCAGAAGCTGCTGAAAAATTTAAAGATATTTCAACCGCTTATGAAGTATTATCAGATGAACAAAAAAGAGAGATTTATGATCAATATGGTGAAGAAGGTTTAAGTGGAGCTGGCCCAGGTGGTATGGGAGGAATGGGAGCTGATGATATTTTTAGTCAATTCTTTGGAGGTGGATTTGGTGGTATGGGAGGTCAACAACAAAGAGGTCCGGCTAAAGGTAAAGATATCAAACATTCTATTGCTTGTACTTTAGAAGAATTATATAAAGGTAGAACCGCTAAATTGGCTTTAAATAAAACCATATTATGTAAAAGTTGTAATGGTAGAGGAGGAGCAGAAGGTAAAATTAAACAATGTTCATCTTGTCATGGTAATGGTATGAAATTTGTTACAAGACAAATGGGTCCAATGATTCAAAGATTCCAAACTGTTTGTGAAGTTTGTAAAGGTAGTGGTGATATTTGTGATCCAAATGATAGATGTAAATCATGTAGTGGTAAAAAGACTCAACTGGAAAGAAAAATTTTAAATGTTTCAATTGATCCAGGTATGAAAGATGGCCAAAGAATTGTTTTCAGTGGTGAAGGTGATCAAGAACCAAATATTACTCCAGGTGATGTTGTATTTGTCGTTGAAGAAAAACCTCATGAAAAATTTACAAGAAAAGGTAATGATTTATTTTATGAAGCTGAAATTGATTTATTAACTGCTTTAGCTGGTGGTAATGTCGGTTTCCAATCAGTTTCTGGTGATTTTGTTCAATTTACTATTTATCCAGGTGAAGTTATTAAACCAAATACTACAAAAGTTATTGAAAATCAAGGTATGCCAATTTATAGACATGGTGGTAGAGGTCATTTATTTATTAAATTTACAGTTAAATTCCCATCAAATGGTTTTACTGATGAAGAAGGTTTAAAGAAATTAGAAGCTATTTTACCTCCAAGAGATAAAATTGTTGTTCCAAAAGGTTCAGAAGTTGATGAATGTGATTTAGTAGATATTGATCCATCAAGACATAAAAGTACTTCTAGAAGAGATGCTTATGATGAAGAAGAAGAAGAAGGTGGTCAAGGTGGTGTCCAATGTCAATCTCAATAGGTTTTTTAACTTGTAAAGATTAAATACTTGAAAAGATTATTTTATTCATAAATATGAAATATCAGAAAACAAAAAGAAAGGAAAAGAAAGGAAAAGAAAATATAGAGATTAAAACACTTTAAAAGAACATGAAATTCGTCTTTTTTTGTTTAGAAGTTGTTTCAAATGGTTTTTAGAAAGAGGTTAAAAGAATACATTTAAAATATGTCTATTTTGTCTATTAAATTCTCTCTCTGTGCGTTTTTTTTTCTTTTTTTTCTTTTTCAGTTTTTTTTTTAAATTTTTTAATTTTTTACTATTATTACTATTCATATCTTTCTATTAATAACCCCTCCTAACAACTCTCCTGTTTGTTAAAATCATCCCCTAAATGCTCGTCTATAAGTTTCCCTTTCCCTTCTTCCCATTCCAATCCTATCCTATCCTCCCCATTTTGATAAAATAAATAAATTAATAAATAATTAGAATCAGTCAATTCACATTTTAACTAAAACTATTTATTTATGATGCGTTCTTTTTGGTAAAATTAAAATAAATAACAGATCACTTAATAATCCAATTACAGCCCAGAAAGTATAACAACCACCAAGTCCCATACTACCAACCATTTTTGATAATACACCAGCAGATAAAGCAGCTAAAGAACATCTAACTAAATTAAATAATGATGCAGAAGTTGAAGCTTCTTCTGGATGTAAATCAACTAATATTGTTGTGCATATAGCAATTGTTGCAGCTGAACCAAAAGATATTAAACAAGTTGATATAATAATTGATGCTATATTTTTCTTGTATTGTAAACACCAACCAAAAATCACTAAACCAACAAATGTGAATGCTACAGGCATTGCAAATATATGAATTCTTGCTCTTAAAGCATTAAATTCTGGTCTATCCTCTGGTTTCATATGTGCATGTCTTTTATCAAATAATGATTTCCTATATCTATAATAAGAATTTAACATTTTACCAGTAACCATTGATCCAACAAAACATGTTATACCCTGAGGTAAATACATATAACCAACTTTTAAAACACTATAATTATAACCATCATCTTCCAATAATGTAAGTGAAGTAAGTACAATTGTCCAAGAAGCAAATTTTAAACCAGAAGGAATTAAAACACACAATGTTTGAAATTTTAATAAAATCCTAAATGGTGCTAATAAATCTAATTTTTTCTTTGGAGCCATTGTTGCAACATCATTTGTTAATCTTTTTTTATAATGATTTAACATAAAAATTGGCAGTTTATTTATAATTAATTTTGGTAAAACTGATCCATTACCAACAATTGATCTAAGTGTTTCAGGTAATATAAAACTAATTATAAGAAGTGTTACACCACTACCAATTGCTAAAAATATAAATATTCCTCTCCATCCAAATTTTGCAATTAATGCAGCACCAATTAATCCACCAAATGCATTTCCTGATAATTGTAAACCTGCAACAGTACCAACAAATCCACCTCTATCAGCAATAGTACAAACATCACCACTAACACCCAGTGAGATTGCAATAGTAGGTCCAATACCTGCAGCTTGAAGAACTCTTAAAACTGTAAGTAACCAATAAACATCAGTTTGTGAAATAGCAATACATGAACCGATATAAATCATCATTGAAACTATTATAACTGGTCTTCTACCTAAAGTATCAGCAAAATTACATGAAAATGTTGGAGCAATACCTTGAGCAAGAAGATAAGAAACAACTGATAAATTAGTCATTGATGATGTTACTTTAAAATGTTTTGAAATTGTTGGTAATGCAGGAAAATAAATTGGACTTGAAATTGTACTCCAAAATCCAATTAATGATAGTATAATCATCAAAACATATTTATCTTTTGGATTATAAATTGTAAATGGTGCGTCTTCTAAAGTTGTTTCATTACTTGAATCTTTTGATTCTTTTGATTCTTTCATTGGTGTTGCATTTTGAACTGGAGTAGTAAGAGTCATTTGACTTTCATTTATATTCCCATTATTCTCATTATTTAATTGATTTAATTGATTTATTTGATCTTTTGGATCTGACTCTAAAGTCTGTTTTTTTGATATCACTAATTTCTCAAATACCATTATAAGTTTAAGTAGCCTTTTAAACTTTTAAAGTTCCTTTTTACAAGTATAATAAATTATTTGATACCATATACCAAATTAAAGGAGGGGGGGGATATATGTATATTTTTATCTTTATGAATAAGTCTGACTCTTAGGCAGTGGCTAGATTATTTTTAAGTAAAAAAATTTTCTTTTTCCCTTTTTTTACATTTTTACCCTTTTCATAATCATTTTTATTCCCTTTGGGATCGATAAATGTCATATTTAACGGACATAAAAGGTTCTTAGTAATTTTAAAAATTGTTACCGCATTTTCGGATTAATTTAAACGGTTACTAAAAATTGAAAGTTTTACGAATGTCGCCATTAGGAAATATGTAAGCGGAAGAGTGGAGTGATGAGGAATCTTAAGGATTTTTATTATAATTAGACTAACGTGACAAGTGCTAAATGTTATTACAAGAGATTTGAAAGATAGGTAAATAGATCTAAATAGATGTAAATAGATCTAAATAGAATATACTGGAAAAAATCGGGTATTATGTATTAAATATGCTATTTCTCTTTATTATATTTACGAGCAGGTGGATTCTTCGGTGTACTAATCATAAAATTTATATTCTTATTAGATTTTGATTTTTTATGAATATGTTCTTCATCTTTTTCATTAGTATATGAATGGGTAGGTATATTAGTATTCGAATTTGAATTTGAATTTGAATTAGAATTACTATTGGAATTTGAACTAGAATTTGAATTTGAATTTATTAAATGTGAATGTTGATGCTTTGGTGAAATTGATTTTGATGCATTTGAAGTTGGATTTGGAAGATAATAATATTGAGGTGGGATAAGGTATGGTTGCGATCCTGGCGGTGGACCAGATCCCGGAGGTGGTGGACCATACATTAGCTGATACTTTTGTTGATAAGGTGATCCTAATGATGAATTTGTTGATGCGGCTGTGGATCCCGGTACTTGTACTGAAACTCCCGACGATTCATTTTGTGGACCTCCAGCTAAAATTGATGGTAAACTAGGTAACAGGTTTTGTAATTGAGTTGAGATTTGTTGTTGTTGTTGATGCTGTTGTGATGGTTGAGGTTGTTGCTGCTGAGATTGAGGTTGAATTTGTGGAGGAGGTGCGGCGTAGTACATTGGATAAACATTTGGATGAAAATTTGGTGGAATATTTGGCGAATGCTGATGTGAATAGTAAGTTGGTGAATGAATTCCAGATCCTGGACGTGAACCGACAGTACTTGGATTAGTATTATTACTATTACTATTACTATTACTATTACTATGACTATGACTATTTCTACTACTGCAAGTATTATTATTAAACATTTCTTCATCAGATTTCCTTCTTTTATTACTTGATGCAGAAGGCAGTCTTGGAGGAGATCTATTTGGAGAAACTAATGAACTTGAAGATCCATGATTACCAGCATCATGTTTAATTTCTCTTTTAATTTCATGAGAATGATTAATTTCTAAATGATTTGAATAACTTCTCTTTCTTGAATTCATTTCATGAATAAAATCTTGTGAATTATTTGATAAAATTTCAAAATTTTTACGTAAATCAATTAATGAATTATTAAATAATAAAGGTAATAAATCATTTTCTAAATTCATTGATTTTGCTAAATTAAGTAATTGTAAAGTTGTTGAAGCAGTTTCAATTTTAATTTCTTCTTGCTTTGTCTTTTCTTGTTCAATCTTTAATCTTAATAATTCTGATAATGTTTCATTTGAATATGGCCAAATAATTTCATTCTTTGGTAATCCTAATATATTATTCATTGTTTCATCAATAATTGCTTTATTATTACTTCTTCTCCATTCTTTTTGAATACTTGATGCTTCAGTTGGTGATTTACATTGGGAATTAGATCTTGAACTTGATCTTGAACTATTCTTACTTGAATTCTTACTTGAATTCTTACTTGAATTCTTACTTGAATTAACTTTATTTAAACTTTTTAAACTTTTATTCGTATTGTTAATAAATTTTTTCGTATTTTGAGACTTTTTCTTATCACCAGTTAAATTCAATTGCAGTTCCAGCTCATCCATAATTTTTGTTAAAGTTTGTGCATTCATTGATGAATGATGACCATAATGCTTATACATTGACCTGTCAATATTTACAGATCTTATGTCACCAAGCAATGTTGTTGGAGAATTGCCACTAACCTCAGCCTCTGTGTTGTCTTCAACTTCAGCCTCTGCCTCAACATTTTCGTCATTGTCATCATCATCTACATTATTAATTTGTTTTAAATCATTATTAAACGTTTCATCGCGTGTTGATTCTTCAATAGTAGTTTCATTTCCTACTTCTATATCATTTGATTTTGAATCTTCAATTGATTTATTTGTTTTAATTTCATTTTGAATTTTATTGTTGTTAACAAATTCGTTATTATGGGCTTGGACTTCTTTACTTGAAAGATTCTCATTTTCAGCCTTGTACTCAGCCTTAACTATTACTTCTTTAACCTCACATACATCTTTCAGTTCTCCTTGTTTAATTTCATCACTCGTATTTTCTTCACTTTGGTCGATCTTAATATTTGAATTTCGAATATGGAAACCTTTTAAATTTATAGGTGTTGGATTTGACCTAATAGAAGAATTCAAATGTGTAGTTTGAAATTTCTCATTTGCATCACTTGGATGTGAATTATTCATCAGATTAATAAAAGATAACAACTTGACTGATATTATTTCTTAAGGACATACAACTAACGAGGTGGAAAACGAAAGGAATCTTATAAAAGATTTTAAATTTTTTTTATAATAGTTAAACTGATCAGTAAATGTAGAAAAATACTGGGGTAAAAAAAACACACAAAAGCTATGGAATATAAGCTAAGTAATTAATTAAAAGATCCCAAAATAACTTAATACCAGGATACTCTTTTATATAATCTTTAAATATTTTTTAATTAAGATACTTAACTATATATATGAAGTAAGGGAGAGGGGTGGGAGAATTACTAAAACTTATATACTTTTATTGCAAAATTATCGATAAAATTTTTTTTCGCAGCTATTTTTTGTTCTTTTCCTAAAGGGGAAACATTTTCTGTTTAGAAAATAATTCTGATGCAAATTGATGCACCATCAGAATGAAATCGGGAATAAGTATTTTTCAGATGCTGTAATTACACAATTGGGATAGATATTTTAGTATAATTAAAGTACAATTTGTTAATAGCATTAATTATATTATGGGTTATATATGGGTTTTATATGAGATATATAATGAAGTTGAAGGGAATTATGAGAAATAGAAGAACTGCCCTGATTACTGTAGGTTATATAGGTTATATATGCACATAGGTTTAAAAATGGAAAAAACACAAACATACAAAAAACAACCTGATTTCGTTAATTGGGCTATATAACTAAAAAAACTTTTTACTAAAAAAACTTTTTGCTAAAAAAGGAGACTGTGAATAGTAGGGTCATAAAAATTAGTTAATTTGTAAATTATTAATATACAATAGATCTTTTATTGGTTATTGAATTTATAAAATTTAAAACCAAACTAAGAAGTTTTTACGTATCTAATATCATTTCCTAAAGTAGAAATTTCTATTTTGTTTTATCTCCTTTGATGAAAACCACCTTTATTTTTAGGTTTAATAGATTTAATTGACATTTTAAAAGTTAATTAATTCGTTAATTTAGTCAAATTTTTTATTTATAACCATATATAATTCTTTGTATCCATTCAATTCTATAGAAGTCTAGAATTAATTCATATGAATTACAGAAATTGAGATTTAATTATATATGTAATTAAAGTTGTTTTAGATTTTTTTAGCTAGGATATAACATGTAAAGTGGTGATAAATGCATAAATTCAAAAAGAGTGATTTTGTGGGTGAAAACGTAGATATACATAAAGAGCAAACAAAAGTTCAAAAATTTTTTTTTACAGGGTTTTTAACACAAAGGGAAGAGTTGCACTATTATATTTTTTACTTCTAAAACAATAGTTCCCCACAATCTGGATTTATTACAATCTCTAAAGGATCGGCGTAATTAATGCAATTGTCCCGGACCCTTCCCAATGTTTTAAACCTGAATTGTAGATTTTATAGTGTTATAATTTCCCCTTTGGCTTAGTACCCTACCACTTGAGACAATAACTATCAAAAGTTGGAGAAAATTTAAACAGTGCGACGAATCGACGATAAGGTTTAAGGAGAAGGATAAGATAGGAATGGTTAATAGTACAACTAACAATGAGAAAGATTTAATTATAATTGGAATTGGAGGTCCTTCTTCTTCAGGTAAAACAACAATTACTAAAAATCTTGTAAATTTATTTAAAAATTGTAAAATTATACATCAAGATGATTTTTATTTTGAAGATGATTTAATACCATTAGATGAAGTAACTGGTGAAAAAAATTGGGATCATCCAAATGCTATAAATTTTGAAAAACTTATAAATTATATTAAACAAACAAGAGAATTAGGTTTAAAAAATTTCGATAATGAAAAAATTGATAGTTTAGAACCTGATATAAATTTAAAATTAACTGATAGTGAAATTTCCCATCTTAAACAAGATTCAAATTTTTTTGATAATTTCAATATAGTATTAGTTGATGGGTTTATGTTATATCACAATGAAGAATTAATTAAATTATTTGATTTAAAATTATTTTATTTTTCAACTTATGAAGTTTTAAAATTAAGGAGAAGTAAAAGAAAAGGTTATTCAACGGTTGCTGGATTTTGGGTTGACCCTCCAAATTATTTTGATGAATATGTTTGGCCTGCTTATGAAAAATTTCATAAAAAATTATTTATTAATGATGATGTCAATGGTGATTTAAACGATTATGCAAAAAATTTAGGCATTATAGGTTATAAAAATGATGATAATTCAAAATTAGATGATATGGTTAGATGGACCTTGAATACAATTACAACTTTTATAAAAGAAATAGAAACTTAATATTGCATAAAATATAGATATAGATATAGAAATATATAAAAAAAGATAAAATTACTTTAACTATTTACTGATTTTATTTCTTACTTTTTCCACTCTTAGCTTTCTTTGTTGCCTTTTTATATGCTTTCATCTCTTCTTCATAAATATCATTAGAATGTTCTTTCTTTCTTTTTATTTTATCATTTTTAATACTAACAATTCCATTACCTTTAATTGCTTTACTTAAATTATCATTTGTCCAATTTTCTTCATCAGCAATTGCATATTTTTCTAAATTAAGTGAATTAATTAATTCTCTTTGTTTTAATTTTAATTCACTTAAGACTTCTTTACCTTCAATTGTTAAATCATCATTATTAATAGTTTTAAAATTATCAGATTCATTAACATCTTCAACACCATTTTTAATTTCTGTAATAACTGGCATACTTTCTTCAATTGATTTATTTAAAATTTCTCTAAAAAAATTTGAAAATTTTCTAACAATTTTAGCAAACATTGCCATAACTTGCTTATTTTCAATATTTAATTCTTTTGAAATTAAATCAATATTTTTATGTTGTAATCCAATACCTAATAATATAGCTGATTGAATTGATGATAAATTTAATTCTTTAGTTTGATTATTAAAATATAATTGTGCTAATAATGGTAACATATCAATTATAACATGATAATCTAATAAATTATTTGCATAAGAATCTAATCTTTTTAAATCAAATGGTGATAATAAATCATCTAATTTTGATCTTGTTAATTCCTTTTTATTATCATTATTATCATCATTAATTACAACACCAGTTGATTCAATTATACTTAATGATTGAACAGTTTGAAATTTTTTAAATTCAAAAGATAATAACAGTAAAAATCTTTTATGGAAATCTTTTGAAAATTCATTTAACCATTTATCATCACGATTTTCTAATACATTAATCATAACACTTGTATGTTCACCAGTTAATTCATTAGCAGTTTGTCTTAAATAAACTGGTTTAAAACCTGATCTTTTCCAAAATTTATGTAATTGAGGTGTTAAACCATATGAAACACCTAGATAATGTAAATAATATGGAGGTTTATGAGATAATTCAACTAATAAAGAAGGTAAAGATTTAGAATCTCTTAATTTAACTTCATCTTTTAATGAACCATTAGTTAATTCTTCATCAGTAACTCTTTTAATTGTTGATTCTTCAAAATTTTCAACTTCACTATTAACATTTGTAAATTTACCTTCAAAATAATCTTTTAATAAATCTAAAGCTCTTGAACCATATCCCATACTTGCATATTCAGGATTAGTTGCAATTCTAACAATTCTTGCACCTGATAATGAAGCAAATTCTTCATCTTGAAATTGTTGTGAAACTAACCATGGAATTAAATCACCTCCAGCTCTTTGACCTCTTGATAATGATTTTCTAACACTATCTTTTGAAATTTCACCTTCTAAAGAAATTTGAATAACACATAATGGATCTGGGACACCATTACCTTCATGAGGTGGTAATAAAACAAATAATTGATGAGCTGGTGCATCACTCATTAATTGTAAATCATTTGGTGAATTTTTATAATGTGATGAAACATAAAGTGCCATCATTTTTGATAAAAATTTTTCAGAAATTGGATGATATGAAAAAAGTGTATCTCTATTAACATAATATAAATTACATTCTGATGGATGTGGTGTACCTCTAGTTATAAATTTTTTATTTTTTTCAATTTTAACATCAAGCATTAATAATTTATTTAACCATTTTTCAACTGGATCACCTGGTGCATATCTAATTGGTTCATCAAGAACAATTTCTTTAAAATTTCTTGCTCTTGTTGAGATTCCGGAAGTTTTATCCTTAGATTTAATATCTCTTGAAACAATAACTGTATCTTTATTATTTATTGAATCATTCTTTAATTGTTGAATTAATTTTAATGATAATGATCTACCTGTACCTTCATAACCATTAATAGTTGATGCCATAAAAATTAAATATGGACCTAATAAATCTTTAACAATTGGTAATGGAATTGCTGCAGCTTCATCAATAATTAATAATTCAGCTTGTGAAAGTAAATGATAATCATTTGGTTTAATATATTGAATAACTTGACGATGATCACGTTTAACATCAACTCTAACAATAGCATTATTAAGTGAATCACTTGTCAGTTGAATAATATCATAATCAGAATGTTCAGTATATCCTAAAGCATCAAAACCTTTAAAAATAAATTCAAACAATGTTTTTAAATTTTCTGGTGATGGTGATGTAACATAAATATTTGAATAACCTTGGGAAATTGCTGCAGCAATTGAAATACCTAAAGCTGCTGATTTACCTCTACCTCTACCAGCTGTTAATGCAACAGTTGTATTTAATGATTTATCAGCTATAACATCAATAAATGTTAAAATTGCTTCAGCTTGATTAACAGTTTTAGATAAATTAACTAAATCACCAGCAGGCTCAACATCTTTTAAATTTTCTTTTAAATCTTTTAATTCTTGTTGTTTTGGAGTAATTTCATCATCATCTTTTGGTGCTAATGGTTTAATATTTTTACCTCCAGAAATTGGTAAAACATTTAATTCATCATCAACAACTAAACAATTTTCACATGATCCTAATGATAATAAAAATCTTTCATTAAATCTTGCAACAACATCATTATGAGCTTCAGTTCTATAACGACTATGAATATCCATTGTCATTGTATAAAGTTGTTTTAAAGATTTCATTGATTTTAATAATAATACAACCATACCACCACCTTCAACGGTTTCAATGGTTCTAGCTAATAAATTTGGTGTAATAGCTTCAAAATCTTGTAAAATACACATACCATAAGTATTACCTAAAATATTTTCAGTCTCTTTATAATAAACATATCTAATACTTTGATTTGAAATAAATGCTTCAAATGGATCTTGATCATTAACTTCTCTAATCCCTCTTTTGATATCTTTCTTAATCTTAGCTTCTCTCTTTTGTCTACTTGATGTAAATCCTAATAAATCTTTTTTATAAGCCCATAAAACTGATTTATTCATTTTTAAATCTGCTGACATCATTAAATAATGAAGATTTGGTAATTGATCTTTAGCTTTATCACCAACTATAAAGAAGAAACTTCTTTGTTTCTCTTGGACACCATTACGGATCAAAGCTGGGATTCTGGAATCAATAGCTTTCTTTTTACCCATCTTTTCTAGTCTTTAAAACTTTCAAGTTAATATATTTTTTTTAAAGGTTTGAAAATTTGAGATTGTAGATGAGATGAGCATTTTGAGGTTTTTAACTATGGGAGGAAATTACACTATAAATTGTTCAGTAAATAGAGGATTATTTATTGATAATAATAATGAATCGAATACATAGACAAGGAATTGACTAACTAGTATTATAATATTATATCGTGAAAGTATAAAAATTGGGGATTTAAATAGAGATATTTTCGATAATACGGTTGGTCATAGTTAAAATAATGAGATTCAGCCTGCAGCTATACTAAATCTGCAACTAGATTAGTCTTTCCTAACATTCCTAACAAACACCCCTTAACGCCCACCCACTATAAATTCGTCAATTCTTCAATTCGTCAATTGCAGTACTTGATATTATTTGAAGAACTAAGGTTACACTCAATCCTTCCCACCATAAATCAATGGCTCATAATGTCACCCCATCTATTATTTTTTGTTGTAACCATTCCATAAATACTATAACCTAATTTATTTTTTTAAAAGACACGTATCACAAGATACTTTATTTTATAAATTATTTAATTGTTTAAAATATGTTAATTGGGGTAAGAAGATGTTAATTGTTGAGTTGGTAGTAAGTTTACTCACCTTATCTTTTAAATATCAACTTTTCGTCAATTTTGAATTGAAAACTGGGGATGTAAAGGATTTCCATATTCTTTGAAAAGCATCAGAACATATTGATTATCATTGGGTTAATAAAGTGAGACATCAATTCTCTATCTAATAAAGTAGGAGAGGAAACTAGTACAAATTTGACAAATATAGTTGTGTTTTGTTTTTCAAACATTACTAACTTCAGACTCCGATTTATCTCTACACAAACCAAATACCCTAATTAACCATCATAAAGTCTTTCGAAATACCTCAAATATAATTCCCTAATAAAATAGAGGTTATGTTAGGGTCTCAAAAATTTCCATTTGATTTTGCAACTAAATATTTTGATTTTTCTGAACCTCAATAAGATCCACAAACAGCACTTTTTTTAAGAAAAATCCTTTTTGTTCCAATCATCCACAAAAGATGGGAAGATTAAAAAAGGGTGAAAAACCCAGCGTTAAAAAGACCATGAAAGGTAAACCTAAACTGGATAAAGTTAAAAAGAATCAATTGGTTAAGAAATCAGAAAAGAAGAGTAAATTAAATAAAGCCGCCCAAGATAAGAAGAAGGTTAATATTGAATCAATTGGTAATAATTTTGTTAGTAAATTTAATATTGAAGATGATTTAGATGAAGATGATAATATGGGAGATTTAACAGATCTTGAAGATCTTACAGATTTCGCTAAAATTGATAGTAACGGTTCATTTAATGATGATAATTTAAAACATTATATCGCTAAGAAAAATTTAAATAAAGAAATTTCAGATAAGATTACAAAGAAAAAAGTTGCACCAAGATCAAGTGAACAATTCAAGATTGGTCCTAAATTTTTAGAAACTGAAGTTAATAGAAAGATTTTTATTACTTCTTCAAATGAATCAATTATACCAATTTTAAATGCAAGAGTTGATAGAGGTTTTGATTTAATTGATAATGAATGGATCGGTTATAAACGTAATTATTTTACATTAATTTCATCATTTCAAATTTTAAATCAAAGTGAAACTATTTTTTATAAAGAAAAATTTCATATTTTAGGAATGGATGATGAACCATTAAATTTAAAATGTTTTGCATTAAGATTAGTTTCAAATTGTTGTGAAGAAGATGTGAAAGTTAACTTGATTCAACATACTGCTAAAAGAGATAGAGGCCCTCAATATCTGCCGCCCGTTTATCCTGCAATTCCTGGTATTTTACCAAATCATCATATTATTAAACAATCTGCAAATATTAGAAATGGTTCAAAAATTGACCAATTTAATAAATTATTTTTTCTTAGTTTAGATGATGTTAAAGATCAAATATCAAAAGATTCAATTATTAAAAGTTATCCAAAGGGTAAAATTACAAGTGTTGCAAGATATGAAAGAATGCAATTTTCAACTTCAATTAATTATCGTAAACCTGCTTTAGTTAATAGACATTTTGTCTTAAGAGTTGAACTTTTAGGAGTTTTGGACGATGGTAGATATACTGTGTTAGCAACTACAGAAAGTCCTCCATTAATTGTTAGAGGTAGATCACCTTCAAATTATCAATTAGCAAAAGCTAATTTTAAATCAATGTTAAAAAAACAAAAATCTTTAAAAGAAAATTCATTGAATGGAGCGGATAAAGATAATTCTGAAGATACTGGGAAACAAGACCTTGAAAAATATCTTAAAGATAATTATGATGAAGAACTTGATAATGGGAAGGGTGTAATTGAAAATAATCATGGAGATCTTAAATATTATCAAGAAGAAAATATAAAACGTTTTGATTTTTCAAAATTCGGGAAATCTTCAAAATCAACTGAACAACAAGAAAAGGAAAACGAAAAGGAAAAGCAAATTTATCTTCAAAATCAAAATCAAAATCAAAATAAATTTCTGTTTTCAAATTATAATAAAAATTTAGTTATTGCAAATGTTAGTAAAGCATTAAATTTAGTTGATAGAATGTCAAATATTTATCAAGATGATTCATCAGGTATTATTTTATCCTCAATGACTGATAATTATTTAGAATTAGAAGGAGGAGTTCCTAAAGACGTTTTCAGTGATTCAACAAATCTTATTGGAGAGTCAAAAGGTGATAATTATTATTTAGATAATGAATTAGTTTTTGATCCAACTTTATCACAATCAAAACCTGGTTTTGGAAATAGTGGGAAATCAACTCAACAAGATACTCAAGAAGATAAAGAGAATATATCACCTGATAAGTATAAACATAAGCATAAACATAAGAGTACACATAAATCAAAGCATAAAGATCATCATCATCGTCATCATCGTCACCGTCTGCATCTGCATCATCACCATCCTCGTCCTGAACAAGTTAAACTTGAAAGTCAATTACATTCAAATGTTGATGACTTAAGACCTTCAAGTCCAGTTGAAGAAAATGAAGTTGATTCAAGTTTTAATAAATTTCAAGAAGAAATGGAAGCCATACAAAAGGAAATTTAAGAATTTAAAAATTCAAAGAAGAAAATTATTGTTTTTATTGTATTTCAAATGAGACTTAACTATAAAGTCACAGCTTAGACTCAATCATATATAAAAATTTTAAAAACCAAAAAAAATTGCAAATACATAACTTTTAAAACTTCATATTTCTCTCTCTCGCATTTTTTTTTCTTCATCGATCGTTGAACACAAGAAGTAACAAGACTAAAATAATCTAAATGTTATTCTTTAGTTTTTTCAAAACCCTTGTTGATCAAGAGGTGATAGTCGAATTAAAGAACGATATCGAAATCAAAGGAGTTTTAAAATCAGTTGATCAATTTTTAAATTTAAAATTAGATAATATATCATGCACTAATGAAACCAAGTATCCTCATTTAACATCAGTTAAAAATTTATTTATTAGAGGATCTACCGTTCGTTATGTCCACCTCAACGCCAACGCTGTTGACTGTACTTTATTGCAAGATGCATCAAGAAGAGGTATGTTCAATTTTTTATCATCATAATCATTTCTTTTTTTTCTTTAGTGGAGAATGGAGAATGAATGTTTAGACTGGGAAAGAGTATGTGGGAATTTTTTACTAACGAATTATAGAAGCTATGCAAGCAGCAAAATAAACGAGTTATGTATTATAGATAAATAAACGATGGGTACGCTCATACACTAGGTTTCTCAGAATTCAATCTCACTAAACATCTAGCTCTTGAATGGCCAGGTTGGTTACAATATGAACAGGTTTTCTTTGGCTTGTTAGGGTACTTCTTTGTCTGGTTCCCCTTATTCCTGGTCTCTAAACCTTCCTCTTGTGGCGTGGCTCTTGATAATGAACTGGTCTTTGAATTTGTGGAGTTGGTACTCATTGAAAGGTGTCGTATACCTTCTTCCACCCCTGTTTGGCTCTGTGATTCATTTCCTTGAATTGATTTAGGAACTTTAACTAATTTTGTGGGGATGATAATATAATTGGAGTCTTTATTCTTTTTAATTATTTCAATTAACTCATCATCATTTATAGTTTCAGTAGTAGCATTATCATTCTCAATGGGGAGTTCAGAAATATAACTATTGATTGTCTTTATCTTGGATTCATACTCTGCCTTGAGTCTATCTAGTTCTTTGACTTTGGTATTTATTGCCGATGCTAAACCTTCAACACTTTTCAGTACATCTACTATTGACATTATTGAGAAGATTTGAGATGTTTAAAAATTAGATTTTATATGGATTTATGATTTTTAAATATGTTGGGACTCAATTGGAGAACTGGATATGGGGGGACGATAGTTGGTAGATAATGTTAAAGATGTGATATATTATCCTAATGACTACTAGAAAATCAATATAAAGACATTTTCTGCTTATGGTTTAAGTTTAAGGTGTATATTTCCAGGGTTGTGCTTTTTACAGCTTAATTAGAACAAATCTCGAGTCAATAGCTTACAAGAATATCATAAAATTAGAGTAGATGGCATTGGGATCTTTAAATCCATAAATAATGCAAGTAAATCAATAGCTGCAAAAAATAATAACATAAAATTGGATGAATCTCGTTTCTAGAGATATAATATCTGCATGGGATGATACCCACCATAATATAAAACTAACATTTATCTTATAGGATAATAATACGGTACTAATAATATCCTTTGGCAGCCCTAAAGCCAAGTAATGGTTCTTATAAGAGTATTCCAACAAATGATTGATATAACTTCCACAATTCTTGGAATTTTTAATTAAACAAATATCCCAATAGATACCTGAGACCTATTGGAACCATTTAAGACTACTAATTATAAATAATTATTAAAGATAAAACTAATAATCCAAGTCGTGTATGGCTCAAAACAGGCTCAAGAGGTCAAATTTGTACACATTTTTTTCGAAAAATTCTTGCTGTGATGGCTTTTGGAAGAAGCGCATTGATTGCGTACTTTTAAATTACTATTACAATGGAAATGTCCGGTTCGATCCCTGCGGTCGGGAATTAGAGTATTCGAGTAATCAATATTTCTGTACCCAGCAATGAGTGACAAGATCACTGGAGGGAAGTAATTCAGCACAGTAAGTTACCCGTAGTGGAGGCGAAACGGATGGCATTTCCCTGGTTATGTAGTAAGTTGATTGTATCTGGTGAGCAACTTCTTAATTCTTTTTTTTTATTTCCTCTGGTCATATAGTATTGTAGTGAATTGTTAGATGAGAATCCAGAGTTGGGTGCAAAATAATAGATTGGTATTTTTATGTATTTAATCTTGTTTTTTACGAAATCTTTTAATTAATGGTTTAAAATCATCTCTAGATAAGAATAACATAATAATTAAACAAATAAAACAAATAATTCCACTTTTAATTAATGATAAAAATGAAGTGGTTGGACCTAAATACCAATTTATGCAAAATCCTGAAAATCCAATTAATAAATGATTAAAAATAAAAATTAATGATGAAAAATAATTTATTTCAACTTTATCAATGAAATAATTATTTATGAAAATACAACAGTATATTATACGTAATAACATATTGATTATATTAGCTAAAATCAAACCAGTAATACCAAATTTAAAAATTTCAATTAAAACATACAGTAAAATTAGTATAAATATACTCAGTATTGACATGAAATAGGAATAATTTTTCGTTTGAATTGAATTAGAAATAGCCATTAAAACACCTTCTAAAATCCCATTGAATGCTAAAAATGGGATATATGAAATATAAATTGGGAATATGTGAAATAATTCTGTACTTGTCCAATTTGATGATTTACCACCTAGTAAAGTTTTAAGTAAAAATGAACCATTGAAATAACCTGCCAACACAATTAGAATTGAAAGATTTAAGTAAAATGTAAGTAAATATTTTATAGTTTTAAATGCATTATTATAATGTAATTTATTATTTTCTGATTTATCTGAAGTATTTGAAATTTGTGATAAAGTTCTTGTGAATGATAATCTAATAGATTCTTCAATCGGTTGGAATAATAATCTAACGATAATTGAACCATAATTATTCATAACTGAATAAACACCTCTTTCAATAATTGAAAAAAATGAATTAACTAAATATTTATCACCTTCAGTTAAAATTTGTTTAAAAATCATTTGAATAAATGAAATTTTCCAAAAATTTAAAATTTCTAAATTAAAATAATTACCTGAACTTAATCTAGTTGGTAAAATTGAAAATTTTATATTATAAATCAGTAAATTTGAAAAATAACATATAAATATACTAAATGAATAAATAAATTGACCAATTCCAAATCCTAATAATATTAATCCATTTTTATCATAACTATCCATATTAGGAATATTTAAAACTATTAAAACTGTTAATATGCATCTTAAAAATACTGATATACCTTCATATTTACTTCTTTTTTTAAAATCTAAATAATATTGATTTAATGCATAAATTGGTTCAATAATTAATTCTAAAATAGACAGTATACCATATAATGAAACGGTAAGTATGAAATAATTAGCTAATTGATCTATATCTTTAAAACCTTCAGTTTTTGATTGTAAATAAATAATCAGAATAGTTATAGGTAAACCAATAATTAAAGATAATATACCAAGATTAAAAATGGATTGATCAGTTTCACTTTTATCTTTTTCCTTTTTGGTTCTCTGATTAGCCAATCTTTCAGCCTCTCTACTAAAGAAAAGTATAGTTGAATATAAAAATTCCAAGTATGAAGAAGCTCCAAATATTGAAGGTGAAACATACCTTACAAGTAATTGATTCAATAAAAATGTAAGTAATTTGGATAAAACCTGTGTTAAAATCAATAGCGTAGCACCTTTCCCAGCATTATTCTCTACTTCCGCTCCTTCCACTCCTTCACTCTTATCTATTTTAAAAGACTCAACTTTCTTATCTTCATCATTCACCTTCTTCACCATTTAGATCAAATAAGTATAAGCACAGTATAACGCGAAATTGAAAAATTAACGTGGTACTAAATACCCCGGGGTATCGTTATAAAATGGCGGTAAAATGGCGGTAAACCATTAAGAAATTAGTGCGATACATGGACCTACACATTCTGATTTTTACTACGACATGAGTTTATTTCCGTATGGGACTTAATGCTCTCGCGCACATTTTACTTCTGGTGCTTTTTTTTTTTCTAGCCATTAACAGTCTTGTTAAAGTAATAGTAAAGGTAAAAGAGATACAATAAAAAGCTATTTTAAATAAGCTTAATAGTTTAAAATCATAAAACATATAATAAGTATATACCATTTAAGTTGAGTTGAACGTTAAGATTTAAATTTTAGGACCACAGATTTCTTGGCTTATTCAGTTGTTATTATTATTCGTAAAACTATTCACATTCTAACCAAATATAAGAAAAGAATTATCATAATATTATAAAATCATAAAAAAAAATGGACCCGAATTCGATTAACCCTCAAGAAGTAGAATTAAGAGAACAAGATCGTTGGCTACCTATCGCTAATGTTGCTAGACTAATGAAAAATACATTACCTACAACAGCCAAAGTATCCAAAGATGCAAAAGAATGTATGCAAGAATGTGTAAGTGAATTTATCTCATTCGTTACAAGTGAAGCAAGTGATAGATGTCTTCGAGAAAAACGTAAAACTATTAATGGTGAAGATATATTATATTCTATGCACGATTTAGGATTTGAAAATTATGCAGAAGTTTTAAAGATTTTTTTAGCTAAATATCGTGAACAACAAGCAATGAGACAAGAAAGAGGTGAAATTAAAATGACTAAAAGGCAAATAAAAGCTCAAGCTGCACAATTAGCAGCTCAACAAGAATCACAAGATGATTTAGATAATTCAAATATTAATGGTCATAATATTAATAATCACATTAATAGTAATAATAATAATCATATTAATGGACATAATATCAATTCAGAAATTAACAATCACAATAATAACGACGATGAAAAGACAAATTTAAATTTAGATGATGATGACAATGAAGATACTAGAGATGATCTTGATCATGTTAATGGAAATATTCATAATACTAATGGTCATATAAATGGAGTTGATGTAAAATTAGAAGAAGATATAGATAGATCCGAATCATCGGAGTCCTTCTTTGATCAATATGAAAACGATAATGCTAAAACGAAAAAAGAATACGAATACGATTTTATTAGTGATCCAACTGATCATCATAGTATTGATGAATTAGCTAAACAATTAACAAATGATGAACATGATATAGAAGGATTAACTACAGGAATTGATAATAATGATGAAACTGAATTTTTTTAAGAATGAAAATAAAAGAGAAAAGAATGAAAAGAAAAATAAAAAGTTATATGTCCCCCGTTTAGTTCCTTTATGTGTTATTATTTACCCTTTTAATTAAGGCTGTTATATTATTTAATAAAAAATGTATATTATTTGTAACCTATTATATATATTAATTATATAAAATTAAACCCAATTACCTCCTTTAAATCCTTTCCTATTTTCTACCTCTACTTTCCTACTTTTTTATATTCCTATTTTCTATTTCTTTTTCTTTTTTTTTTTCTTTGCCTATTTCCTATTTCCTATATCCTTTTTTTTTTTTATTAATGAACTTCATTTGAACTTATTTTTACTCTACATACTGGACAATTATCTGAAATATTTAACCATTTTTTTAAACATGTATAATGGAACGTATGATCACATGAATCCAAGTACCTTATACCATCATCATTTGAATTATTTAAATAATCTAAACAAATTGTGCATTTTGAATCATTATCAAATTGTAAATCATTTGATTTGCATTTTTTTATAATTTTTTTTTCAAAACTTATTAAACACCTTATTTTTATAATTAGTAATCTTAAACTTAAATAAGATGATGGTAAAATATGAATTGGGAATGTATAAAAATATAAGAATAAAATTGTGAAAATTCCAGTCATTAAAAATCTCGTTAAATTAACAAAAATTTCAAAAACATTTAATACTTTATTAAAATTAATTTTATTAGTTATTTTCTTATTAAAATGATTTAAATAAATTGAAATAAATTTTGATCCAGTAAAACATAATAATGGATAAATATTAAAGATTTCATAACCAAAAATTGAAATTAAAATATTATCTTCAAAATTTAAAATTTCTGATTTACTATTATAAATACAAAATGCTTGATGGAAAAATGAAATCATAAATAAAACATCAATGAAATTAATAATTAAAATTCCAATACCTAATTTTTTAAATTGTTTAACTTTTATTAAATTTTTATTATCAAAATTTATTGATAATGTATAAAGTCTATCATTTAAAAGTAAATGAAATGATTTTAATAACATAATACAAAAAAATAATCCACTATATTTCCAAAATTCACTTTTAATTATATTATTTATTGAATTTGAATTACATTCTTTATTACTAATTTCTTTAACAAATATTAAAAATCCAAACCAAAATTCCCAAATCGTATAATGAACTTTTTCTCTTAAATTACTATATTCTTCATCTGTTAAACGACCAAATATAGTCCATTTAATTAAATTAGCTATTACAACAACTCCAAATAATAGAAGGTTAATAGCTTTAAACTTTATAGATGAATTCATTTGTGAAACAGACATTTGCAAAAATGTCAAGTATTGATTTACAACACTTATTGGATCATCGTAAACATTTACACCTTTCATTTGAAAATTCCTTGAGTTGTTGGAACAAGCTGAAAGTGTTAGGAATATCCCAACCTAGTTATGTTAGTAACTCTCTATTACACCATTAAAAGATGATCAATGAGCCTCTTTAAATACTTGACTCCACTCTTTTACAGTTTTTTAAAGAATGCCAAACAGTATTTTGGTCGGTTTATACCCCATATAAACTCTTTATACCATCTATATCTACTTTTTACATACCATTCCAAATCTTATCCTCCATTTATTCTTCATTTTTTGCTATTGAATGATATAAAATGAACCGAAGTTACCTCGCATTTTTTTGGATTTAGCCGTAAGGGTACAGAAGAGTTAAACCATAAATTAAAAGAGGTTTAATACTTTTGAGACTTCCATTTCTTTTCAAGGTTATAGAAGCAAGGATTTGGTATAATATATAAAAATTTGGAGTGATAAAGCTTCAAATTGAGTAAATTAAATCATTATCCTTAATATTTACAGAGATCAAAGGTCTGTGTATCTAGACCAAAACTCCGAAACACTCCGTGTTCGCCAATCTTATAACACCCTTTAAAAACTTCATGTAAACTCATACAAAGGACTGGGTTCCTTACTAACTTTACCTTTATAATATAAAAATCTCCAGGTGGCCTCTCTTGCTCGCCCCCACTCCCGCACATTTCCCGATTGGGCAGTCTACAAAACCCGTAATTTAAAAATTATTTGGAAAGGGTTCTTGTCAAATTGGTGCGATAGAAGGAAAAATTGTACAGCGGTTAATGGTTGCAATGATAGATTCATTTACTAGATTTACTAGTATCTGTGATGTTTTAAAGGATGAGCCATTGATTAGTAACACCACGTTGGTTCAATTGAATTGTTGCTTGGAAGAATTGGTCATTAATGAGAAATTAAAGGTTAAAATCATAGAATATTTTGAAACTATAGATAAGATTAATTGCAAAAATTGGCTATTGTTAATTTATCTTAAGATCCCAATTGATGAAATTAAAGGATATTGGCAATGGTTAATTGAATGTAAAACACTTACCCCTATAGTTTTACAAGTATTATTACGTGATAGTTTATTGGATTCAAAAACAAGTTGGTTTTCAAGTAGTATATTAGTTAATAATAATATTAATAAAAGAGATGTATCACTATTAGAACAAGAATTTAAAAAAATTAATGGAGAAAAATTAATTATTAAAAAATTAGAAAAAAATGAAGATTTAACAACATGTATAAATTTATTAAAATTTATTAAAATTAATGAAATATCATTTAATAAAATTTATGAATTAGATAAAATATTAATATTTATTAATTCAATTAATCCAATTTTTAAAAATTTATTTCAATTACAAAGTATTCATTGTAAAGAATTAAAAATTAATGAAGAATTCCCAAATTTAATATTTGTTCAATTAGTTTCAAATGCATTAATAATTTGGATAAATGATATAAATTTTAAATTAAATTGTATAAATTTATTTAATTTTTCAAATTTTGAAGAATCAAAATTAAAATTAATTTTTAAAAGGAATAGTTATTCAAAATTCCCAACAATTAAAAGAATTAATAATTTTATAATTGAAATTAATTTAAAACATCAAAATCAAATTTATTCACTTTCAAATAAATTGAAGTATCAATTATTAAAACCAAAAAAAATTTCAATTTCAGTATTACCTTTTGAATTTAGTGATGATTCAGAATTTAGTCAAAGTCCAAATCAAAATCAAAATCCAAATTCAAATTCAAAAAAAAATCCAAACAAAAATCCAAACAAAAATCCAAGCAAAAATCCAGATTCAACTAATAAAACTTCAGAAACTTCAAAATTAAAATTAATAGGTTCTAAACCAGCTGGTAAAATTTCAAATGCTAAAAAGAGTGAAATTGAAAAGGCAAGTGAAGTTGAAATTGATTTAAAAAATATAAAAACTAGCGGTAAAAAAATCAGATTGAATAAAAAAGCAAATACAAGGATCAAAAAGAAGAAGAACACTCCAAGTCAATTCTGGGAAATGTCACCAGATACTTGTTCTCAATCAGAAGATGATGAAATTCTTAAACCGAAAAACGTATCTAAAGTCATTAAACCAAGGAATTTCAGGAAGAAAGTTCAAAATCAAGTTTTTTCGAGTCAGGAATCGTTTGGTGAACCAACTGGTATTTTACCAAGTCAAATGCCTCCGCCACCTCAACCACAACCAGAAGAACCAGAAGAACCAGAAGTGTCTCCACAACCAGAAGTTATTCAACCACCACCGGTGGTGGAAGATCCAAACCTACTGGATGATGAAGTATCACAAGAAATAGTATTCCCCAAAAACAAGCGTCCACCACCAATCCTCCTGGACACTCAATTTAGTGATGACGAAATAGAACATGAGCCAACTATCAACCCAGCCATGATTCAAGTCCCTAGATCATCTGTCAGTTATAAATCAATGACGCCTAAAACCCCCATAATGTCACAAATCCCTAATGAAAAACCTCATGTTGAAATACTTCATGAAAAGACTTCAGATGGTGGTGATAATATTGGGAATAGAAAGAGTTTAGGTAGTCCATTAGGTAGTCCAATTGATGAAGGTACTATGTTCTCATATAGGGAAAATACCACTATTGATAATACCAAATACGATTTAATTTATCAAAATTTAAATACTTTCAATAGTAATTTAATTTCCCAAATGAAAAATCTTGAAATGGAAATAATCAATAAACAAAATGAATTAAATAATGATTTGAATTCTAAATTTGAAAAATTGATTAATGAACATAACGAAAATTTAAATAAATTAAATGATTTCATTGAATTCAAAAAGAAAGATTTCTTTAAAATTAACTTCAGCTAGGTTTAAGTTGATTTTTTTTCTTTATCCCCTTCGGTGTGTAATTTTATAGTGTATAGTATATGAATTGTAACAATATCTTATAAATTATATATACAAAAAAAAATATCTATTCTTTAAACCCAAGAAACTTGAAAAGTTCAGTTTTAAATTGTGTTGGGTTGTCCAAATAGAGATGGTGACCAGCATCAGACAAGACTTTAAACCAAGAAAGGTTAGCTTGAGGTTGTTCTCTTTGAACCAAATCATTTATTTCTAAGACTGCTTCCTTTCCGGCTTCAACATTCATCCAATCTTTGTCACCGTACATCCACAACGTTGGCAAATTATGTTGTGCTATGAATTGTGGTAATCTATCCACTAATGGTAATCTAGGTAAAACACCAATTGCTAAAACTCTTGTTATTGCGTATTCACCTGAACCTTTACCAGTGAAAATTCTATAAATGTAATTATGAATGGCTTTATAAGAATCTCTGTCTTCTTCATATATATTTGAAAATCTCCTTGAAGTCCAAGCACTTATTAATTTTGATTTAAAAGGTCCAACATTTCTAAGTATTGAGAATGGACTGACATTTTTTTCCCACAAGAAATAAAGTAACCTTCTCCTCTTAGTTTGTTCAGCTTCTAATTCTTCTGGAGTTTTTTCAAAATTTAATCCATTATATTTTGGATTCATTTGTTGCATTTGTTGTGGTTGAGGTTGAGTTAATTCTCTTTCAATATGAATTGGTGTATCATTTTGATTTTCTTTAGCTATTAAATCATCATTAAAATAAGGATTTGGTAAATTTTGTAATAAACTATGTTTATTTCTTTCCACTCCAACAGGACTTAATAAAATCAATTTATTTAATAATCCATTTTCTTTAGTATGATATTTTAATGCATAACAACTACTTAAATAACCACCAAATGAATGACCAATAAGTATAAAATTACTAATCTTTCTTTTCTTTCTCCAAATCTCTAATGAATCAATAAACCAATTTTCACTTTTATGAATATCTTCAATAGTCTTCGTATCATAACCAGGGAATGAAGGTCTTGAAGATAATCCAAATCCAGGTAAATCAATTGCATGAATTCTAATTCCTGGAATTTTTGATAAATCATTAAAATTAAATATAAATAATCCTAAACTAGCTGCATATCCATGCACGATGACTATATCTTTAACACCATCTGCTAATCCTGGTCCCTTTTCAGTATTTTCTATATAAAATTCATGAATATAATTATTACCTTCAGTAATGGTATTTATTATTGATGCTTTACGTTTATTATCAGTTTCAGGATAAAATGGTAAGATTGAAAGAAACTTACTTTCAATTGTCTGGTCAGTGTAACTAAACCCTTGTTTAAACCAATCTGTAAATGATTCTTTATAACTTAATCTCGTTGCAGGTTTTAGTACTGGTTTTCTTACAGTTTTAACAGATTCAGAACTTGATGATTGGTCGCCACTACTTTGTTCAACTTTCCTAGTTTTCATATCATATTCTGGTTGAATATCGGGTATATCATCTATCTCTGCAGGTACAATCATTATCCTCCTTCTTATAAACCCAAAATTTATCCGTAATCGAAGTATATTTTTGAAATTTTGAAATGTTTAGATTTTGAGACAATTTATACAAAACGGTGCTGTCAAGATAGGTAACGGAACCTATTCGCGTCAGCCTTTCCGTATATTTCATAACTGATAACCCATCAATTTTTATAACTTATACAATTATATCATATGGTATATGTAGAGTTTGCTTGGTATATGGTTTGGTGAAGGTGATTATCATGTTTTCCGTCTACCTAAGGGTATAATTTTGAGTGTTTAGATGGGTTTGTACCAGAATTTTTGGGATATTGGAGTATTGGGTTACTAATAGTTTTACTAATAAGAAAGTGGCTGCAAAAAAATAAAATGACCAAAGAGATCTACGTTTCAAGGAGTTGTGTTTTTTTGATTTGATTGGTAGATCATGTGCAGTAGATGTGTAAAGAGACAAATAGTGATGTGATTTGACGGATTTGTGTTGAATTTGTTTGTATACCCTCGATACTAATTAGCCCTTAGTTGAGTATTAGTTATCTCCGGTGGGTTATCAAACTTATAGTTATTTGACTTAGCTTGTATCTTAGTTTGTAATGTTCTTTGGAACACTAACTGACTTCCTATTCTACAATATATATGTTTTTTTTTTGCTTTTTTTTACGAAGTGAATCTTTATAATTTGACTAGAGTAAATTTGACAGAAACTCTAGTCCATTCTGAAATTGTGAATATTGCAAAAAATTCAAAAAAAGTTAATATCGATATTTAAAAAATCCCTAAAAATCACGAAAAAATATGATTTTTAAACTCTATATAATTTCTTACCTATTCATATGGTTACTTAGAGATTTTAAGTACTCATAGAAGTATGAATATCAGATCAAGTCTCATTATTTGTAGTTTTATCAATTACTATGGAGTTTTTTTATTCTCCCACCCCCCCCTATTTCAACCCCCTTTTTTTTGTTCCCTAGAAATAACCAATCTCAATACTTCAAATAGAGTATTACTCCACCCAAGTTTATTTTCATAGTTTATTTTCTGTATATAACTACAAATAATAATTTCATCTTATCTGTTAAAGCAATAAACTCATTTTCTCAGTGTTGTACAGAGGACAGAAAATCGAAAGAAAAAATACGCCATCGCACGACTCACAGGACATTTTTTTTTCTCCCAAAAAATTCGCTAAAAGGTCGTGCAGAGGAAAGGCCATTTGAGAGGAATAGAAAAAAAAAATTGAAACTGAAAAATTTTCATAATATTAATTAATTGAAAATGGTATGTGAATAAGACCCCCAAAAATAATTTTATTGAAAGGGTATTATTAATGGATATATGTCATATGATATATCTTTAGAGGGATATAATAGAGGGATATAATAGAGGGATATAATAGATGAATTCAATCGAAAGGAAAATACAATGAATTAAGGATATAATGGATATTGATAATCTCCCTCCCATCAGGGGGATTAATAAAGTAAACCTATACCTGATTTAAAGAAATATTACCATACAAAATGAGTATTTAAACAGAAGAAAACACAAGTTCATAGTCATTTAAAGATACAAGAATCACTTAAATCAATGTATTATTATACCCTAGAATATCAAATTAAAGAAATACCCTTTCAATATAATAAAATATCATCAATTTTTACATTTATACTAACAATATTTTAGGATACTAAAACTCCTGTTACATTAGCTAAAGTCATCAAAGTCTTAGGTAGAACCGGTTCAAGAGGTGGTGTCACCCAAGTCAGAGTCGAATTCTTAGAAGATACTACCAGAACCATTGTCAGAAACGTCAAAGGTCCAGTCAGAGAAAACGATATCTTATGTTTAATGGAATCCGAAAGAGAAGCCAGAAGATTACGTTAGGTTATTTTAACTTATATATATCAAGTCATTTTATAGTAATAAAAGTTTAAACAACTAATTTTAATTATATCTCTATTATCTATTATCTATTATCTATTATAATATATATATATATATATTGTATTTTCTCAATACAAAAAGGCGTCACAAAGTCACGTGAACACGAAATCATCGAAATGTCAGGTGACGCGGCAGGTGACCACCATTACATAATCATTGATTATGTAATAACTTACATAATAACTTGATCAATATATTACATAATGGCTTACGTAATGCTCGTGATTGTGAACAAAAGTTGAGAGAGTGTGAGAAGTTCAACACCCAAAATTCAAACATGTCAGATTTAGATGATGATATTTTAGCCTTAGCAGGGATTAGTGAATCTGAAGGCAATTCTAAAAGAAGATTCGAGGACTCCGAATCTGAATCAGACGGAGGTGATTATAGTAATGATAATGATAAAGATGATGATGATGAAGATGATGAAGATGATGATGAAGATGAAGATGAAGATGAAGATATAGAAAAGGAACAAGAAGTATTAACTGCACCATATCCATTAGAAAATAAATTTAAAGATGAACAAGATAAACTTTTATTAATGGAAATGGATGAGATGACTAGAGAAGAGATTTTGTTTGAAAGATCACAAGAAATGGAAAGATTTAAAGATAAGAGTTTTTTATTACAAAGAAAGAATCAACAATTAAAACAAGAAGTTAAAGTTGCCACTAGACAAAGTAAAAGAACTAAAACTGGAGTTAACGAAAAATCCAATAAGTTAAGTGAATTAAGGAAACAAAGAGAGAAGAAATCCAAAAAAAATTATCTGGATGATGATGCTGAAGAGGATGAAGATGATGAAGAAGATGATGAAGATCTTGAAGATGAACTCGATGAAGATGAAGATGATTTTCAAGAAGATTTCCAAAAACCATGGACTGATAAATCTGATCATGTTGCTAAAAAAAGTAGAAGTTATGTAAGATCTGAATTTAAAGATATAAATAAGATATCTATTGGTAGAAGTTTTATGTTAAAATATTGTTTTTACCCTGGATTTGAAGATATAATAGTTCAAACATTTGGTAAAGTTAATTTAGGTATTTCATCAAGAACGAGGATGCCAAATTATAGAATGGTTAAAATTATAGGAGTTGAACACAGACCAGATAAAAAATATAAATTACCAAAATTTGAAAGTGATATTTATTTAAATGTTAGTCAAAATAAAAAGCAAACTAAATATTTCCCAATAAGTGTATTTTCAGATAGTAAAATTAATGAAGATGAATTTAATAAATATTTAAATGAATTAAATAAAAATAATGAAGAAATTGATTATGTTGATGATATTAATGAAAAATATGAAGAAATTTCAAGTAATTTAATTAATAAATCATTTAATGATTTAGAAATTAATGAAATGATTTTAAATAAACAAAAATTAAATAAGAGATTAAATGGATTTGATGCAGTTTTCCAAAAGGCTCAATTATTAGATAAATTAAAAATTGCCAAACAACAAAACAATGCAAAAGATCTTGAAAAATATACAAATGATTTATTATTAGTTGAACAATCATTAATTGATTCTTCAACCAAACAAAGCAAGGCAAATAATTTAAATTCAATGACAAAAGTTAATGAAAGAAATCGTAAATTAAATTCAGAAAATATTAAAAAGGCTGAATTAAGATCTCAAATTAAGAAGAAATTAAATACTGCAAATGAAGATGGTAATCCATTTTTAAGATTGAAAACTGTTACTAGAGTTTTTTACCAGGATATAATTAATTTAGAGAATGAAAAGGCTAATAAGGATGCCAAAATAAATCATGAAAAATTACTTAAAGAGAAGACTGAAAATGAAAATAAGATAGCTCAATCAAGTTATAGAGTTTTGGGTGTAATGGATAAATTAATTAATGAGATAGATTTCGATTTGGATTTAAATTTGGATTTAGTTGTTTAATTTAATAATGTAATTGTATTTTATTTTATTGTATTCTATTCTATTGTATTTAACTTGGTTCTACTTCTAATTGATTTAAAATATTTTGTGACCAATTTTCAAAATATAAATCACTATCTCTTTCAGAATTATTTATAATTGATCCTAAATCATTAAGTAAATTATCTTCTTCAATTTCGTCCCTTAATGTAATTCCATAAATATAAATTTTTTCAATTTCAATAATCCATGGGTCATCTTTAATATCATTATTCAATACTGAAATCCAATAACTTAAAGTTGGTTTCTTTAATGAACCTTCTTGTTGACGCATTAATTGACTTATAACAGTATCATTAAAATTGGATTTAGATTTTGATAATCTATGATTTATCCGTATATAAGCAGCATAAACTAAACCACAAGCTAAATACCAATCACTTTTTTTAGTAAATTTATTACGTTTGGTTAAAAAACATTGTAATAGTTTTTTAGTAATATTAGCAGGAATATAAAATGTATTACATAAATGAATTAATTCACGAATTGTTATATTTTTTATAGTTGATTTAAAACCTGTCTTTTTAGGATTGAATGGAGATGAGATCGTACTTTGTTTCTCAAGGAATGGATTATCTTCATCTTCAAATTCATTATTATCATTATCATTATTATCATTATTATTCTTATTATTTTCATTATCATTATCATTACTTTCATTAGCCAAAGCTCTCAATTTTTTCAAAGGAGATGATTTCAAAGGTGTAGTCATCCTTGATTTATTTATCCTACCTCTTGAGCCTGTTTTAGAACCAGGTGTTGAAATTGTAGATAATGGAGATCTAGGAGATCTAGGAGATCTAGGTGAACTAGTACCAGATAATTCATTCAAAAACTCTCTGAACCCATTCACTGCCTTTGTTGATTCTTTAGGAGGCATAGGGATCCCCTTTATTGAAGGTTCAGGTAAATTCAAACTATGCATGTATTTTTCAACTGTTAAGTATGCACAGATTGGGTACCTTGTAGCATCCTCTTTTAAATGTTTAGATTTCGAAGCATTGTATAATCTTTCACAGAATGAGGATAGTTGTGGCGTCACTGTTATGCCAGGGGACACTTGATTAAAAGCATTCTTCAATGCTCCACTCATAATTACTTTAGATAAGTCGTATATATTAATTCTATATATTAATTCTATGTTTCAGAACTGAGAGTACAGAGAGAAGTGAGAGACGTGCGAATACAAAAAGTTTTTCGCGATATTAAGACCCAACCAGAAGTGAGGTAAAAAGAATTTCAAATTGGAAAAGATGATTAGAACCACATTCAATGCTAGATTCTTAAGCACCACCAGGAGGATGATGGTCACCCCAGACATATACCGCCACAACGTACCTAAGGACCTCGTCTCCGGCGCTCCTGCAGAGTTAAGTGAAAGAGTCGTCAGAATCTACAAAGAAGCCAAAGGTGCCACTCAATCAAGCAACAATAATGGGAAATTTTGGAAGATAGATTGGGATAATTTGGATAAGGGTAATAGATGGGAGAACGACTTGATGGGTTACCAAGGAACCTCCGACGTGATGAATGCAACCCATTTGAAATTCGATAATAAAGACTCAGCTATTAGATTTGCTGAAGGTCAAGGATGGGAATACTATATTTATGAACCAAAGGAAAGAAAGTTTAGGAAGAAAGATTATTCTGTTAATTTCTTACATTCTCCTGGCCCATTAAAACATATCAGAACCAAATAATTGTTTACAGTTTTAGAACTTTATTAAGTAGCATTTTTTATATTTATATTATTATATTGATAATTTTGAATAACTATCCCTCAGACCCTCTTTGGAGATATCCAATAACTCCTAGTCCCAATTACACTTCTCCACCAAATACCCTCCACTTAATAATTTCCAAAATGTTTTATTCTTCTTCTTTACAACTTGGAAACTCTCAAAATCCTCATCTTATCAAAAAAACACTGAGAAATTTCAAAAAAAAGTTCATTGACGTGCCGCTACTTCAAACCACAAACATATAATGTCCTACAACCATCGACAGGGTCACCGATCAGGCCAGGGCGCAAGCGGCGCAAGTGGTGGATACAGAGAGAGTGACGCATACCATGATCGACAAGGAGATAGATACGGTAGTACCAATAATAATTCAAATGGGTATGGATACTATAATTCACAATACCAAACATCTGATAGACATGGATATAATGGTGGATATAATAATAACAATAATAATAATAGTAATAATAATGGGTATTCTAGTTCGTATAACAATGGGTATGGTGGTGGGTACAACGGGTATAATAAGGGGTACTCGAATTATCTGAATGGAGAAAGGTATCCTTCAAGTTATAAGGCTCAATCTACTAGTTCTCCTAGTATAAGTAAAATTAGTTTTGGAAACACACCTAGTCCTACAACTAGTGTGAATGAGAAAAATGATGAGTTATTAGTGAAGCCTAACCCATTGGTTGGTACAAATATGATAACTGGAGAGAATTTGCATGATAAAGAATTTGAAAAGCTTCTGATTCATCAAGATTTTTTGAAAAATATTGAATTCCATGGATTACCTGATTTCAATAAAAATTTTAAAATTACTTATGAACACGAAGATAAAAAGAATAAAAGTTCCAAAAAACCGAAAATTAAAATCACTAAGAAATATATCGATATTGATCAAGTGAAAGATCCAAGATTTAATTTCCCTGGTAAGTTGGATGCGTACTTGAACAAACCTAATAAACGATCTAAAAAATTCCCATTTAAACAATTGCCTCAGAGTAAATTTGTTTATGATAAAGATTCCTTAGGGCAAGAACCATTAAATGAATTAGTTATTTGGGATTTACCAAGTAATATCAGTGAAGTATATTTAAGCAATTTTATATCAAATTTCGGTAACCCAATTAAAGATTTGAAATTTTTAAATGATTCTGAAAGTGGAGTACCATTAGGGATTGTAATATTTAAATTTCAAGGGAATTTAGAGAAATCTTCAAGATTAGCTGATAAGATTATAAATGATTCAATTAAAAAGGGGATTAAATTAGATGGTGTGAAATTATATATTGGATTAAATGATCATAAGGGAAATTTGTTATCTTCTAAAATCAAGATATCTGAAGGGAAATTAAGATCTGAAAGGAACAAAGTACTCGAAGAAGAAAAGAAAAGAGCGAAATTTGAAGAATTAAAACGTAAAAAGGAAGAAGAACAAAGGATTAAATTAGAAAAGGAATCATCAAATATTAGTTCAACTACAATTTCAATCTCAAATGATGATCTTAATAATTTAGATGATATTAAAGGATCTACACCTGAGTTGGAGAAAAATGAAGTTATTGAAAATAATATAACTATTGCATCTGTTAAAAATAATCGTAGAAAATTTCCTGGTTGTTATTTACCAAATGAATTATCCAAATATGTTAAAGAAAGACCTTATATTTTAATCTATGATAAATTTTTACCTACAAAGAAAGTATCATCTACTGATGTTAAAAAAATCTTGAATAAATATAATTGGACTAGAGTTTTATCTGATAGATCAGGATTTTTTATTGTTTTCAATACTTTAAAAGAATGTGAGAGATGCTTTTATAAAGAAGATGGTAAAAAAGCATTTGAATATAGATTATTTATGGATTTATGTATCCCTCCGAATTTCAAAGGTGATAAATATTTATCAAGTATCAATAATAGTAGTAATAATAATAACAACAACAATAATAATTTAAATGGTTCAAAAGAAACTGATATTATTTCAGAATCAACTAATATGTTGATTAAAGATTTTGAAAGTTATTTAACTAAAGATATCAGGGAAAGAATTATTGCTCCTGCGATATTAGATTTACTTAGTGATGATAAATACCCTGAATTAATTAAAGATTTAAAAGAGAAGGAATCAATTAAAAAGGATACGATTCTTAATTCTAGTTTAAAATTAAAGGAGAACGCAATTTCATTATTAAATTCTAAGAAAAGTATGTTGTTACCTTCATTCAGGAAGAAAATTATAATGAATAATACCAGTCCAAAAGGTGTTAAATTAAAAGATAAATTAAAGAATAATGATCCAAGGAAATCAATTATTCCGATGCTGCATGCTCTTAATTTCGATGATGATAGTGATGATAGTGAAAGTGGCGGTTCAGCAAGATCATTAACTCCTGTTTCTTCAACGACTTTGAAAAGATCAAGTTCAATAGTTGAGAATCTTGAAGAGGTGAAACCTAAGAAGAAGGCACGTAGATCGTTCCTTTATGATAGTTCGGATGATGAAATGGATGTTGATGATGGTAAGAAGGGTAAAGAAGATATTGAAATGGAAATTAAAGAAGAAATGGAGGACCAAGAAGATAAGAAGGTAGATAAGAAGGTAAATAAGAAGTTAGATAAGAAGGTAGATGATGAGGATGATGTGAAGGAAGGAGAGAAAGAAGAAGAGAAAGAAGAAGAGAAAGAAGAAGAAGAAGAAGAAGAAGAAGAAGAAGAAGAAATAGATTATTCTCAATTAGAGGAACGGTACCAACCTACATACGACTACCCACACCCAGTCTACGACCACGAATTCAATATCAAGTCGAAACTCAGTTTACCACAATTCCAACAACTTGTTAAAGATGATGAAGACTATAAACTCGTTCAAGAGGTGTTGAAATCCACTAGTTTTGAAGAATCACCAATTAAGAATGTGGAATATTGGGCTTGGAAATTGAGGACTGGAGGTGACGCAAGTTTAATCACTGAAGTTACACCATTTATTGAAGGACTAGATGAGAAGTTTAGTTCAAGTACTGGATCATTCAGGAGTGAAGGGTATAGGAAAATCCCAGATGGTGAAAAAATAGCGTACTTGCCACATAGAAGGAAACTTCATAAACCAATTAAAACGATTCAACATGATGGTGATTATGATAGTGATGATGAGATGTATAATCGTGGATTATCAGAGGAACCCCATCTTGGACAAGAAAATGGGTTAGTTAATGATGATAGTAGTAATAATAATGGTAATAATAGTACTAATAATAGTAATAATGGTAATAATGGTACAAATACTATCAATAATAATAATAATAATAATAATAATAATAATAATAATAATAATAATAATAATAATAATAATAATAATAATAATAGTAATAATAATAATAATAATAATAATAGTAATAATAGTAATAATAATAATGGTACAAATACCACCACCAATAATAATACTACTACTAATAATAACAACAATAGTAATAATAACAACAACAACAACAATAATAATAACCATTCACTGAGACTTAATAGAGCCAATAATAGAAGATTAGCAGCTGATATAAGTGCCCAAAAACAAATAATTGGTACTGAAAGTGATATATTAGATTTAAACGCACTTGCCAAACGTAAGAAACCTGTTTCATTCGCTAGATCCGCCATCCATAATTGGGGGTTATACGCCTTAGACACCATCAGTGCCAAAGAAATGATTATTGAATATGTTGGAGAGAGTATTCGTCAACAAGTAGCTGAACATCGTGAGAAATCATATTTGAAAACTGGGATTGGATCATCCTACCTTTTCAGGATCGATGAGAATACAGTTATTGATGCTACTAAAAAGGGTGGGATTGCAAGGTTTATTAATCATAGTTGTAGTCCTAGTTGTACTGCTAAAATCATTAAAGTGCAGGGGAAGAAGAGGATAGTTATTTATGCGTTGAGAGATATTGAAGCGAATGAAGAGTTGACTTATGATTATAAGTTTGAGAGGGAGACGAATGATGCTGAAAGGATTAAATGTCTTTGTGGTGCACCAGGTTGTAAAGGGTACTTGAATTAGATTATCAAATGTATATTATTTTTTTTGTATGTAGTTTTCTTTTCTCTCTTGAATGTCGCTGGAAACGTCGTTTAAAAATCTCTTTGATCTGAGATGACGCGTGAAATTTCTATAAGAGACAGGTTAGATGAAAGATGTATAGATCAATTGCTTCGATTATTAGACCACCCATACGACCTATCCCATATCCACTTACCACCCCACTAGTCCAACGATGTAGGACACGTCCTTCCAACCAAGTGATCACAATCGATCCGAAACGATTCCAAACCACATCGAGTGAGTCGATAGGTACTGGGAACTCAGAAACCACAACCAAGTTCCAAGATAGTTTTAAAGGTGATCCAGAGATTTTAGCAGAAGACTGGGACAGGGGTGGCAAGACTTCACGAAACGATTTATCGCCGTTATACGCCTCGATGAAAGCCGTTATGGAGAAGAACCCAAGTTCCGTATGTTTAATCCAGGTGGGATCATTCTACGAACTCTATTTCGACCAGGCGACGATCTATGGGCCCAAGTTGGGGTTGAAAGTGGCGACTAGGAAGACTAGTAACTACAACGTCGCGATGGCTGGGTTCCCCGTGAACCAATTGCAGAAGTTCGTGAAGGTTTTGGTGCAGGATATACAGGTGAATGTGGCGATTGTGGACCAGTACCCTGGCAAGACAAGTGATAATATTATCCATAGGAAGATCTCGAGGATCGTGACTCCGGGGACGTTAGTGGATGAAACGTTCATGAATTATAGCGTGAATAATTATTTACTAGCGATTAGTTTACCTCCTGGTGTGAATCGTCAGCCGTTTGATGTGGATACCGTGGTCGGCGTCTCGTGGATCGATGTATCAGTGGGGGATTTTTATGTCCAACAGACGAAGTTGGGGGACTTGATCAGTGATGTGTCAAGAATCAGTCCTAGTGAGATTATATTGTCGAGTGATTTCCAATTGGATGATTTAGTCAGTTGGTACCCACCATTAATTGATTTGAAGAAGTATTTCTTGAGGTACCATAAGACGGTTTATACAAATTTATCTGGGTCATTTAATAGTAATGCCAATCAGGCGAGACAAGTACTCGAGACGTTTGAAGTGAGGGAAGAGGCGTCAATGAATATGATAGTTAGTTATATCAATGTGAATTTACCTGAGCGTGAATTAATGTTGGATTTACCGACGAAGTATTGGAACGACAAGTATTTGCGTATGGACGCTAGGACTCGAGATTCATTGGAGTTGGTGGAACGCAGTGGTGGTGTCACTGGGAAGAATTTAACTCAGGGATCGTTATTGAGTATCATCAAGAGAACCGTGACTAGTTCTGGTACACGATTATTAAATGAATGGATTAAATCGCCTATAGTGGATATCGAAGAGATTAAAAGACGTCAGGATTTCGTGAAGTTTTTCAATGTTGAAGTGAACCAGAGTTTAGTTATTGAAGAGTACTTGAAGAATACTGGAGATTTCGTACGGTCAGGTCAAAGGTTAGTTCTCGGGACTGGTGATCTCGTACTGAATTTGAAGAGTGTGGCGGATGGGATCCAGGTTGTTTATGAGTTGAATAATTACTTGAGGGAGAATAATGAGGGTAATGCATTGATCAATGATTTCATTGGTGGGATGAGGATCCCAATTGAGTTGAGTAAGGAAATCAATGATATTTTCATTGATTCGTATTTTACTTTTAAAGATGATTTGGAGGAGTATAGGGAGATAGGGAATTCATTCAGTATCAAGATCAACCATAATAAGATCTTGAGTGATTTACATAAGAAATTGGAAGTGTTGAGGTTAGAGGAGAGGAGGATATTTAATAGGATACTTAAGAAGATTGAGAAGATCGAGTCACAGGTGAATTCTGCCGCTAATTCGAGGACAACGACTAGTTCAAGTGTCCTGATTAAGTCGAGTCATGGGAAGTATGAAGATGTGATTTATGTGAGTGGTAAAACAAAGATTATACTGGAAATCTCAAGTAATTTCGAGAAAGACTTGAAGGAGAAGAGGAAACAACTGGTAGTTATAAAATCTCAGAGATGGCAGAATATCCAAATTGAAATCAGGGTACTTATAGAGAACATCAAACTTGAGGAACGGAAAGTGGTGAATTTCTTGAAGGATAAAGTTACGTTGGAACTAAGTAATATTCGGAAACTAAACAAGAAATGTGATTTCCTAGACGTCACAATGCTGTTCCTGAAACTTTCCCAAGATTTCCAACTCACATGTCCTGAATTCATTGATTCACCAGACTTGGTAGTTGATGAGGGCAGACACATCGTAGTTGAATCCAGTCTCAAAGACGTTGGTGTGAATTTCATCCCGAACGACACCAATTTAAGCGATGAAAGATGCTGGATCATCACTGGTCCCAATATGGGTGGGAAATCCACTTTCTTGAGACAAAACGCCATTATCGTGATTCTCTCCCAGATTGGATGTTTTGTACCAGCGATAACGTGTAAACTTGGTATAGTAGACAAGATCTTTACACGAATCGGTGCACTGGACGATTTATTCAATGATTTATCGACTTTTATGGTTGAGATGATTGAGATCCTGAATATTTTAGAGAATTCAACGGGGAGGTCGTTGGCTATAGTCGATGAGATTGGACGTGGGACTAGTGGGAAGGAAGGTTTAGCGATTGCGTATGCGAGTTTGATTAGTTTGGTAGGGAAATGTAGGACGTTATTCGCTACACATTTCGGCCATGAACTTAACCGGTTGATGAATCATGAGATTAGTAGTGGTGTCAAGAGTGATTTTAATGTGGGTGAAATAATTGAGAAGATTGGATTCTACAAGACTGGTGTACTCGAGCCGGATACTGATACGGATACTGATAGTGATAGTGATAGTGATAGTGATAATGATAAGGGTACCGGCTTGAAATTGATTTTAGATCATAAATTGGAGAAGGGAATAAGTGATAAATCCTACGCCATAGAAATTGCTATAATGTCTGGATTCCCTACCAAATCTGTAAATTTAGCTAATCATGCTTTGAAAATCCTTGAGAGTTCAGAGTTGTAAATAGTTTTAATGTTAATGCATTATATCGTAAAATAATCTATTCATCTCCTCCGTTAACATTCCCTCCCTTACCATTACTGTTATTATTATTATTATTATTATTATTATTATTATTATTATTTATGAGGTTTTGAATCATTTTAATTTGTTCAGGTGAAGCGTTCGACAAGGCGCTATTCAATTGTTGGTTTAAATCCACATTCGGTAACCCACCCATCTGATTTGGATATTGGTATTGATTTGGATTTTGGTACTGATTATACTGTCCATACTGTCCATACTGGTTGTATTGGTTGTACTGTGGTTGGAACCCAGGTTGGAAATTCTGTGGGTATGGCTGTTGGTAGTTTTGGTACTGATTTGGGTACTGGCTTTGGAATTGGTTTGGATACTGATTTGAGTACTGTTGGTATGGATAAGGTTGACCATAATTGTTTTGCATGAATGGCTGGCTTTGCACTGTTTGTTGTTGTTGTTGGTTGACGGGAGGCTGGTGACTACCGTGGGCTTGTTGTGTTTGTTGTTGTTGTTGTGTGGTTACCTGAGATTGGGGCTGATGTGGCAGTTTTGGCTTAGATTCAGGCTGACCATACAGCTGGAATGTATCCTTCTTCTTCGCCTGGCTGGTCTTCTTCCTCTTCTTGCGTTTCGCCATCATCTCGGCTTCATCATCGCTGAACTCTTGGTCTTCCTCTGGTATTTCTTCATCGTTGAAGTTCAGCGCATCGGACCCTTTCGTTTTGATGTTTGATGTGTAGATGAACGTGGAGTCCGGCACGACGTAGTACACTTGGTCACCGACGTGGACGTCTTGTTTGAGTTGGTCGTATTTATCTGTGTCTTCTTTATTGTATTTGATTCTAAAAATTGGGGATTTCAAACTACCGAAAATTTCAAAAATTGGGCCCAAGACAGTGTTGGAAGTAGTCAAGATTGATGATTCTTTCAAGATTTTGAATTCTCCTGAAACTTGACTTTGAATGATTATAGAATTATCAAAGAAGGATTTGATTTGTCCAATTATTTGTAATGGTTTATTCTCTTTTGTGTATGATTCTGGTAAAGTTGGTGCTTTTTCATCTAATTTTTCGTTTTTGGATGTAATTGGACCAGTTTGAGTTTCTTCTTCTTCTTCTTCTTCTTCTTCTTCTTCATATCCTGATCCTGAATTTGAATCTGAATCTGAATCTGATTCGGAACTTGAGTCTGATGAGTCTGACGAATCTGAAGAATCTGAATCTGAATCAGATGGGAGTTCAATCTCATCATCTGATAAATGTGGGATTTCTTCTTTTTCTTTAACTTCATCTATCTCAATTTCTAAAATTTCACCTTCTTCTCCTTCATTTTTAGTTTCTTCTTCTTTTTCATCTCTATTTTCTTCTTTAGTATCTTTAGTTTCTTTAATTTCATCTTGAATTTTATCTTGAATTTTATCTTCAATTTCTTCATCTATTTTCTCATCCTTAACTTCTTTACTTTCCAAATCTTTAACCTCATCTAATATTATCTCTTTCTCTTTATTAATTTCACATATTTCAATATCATCTTGAATTTCTTTAGTTTCTTTAATCTCATCGACTTTAGTCTCATCGACTTTAGTCTCATCGACTTTAGTCTCATCGACTTTAGTCTCATCGACTTTAGTCTCATCGACTTTAGTCTCATCGACTTTAATCCCATCTAAATTCTTATTTTCCCCAATTACATCTTCAATCACATCTGCCTTCAAACCTTCTTGAGCTTCAACCCCTTCACCACCTTCAACTTCCTTATTATCCTTAATCACCACATCATCATCATCTCCATTTATTTTATTCTCCACTAAATCAATCATACTCATCTCAAGTTTTTCTCATTATAAAAAAAAATCGTGAATTGTAGAGATTTCGTGTACAAAAATATTTCAAAACCCTTAAAAAAGTTACAGGTACAAATGTAAAAATAAATTACGTGTGAAATTTAATGATTTAATGATTCACATAATAAATTGGGGGATGGTTTAAATATAGAATAAATCGGAGGCTTTTCTTTATTTATTTTTTTTTTTTCAGTATATTTAGTATTTAGAAGGTATTTATAGTGTTTATAAATGCTTATAAAGTTGTATACTAGTGTTTAGAGAATTATGTATTGGATAAAGCCATTAAATACTAATACTGATACTAATACTGATACTAATACTAAGAATTGAAAAGATAATATATAGTAACCCTTTAAGGTACAAAGTAGGATCACCAATTAGGATCACCAATTAGGGTAACAAAGTAGTGAAAAATAAAATATCCAATTATTTTATTATTTGAAATTTGGTACATAATTAGAGTATAATTAGAGTATAATTAGAGTATAATTAGAGTAAATAAACCAATTATGGTTTCTCTTTTACTCTTTTAATCTTTTACTCTTTTAATCTTTATATATCTTTTAAAATAATTTCTATCTTATCTTATATTATGCCTTGTATTATGTATAAATACTTAAATAGGAGTGTAAGAGTGCGCTGGGGGAAAGAAAAGAAAAATACGACGTTACGTAAGATGTTACGTAAGCGGTTACGTAACACACAAACACGGTGCGCACACTACCCGTTATTTTTTTGATTTTGGGGACATTTCTTTGAAATTATAAAAAAAACAACAAATCCAATAATTTTTAAAATTCTATAAATTTTTACTTTCAATTCCATTAGGTTTAACCTGTCATTCCTTTCTTTATTATTATTGTTTCAACGTATGTATCATCTTATCATTACTACCATTATAGTCACAGAAAGATCTAGTGTTTTAAAGAGTGATTTATATCCAGAGTGTTGTGGGTCTTTATAGGGGGGAGAGAGAGAGAGAGAGAGACAGATAGATATCCAAATGATAGATATAACTAGAAGTTAAAAATTGACTTCCCACAATTTTGCAAAAGGGAATCGTATACAAGGACACTTCAATTAGTATCAATAACCACATTCAATAAACACCTTAACCCAGTGTTAATCATAATTAATAAGGTCTAAGTGGGTGGTGGGAATTGGTTTCAAAATCTCATCCAGCCCCCATGTCGCGCGTTGTTTACATGGGACATTTTACACGAAAGTTTTTTTCTTAAGCGAACGCGACGACACCCCATTAGACGAATACGATACGGCGGGTTTCATTCCGTTTTGGTCGATTTCCACCAGCGCACTCCCCCAATACACACCATTTAAGCTGGTTAAAAACAATGATCCAGCGAATCTAATTAAATTACAATCACTAAATGACTAAATCACTAAATGACTAAATCACTAAATGACTAAATCACTAAATGACTAAACGAGGATCATGTTCCAGCAATAGTATACTAACCCCTCAATAGGATGAAATTGTCTGTTTTAACATTATTATCGATTGCCTTAGCTGCACCATTAGAAGATTGTAAATCAAGTCAAATTCATGCTCATCATAAACATAAAAGAGATGTTGTTTATGATTATGCTTATGTTACTGTCACTGTTGATGGTCAAGGTAATTTGATTCAACCAACTACTTCATCTTCAACTGTTCCAACTACTTCAAGCACTTCAACTACTAGTTCAACTAGTTCAACTACTTCAACTTCAAGTACTCCAACTACTACTAGTTCATCATCATCATCAACTACTACTACTACAGCTAGTTCTACTACTTCAAGTACAAAAACTAGTACTTCAACTACTTCAACTTCAACTAGTACTTCTAGTTCAGGTGATCCACCAACTGGGGATTTATCAGCTTATTCAGATCCAACTGTTGCTTTTGAAGATGGTGTTCTTGATTGTACTACATTCCCTGAAGGACAAGGTGTTATCCCATTATATCATTTAGGATTCGGTGGATTTTCAGGTATTTATAATAGTGATACTTCAACTGGTGGTACTTGTAAAGAAGGATCTTATTGTTCTTATGCTTGTCAACCTGGTATGGCTAAAACTCAATGGCCTTCAACTCAACCATCTAATGGTGTTTCAGTTGGTGGATTATATTGTAAAAGTGGTAAATTATATAGATCTAATACTGATAATGATTATTTATGTGAATGGGGGGTTGAAAAGGCAACTGTTAAATCTAAATTAACAGAATCTGTTGCTATTTGTCAAACTGATTATCCAGGTACTGAAAATATGGTTATTCCAACTGTTGTTGGTGCTGGTGAATCATCTCCTTTAACTACTGTTAATCAAGCTACTTATTATACTTGGAAAGGTGGTTCCACATCATGTCAATATTATGTTAATAATGCAGGTGTTGATTGGACCACTGGTTGTACTTGGGGTACATCAGGTAGTGGATATGGTAATTGGGCACCATTAAATTTTGGAGCTGGTTATGCTAATAGTATTGCATATTTATCATTAATTCCAAATCCTAATAATTATGATTCATTAAATTATAATGTTGAAATTATTGCTGATGATAATTCATCAGTTAGTGGTAGTTGTAAATATGTTGATGGGAAATATAATGGTGATGGTACTGATGGTTGTACTGTTGGTGTTACAAGTGGTAAAGCTATATTTGTTTTGTATAATTAGTGTATATTTGTACTGTTTTGGTATTTTCTCTTTATTTTCTTTATTCTTTTCTCACTTAGTGGTGTATAAATTGTATAATTTTACGTAGAGTGGTTTTAATTGTTATTAGTTGAGAACTATTTTTACAAGGTGATGGTACCACGTTTGGCACGAGACGGTAGTAAAAAGTGGTGCGACTACACAAAACAGCAGTGGTTTAGGTCCAAGGAAAAATTTTTCATCACCAAACCCCATAACTAAACTTATAAATTATATAAATTGTACTATGAACTCATAGAGTATAATACCGATTCAATTAAAATAAAGTGATATAATTGGATTAATAAAATAAGGCATTATAATTTTAAAATGCCGTGGTCTTTATTTATATGTTAAATCCTTGGTTACGTAAGGGCTTAGATAAGTGCAGTGAGTAATGGAATTGTTACAGAGTTTACAGAGTTTCCCAGGAACCAAAACCAAATTTCAATATCCTGTACAGAATTTAATTTGTACAGAATTTAATTTAGATCAAATTAAAATTATTAAAAATATATTTATACTGGTTACTGTATTTATAGCTGTTGTAATTATCATTATACTATGATTATAAAGATATAAATTACATAGGGGGATAAAACAATTGGTGTTGAATAATTAGTGGACTAAAAACAAAAGAGAGAGAGAGAGAGAGAGAGAGTTAAGCGAGATTTGTGTAAAAACCCTTTAAATTTGGTTTAAAAGGGTTAAATTATTGGAATTTAAAATTTATTCGTGTAAATTAGAGTAAATTTATCACTTTTGATATTGTTAATCGGTAGTACTGTTCAATTGAAAGTAGTAATGGTAATAGTAATGGTAGTAATTTATCCAAGTGGTTTGTAGTTATAAATTCCTCAGTTTCTTTTATTTTAAACGGCAATTACCAAAACTCATCTCATCTTATGAAATTATAACTTTTTAAACTTCTCATTTAATAACTAAAATTTTTTATTTTACTTCTTGTTCTTTCTACTAATAATTCTTATTAACATTTCTCCTATATTAAGATAATATTAATTGTGTTACAACTCTCCACATATAAAATTTAGTCAAGTAAAAAGTATTTTATATGTTCATCTTCACCTAAAATTTCTTTTTTTTCTCAATGAGGATAAATTGCTGTAACAATATAAATACTCCATAAAATCCCATTCTCCCACAAAAATTATTATTAAAAATATGAGTGGTATCGATATTGAAAAGAATTTACCAACAAATTCTAATAATGAAAAAGATTTAAATATAATTCAATCAGATTCAGATTCTAATAAAAATTTATTAGGTTCTTCAAATAAAGAAGTTTCAAGAGATTTAAAACCAAGACATGTTTCATTAATTGCAATTGGTGGTACAATTGGTACTGGGTTATTTATTGGTACTGGTACTATCTTGGCTGATGCAGGTCCTGTTTCATTTTTAATATCTTTTCTTTTTATGGGTACTTTAGCATTTTCAGTTATTCAAGCTTTAGGTGAAATGGCTACTTTTATACCAATTGCTGGTTCATTTACTCAATTTACTACAAGATGGTGTTCTCCAGCTTTAGGTGCTGCTAATGGTTATAGTTATTGGTTTTCTTGGGCTATCACTTTTGCTTTAGAATTAACTGTTGTTGGTCAAATTATTCAATTTTGGACTGATGCTGTACCAACTGCTGCTTGGATTGGTATATTTTGGGTTCTTTTAACTATTTCAAATATGTTCCCAGTTAAATATTATGGAGAAATAGAATTTTGGATCTCATTATTAAAAGTGATTGCTGTTTTAGGTTGGTTAATTTATGCATTTGTTATGGTTGTTGGTGGTGGTAAAACTGGAGCTGTTGGTTTTAGATATTGGAGAAATCCAGGTCCTTGGGGTCCAGGGATTTTAGTTGCTAATGTTAATACTGGTAGATTCTTGGGTTGGTTATCATCACTTATCTCTGCAGCTTTCACTTATCAAGGTTGTGAATTAGTTGGGATTGCATCAGGTGAAATGAAATCTCCAAAATCTTTACCAAAGGCAATTAGATCAATTTATATTAGAATCATTTTATTTTATATCTTATCAGCATTCTTCATTGGTTTATTAGTCCCATTCAATGATCTGAAATTAAGTTCTGATGGTGCTTATTCATTATCTTCACCATTTATTATCGCCATGCAAAATTCAGGTACTAAGATCTTACCACATATTTTTAATGCTGTTTTGGTTGCTACAATTATTTCAGCAGGTAACTCAAATGTTTATTGTGGTTCAAGAATCTTGTATGGTTTAGGTCAAGCTGGTGTTGGTCCAAAATTCTTAACTTGGACAACTAAATTCGGTGTCCCATACGTTTCAGTCTTAATCACTGCTTCATTCGGTTTATTAGGGTTCTTAGTCGTTTCCAATAATGGATCAACTGTTTTCGATTGGTTATTAAACATCACTGCCGTTGCTGGTCTTATTTCCTGGGGTTGGATCTCTGCCACTCACTTGAGATTCATCTCAATCTTGCAAAGTAGAGGTATTTCAAGAGATTCATTACCTTTCAAAGCCAAGCTCATGCCATACTTATCACAATATGCATCCATCACCATCTTTGTCCTCGTTTTCGTCCAAGGGTTCCAATGTTTCTGGGACTTTACAGCATCAGGCTTCTTCACAGCTTATATTTCAATCATTTTCTTTGTCGTGTTATGGATCTTCTTCCACTTTTGGTTCAATGGGTTCGGTGCTGAAGCCTGGACTAAAGACGCTTGGTTGATTCCTTTGGAAGATTGTGACATTGATTCTGGTGTAAGGGAAATTGATGAGTACTATGTTGAACCGGAACCAAAAAATCTTTGGGATAAATTTTGGGCTTGGGTAGCTTAGTTATTAGTTATTTTAATTTAATGTAATTTATGAGTTCTTTCTCCCCCCTCTTCTCCTCTATTTTTCTCCACCTCTACTTCGTTATTAAACACAGGCTTTAGAGAACTTATACCAACGATTGTCTAAAAATATCAAATAGAGACAAAATACAAATAACCATATTTATTTTCCAAATCTATAATACAAAATCAAAATTAAAATCATTTCCTTCTTGCTGATCTCCTAGTTGGTGGAGGTTTTTCAATTTTCCTCCTAGTATTAGGTTTTTCCCTTTCCTTTTCCTTTGCAACACTTCTAGTTCTTTTCCTACCAACTTTTTTTTCTTCCTTCTCCACTTTTCCATCTTGTTCTTCACCCACTACTTCTTCCACCTCTTCAACATCATCCACCTCTTCAACGTCATCATCATCTTCTTCATCTTCTTCATCACTTTCAAACCATTTTAAATCATATAATGTTTCTAATTTACTGATTATTTCTGGTACTTTGATACCTAATTTCCCACTTATTTCATGCAAATTCTTATCTTTGCCCTCACCAACGGGTATGTAATCACATATCAACCCGAACAATTCAATTTCTTGATCAACTGTCCATTTCATCCTACCTTCAATCTTATAACTCTCTTGTGTTTGGCAAGTGTTTCAGAAGTCGCGATAATTTTTGTGCGATCGACTGGACTAGGAGACAAAGAGAAAAAAAAAGAGTGAAAAATTTTCTACAGTAATTATGCCTAGAGCAGTTGCCAACACTTATTCATTGGCTAGAGGCCGTGTTAGGGCCTCAATGAATAAATACAATTTATTCAACTTGTTCAAGAAACCTAGGTTCTCAGCAGCCTCGAAAACATTGTACCAACAGAAATGGCAGGCTAAACAAGAAACGAGATCGTACCATGGTGATCATATCAAAGAAGGTAGATGGAAACAATTATTTGAACCTAATTTAAAGTCTGTGGCGCAATTGGATGCGTCGTTGGGGAATAGTTGGAAGCAGAAGGAGGCTAATAAACCTACACCAATCCCGTTACAGACGTATGCTACGTTAGAGAAAAGATTGGAATTTGCTTTGTTTAGGTCGATGTTTGCATCTTCAATTAGACAAGCTAGACAATTTATTATTTCTGGGAATGTTAAAGTGAATGGAGTAGTTATTAAGCACCCAGCTTATCCTTTACAAAGTGGTGATATTTTCAGTGTTGAACCAACTAAAGTTTTAATGGGATTAGGTAAACAAAAACCAAGTTTAGATAAAAGTTTAAAAACTGATCTTAATCAAATTATTACTTGGAATAAATACGTTGCTAGTGCTAAAGCAAATCCTAAAGAAATGTGGGATTTAAAACAATTAAAACCAAAAGATTTAAATACTTTAAATTTTAGTGAGGATAACAAGGAAGAATTGAAAAAAATGTTTAATAAATTTGAAATGGAGATGAAAACAAAACAAAAGGGTATTTCAAGAGAGACTATCTTAGAGAATATCTTGAAATTGGGTAATGGTGAAGAAATTAAAGATGCTTCTAAATTCAATTCATTATATGGTGAAGAAGCAGCTACTAAATGTTTCGAAGTTTATGAAAAATTATACACTGAAAAGAATGAATTAATTAATGATCATTCAGTTGAGAAATGTTTGGTTGCAATCAAGAAGAAATCAAATGAATACACTAATGAATTAGATTTCAAGAAATTCAGTAAAGTTAAACAAATCTTAAGTGAATTAAATAAAACAATGTACCAAAACATTAAATCCGACTACGACAATAAGAAATTGTCTAGACAAGATGATACTTCCTCAGCGTACAACAGTGCATTCTCCAAGAACCTCAGATACCATCCAAAAATCAACGTTGAAGAATTGAAAGAAGACGAATCAAAGGGTGGTAAAGCCATTAATTTACCTTGGCAGAAGGGTTTATTCGGTAGACAAGATCCACTGAAACCATACTTCACCCCATGGTCGCCCAAACCATTCGTTGGAGCATTTGCAGTCTTGCCTGCTCATATCGAAGTGTCTTTCGCCACTTGTCATGCGGTCTACTTGAGGGATCCAGTCGCTAGACCTGACCATTCAGAAGTCATCACTCCATTCCCTCTCGCTGTCCACAAGAGGGCGTACATGTACTACGTCAGAAAGGGTATGTAGACGGAGTGCTGGGTTGTAAATAGTGTAAATAAATAACATTTTTTGAGCCTTTCTGTACTTTGTACTTTGTACTTTGTACTTTGTACTTTGTACTTTGTACTCTATCTCACACCTCTCAGTTTTTTTTGGTTTTTTTAGCGTAATGAGATTATCACCAAAACTTGTAAGATCACTAAGGAAAATCGACCCCTTGCTACCGCCGTTGATTATCCCTACGAAATCCATTGACCAGGCGAAACAGGAACTTAAATGGATTAAATCAGAGTTGCCTCCAAATTTATGGCGTCAAGCAGTGCTTAGACGCGGGAACTTTGAACCAATCCAGTATATCTTGGGGACCCAACCTTTCGGTCACTTAGATATTGAATGTCGACCTGGAGTGCTTATTCCTCGTTGGGAAACAGAGGAGTGGGTCCAGAAGTTGTGTTCTGGTCTTCAAGATTGTCGAGATGGCCGAGACTTGAGGATCCTTGATGTTTGTACTGGGTCAGGGTGTATACCCATTTTGATGCATGAATTACTTAAAGATCATATGAATTTTAAAATTGACGCCTTTGATATTTCACCGTATGCGTTAAACCTTTCAAAATTGAATTCTAAGAAGTTTAATACGAATGTGAATTTCTTTAATCTGGATTTATTCAGTTTTAAACCATCCAAATCTTACGATTTAGTAGTTTCGAATCCTCCATATATACCGAATAACGACTACCAGACGCTAGATAAATCAGTTAAATTCGAGCCGAGTTTGTCGCTTATTGGAGACCTAGAGTTCTACAAGACTCTAGTGGAGAGGGTGGTTGTGCCGACAAACGCATCATCGTTCGTGTTCGAATTGGGGTATGAGGGTCAAGCTGCCATTGTGGAGGATTTAATAGGTGAAGAATGGGATGTGAGAAGGTTTAACGATTCTAGAGGGTACTTGAGATGCGTTTATGGGTCTAAGAATGGAGATTTAAAGTTGTAGAGTTTATAGAAATGCAAATTGCATATATTAATTTATTCATTAACTGGTTCATCCACTGGTTCCTCTTTAATTTCTTCTTTAACCTCCTCTTTACAAGTTACTTCCAGTTCAATAACTTCTTTAAGTTTCTCAGGAGGTTCAGAAGATTCACGTTTCCTCTTTCCTAAACCTCTACCAACGCCATGAATCCCAGATTCTAAAGGTATGACCTTGATACCAGTCAATAAATACCCACCATAACCCCTCATCGTCATAACTGGATGCATTCTACCAGGGATAGTTTGGTAAGCCGTGACACGTGATTCGTAGATGGTTGGAGCAAGTAGACGTTTATCATTCATCAATGTGTGTTGTAAGTCTAATAATGACTCTTTGAACTGGGAATAAACGGTGATCGGTTTGGACCCACCGATTAACGGGATGATATATGGTAAGAATGATTGTAAGTCGAGGGTCGAGACTGAGATGAACCCGTCGAAGTTCCCGGTTTCAATTAATTCGATACTATAGTTGATATCGCTTGATCTTTTCAATCTCTTGTAGTATTGTTGTTTCTTGTTTGGTTTCAAAAGATTGATTTCATCATTAGATAACTTAACGAATTCGATTTTCTCGTTTGATGGTTCAGTGACTTGTAACCAGTTCACGAATTTAACAGTTTTTTCAAATACTTCTTGACTTAAGTTGAAATGCTTGAGTAGACTGTAATTTGGATGTTCATTCTCATGAATAAGTAAAATCTCCCCCTCGAAACCCATACGTTCCAACATCGCATATAGTATAAGTCCACCAGTCTCATCCACGAGCAAGTACTTCCCACCTTTACGGATATTTGTGTGGTTCAAAATCAACGATAAAGTCTCTTGACTCATATCCATTAATCTCAGCAAGTCTTTCTCGATGTAGTAGTTCATCAACTGGTACGCATTAAGGTGTTCGACCGTGAATCTACGTAAGAACTTGGCTTGTTTCCTCTTCACGTATTTCTCCTGGGATTGGATAGTCTTCTTATCGAACCCTTCGTGACCCTCGATCATCTTGGTGATGATTAATTGACCGATGTTTGATGTTGCGCCGCTGAGTTTCAACTCGTTGATGTCTTCATGTGTCAACTTCTGGATCTTGGACCCGATGTTGATGATGTTTTGGTTATTGGTGGCACTATTACTGAACATCTTCGTTAACATGTCTCTATTTAATTCTTCCGATTCCTCAATTTCATCTGAGTTGTTGTCATTTTCTACGTCGTTGGTATGTTCATTCATAGATTTCACAGGGATAACCTTATCGTCACTTAAGATTTCGAATGTTTGACCGAATGGGTAACCTAAGATATTGTTTATATCGAAATTACCAAATTTCCCAAGGTAAATCTTATTATCTCTTTTTAATTCGATGATTCTCATCCCTTCTGATGGGAGTTTGATCAATGCACTTTGATTCTCAGTGATTATACGCCTGTTCCCACCTTCTGTCATCCTCTCTGAGTGCTTTATACGGGTTTTTTTAAGGTGTAGGGTTAGATTTGGATTCGATTTGATTTTTCACTCTCACTGGAAAAGGAGATGAGGATGAGATTTTGTGCGATGAGATATTAAATTTTTCAATATTTAATATGGGTAGAAGAGCGAAGAATAAACAAGGTGTGCCACCATCATTAGATGAGTTCCAAGCAAAGAAAGAGAGAAGAGAGAAGAAGATAGAGAAGAGGAAGAGTGACGATGCTGCTGAGAAAAAGAGAAAGAGTGATGAAAAGGATGCAAAAAAGAAAAAGAGAGTTAAAGTAGTTGAAGAACCTGAAGAAGAACCTGAAGAAGAAGAAGTTGAAGAAGAACTTAAAGAAGCTAAGAAATCCTTATTCGATGACTCAGATGACGGTGAGGATTTAAACGCTTTAGACGAATTTGATGATTTAGAAAATGATGAATTTGACAATGATGAATTTGAAGGAGAATTCGATTCAGATGAAGAAGGTAGAGAAAAACCAATGTTTTCAGATGATGATGATGAAGATATGGAAAACTTGAATGCTGCAAACATGGAAGCTTTATCCCGTAGATTAGACGAGGAAGAAGAACTCGAAGCTGAGGAAGCGGAAGTCGAATTAAGAACTGGTGAATTAACTAATCCAAGAGCTAGAGTTTTACCAACTCCAAAAGAAGAAGAATTAATTTCTAAGGGACCTCAAGATGTTACTATGGTTAGAACAAGAATGATTGAAATCGTCAAAGTTTTGGAAAATTTTAAAGAATTAGCTGAAGAAGGTAAATCTAGAAATGATTATATTGCTAGATTAATTAGTGATATTTGTGAATATTTCGGGTACAATGAATTCTTAGCTGAAAAATTATTCAATCAATTTTCCCCCTCTGAAGCAATGGAATTCTTTGAAGCTAATGAAATCGCAAGACCAATCACAATTAGAACTAATACTTTAAAAACTAGAAGAAGAGATTTAGCTCAAAGATTAGTCAACAGAGGTGTTAATTTGCAACCAATTGGGAAATGGACTAAAGTCGGGTTACAAATCTTTGACTCCCAAGTCCCAATCGGTGCCACACCAGAATATTTAGCAGGTCACTATATCTTACAAGCTGCATCATCATTCTTACCAGTGATGGCGTTAGACCCTCAAGAAAATGAAAGAATCTTGGATATGGCTGCTGCTCCAGGTGGTAAAACTACTTATATCTCCGCTATGATGAAGAATACTGGTTGTGTCTTCGCTAATGATGCTAATAAAGCCAGAACTAAATCATTAATCGCTAATATTCATAGATTAGGGTGTAAGAATACTATTGTTTGTAATTATGATGCTAGAGAGTTCCCAAAAGTTATTGGTGGGTTCGATAGAATTTTATTGGATGCTCCATGTTCCGGTACTGGGGTTATCGCTAAAGATGAATCTGTTAAAGTTAATAGAACTGAGAAAGATTTCATTCAAATTCCTCATTTACAGAAACAATTATTGTTATCTGCCATCGATTCAGTTGATGCAAATTCCGCCACTGGGGGTGTTATAGTCTACTCCACCTGTTCCATTGCCGTAGATGAAAACGAATCTGTCGTTGATTACGCTTTAAGAAAGAGACCAAATGTGAAGTTAGTGGAAACTAATTTAGAAATCGGGAAAAATGGGTTCACTTCTTTCAGAGGTAAACATTTCGATCCAAGTTTATCGTTGACGAGACGTTACTACCCTCATACTTACAACGTCGATGGTTTCTACGTCGCCAAGTTCAAGAAAATCGCTCCTTCACCACATGATGTTTCAAAAGCGGGTGCTAAGGAGAAAGAATCAGTCGCTAGAGCGGAGGCCGAGGAGGAAGGTATTATTAATGGTGATTTCGCTGAGTTTGAAAACGATAATGATGATCTGTTGATTGATAAATCTTTAAAGAGAAATTTAAAGAGAAAGGGTATAAATCCAAATAATTTCGGTAAAAAGAAGGAAACTCAAGAAACTAATGAAGAAGCTGAAGCTGAAACTAATGCTAAAACTAAAGCTTAGAACTAAGTGAAAGGTTAACGAAGAAGAGATAAAGAGATAGATAGTATTTAGTGCACACCGTTGTTGGTGGGACTCGGAAATGGTTTATAAATTATAGTACATAAGTTCATTTTATTTTTTAATTTTTCTTCCTCTTATTTTCATTTATCGTAAACAAACATTACCAAGACTATGTTCTTTGATATACTCTGGTCCATACTCTTCATAATCTGCCTTGGTGATATAACTATCGTCGCATTCTTTGGTGGTAGACCACAATTTCATACCTCTCCAAGGATCAATAGTTGGATCTTGCGCTTTACGAACTTTCAATGGTGCCCCCACTGGGAGGAACCCAGTAAACTCTTCCACTATCCTAGTATCGAAGTTTGGTAACCTGCTTAAACCACCAGTTATGAAAATATCCTGAATCACATTGTAGGATTGGTGTGTTGCACCAGGTGTTAAGTCCCCATCAAGACGTTTGTGGATTAAATCGTCACAAAGTTCTGGTATACCAGCTTGGTCGAGACCTGCAATGTGAGGCTGGAATAATATTTCAGGGACACGGATTCTTTCGATGTTTAGGTGGAGTTGGTTGTTTTTTAAGACGATTTCTGGGTGTACTGCGATTTCATCCTGGTCTAAACCTTCGAGTTCCATTGAAAGTGAAATGTTTGGTCTGGGCCCATGAATGAATTTGTGTAATGTCAGGTTCTTCCAATCGAATGTTTGTTGTGCCGATAATGTATCTTCGTGGTGGAAGTTTGGATCATGTTTTAGTAATTCTTCTTCTAATTTCACAATCAATTTCCCATCTTCAGCTTGTTCTTCTTCTAAATTAACATTGGTGATATCACGGTATGCATTCCAATCATCATCATTGGCTCCGAAATTGTCAGTTGGATCATTATCAATGGTGGCAGTGGCATTACGTCTTCTTTTCCTGGTGGCGGCATTAGTTGAACCGTTTTCATCATTAGCTAAATCAGCTATACTTTTCATACGTTGTTGTGCAGCCATTGATTTTCTATCTTTGAATGATTCAAGTAATTTAGTCCTTTCTTTAACACGATTAATTATTCTAGCTAATTCAATTCTCTTACTTGAACACCAATTTTCAAGATCTCTAGTCCTCCAATCTTCTTGTTCTTGTTCATATCTCTGTTTCTCTTCTTCTTCTAGACGTTTCATCTCAATTGTCTTTTGTCTACTTTCATAATTCCCCTTATGTAACTTTTGTTTCCTTTTTTCTTTGATTTCTTCAGCATTTAATTGTTCATCTGGTATATCAACTAATGGCCATGCAGTTAACGGATCGATGCTACCATCATTAGAACCATCTTCATCATCATCTCCATCCTCATCGGTATGAAGTTGTTTTTTAATTGATCTTTCTAAATTTGATAAATATTTATTAAAATCTGATAAACTTTCAAAATTTTCAGTTTCAAGTTTTTTAAGAATTGATTTTTCATCTAATCCTTCAAATTCTAATTTAAATGAACTAAAATATTCAAATTCTTGTTGTTTCTCTAATAATTTCTCTAATCTTCTTTGTTTTGCTTGTTCTTGTAATCTTTTACCTTGTTCTCTCCTTTTAGCTGTTTGTGCAGCAATTTCTTCTTCACTTTTCTTCTTTTCTGGTAAAATTTCAACTGGAGCTTGTAACACTACATCTTTCACTTCTAATTGATCCATATCAAGAATATGTCTTATTTCTTCTTGATAATTTTCCAGTACATAACAATGATCTTGGAAAATATTAGTACAATTTCCAACGGTAAGTTTGGATGGGAAATATGGGTATTTTAAAGCCATCAATTTCCCAAGGTACAGTTGTGCTTGGTCTCCTCCAAAATCAATTCTTTTAGTTTGCAGTAAAACTCCCTTACCTTGAATAACTGGTATAACAAAAGTTTGTTGATGTCCACTATCGATAATAATCCCATTATTCATTTTACCTTCACAATTAGCATAATATGAGAAAATGGAATCAATACCAAATGTAACTTTTGGGACATTATATGATTCAAAAAGCATTTCATAAACTCCCTTTCTATGACTTAACATTGGTGCAGCAGGTTCAGTCATTATAATTGGATTATTGACTCTCCCATTCGTACTGGTGACTCCTAAATGTGCAAAAGTATAATCGAATATAGTCTCAACATAATCCCAATTAGTTATAATTGACCCATCATAAGGTGTTTTAATTGATGATCTAAGTAATGGATCTCTATAAACATCATTTCCAACTAATGTTAACATTCTATTCAGTTTTCTTTCCTTATATTTAGCGAAAACGGTGGGGAAAACGTTTGATGGGGTATTAGAATTTGTTAAACCAGCGGCCAATTGGTATGAACCCATATCTATAGCTATTGGTACACCAGTTTCATAATGTTGGTAAAATGGTTCAGATTCTTGAGGTGGTTGATTGTCTTTTAATGGATGTTTCACCTGTGGTGGGAACTCTTCAGGCTCCTTCGCCACTGCTTTGATTGGTGACATTTGATACCCGACGTGACGTTTATTTAAAATATTAAAAATTACACGCCAACTGTGAAATAATTTTTTTCCTCTGTTTAATGGAATCGTTAACGAGGTGGTTCTCAAATTTTGATCAAAAACGCTCAACGAATCCCAAAAATAACACCAGATCAAAAATGTCCAGTGAAGATAATAAATTGAATGTCCAAGGTTACAACATCGTCACCATTCTTAAGAGATTGGAGGCTGCTACGTCTCGTTTGGAAGATATCACAATGCTTCAGGAAGAAACTGTTAGAAAGGAAGAAAAGAAAGCAGTAACTGCGGGATCTTCAGTTACTCAATCAGTTCCTGAACCATTGGCTATCAATGCCACTCCAATTCCTGTTGAATCAACTCCAAAAGAAGAAGAAGAAGAAGAAGAAAAGGCGAAATCTACTATTAGATTCGAGGAATTTATTGAAGAATATGTCACACCATTAATTGAATCATCTACTGCTATTGATCCAATTCTTGGTGATTCAATTACTCAATTAGTGGAAGCTTTTAAAGCTCAAGCAAATTTCTTACATATAGTTAGTCAATCTAAAAAACCAGAGATGTCAGATCCTAAATTTATGGAAGCTGTTAAACCAATTAATGAAAAGATTGAAAAGATTTCATCAATTAAAGACGCTAATCGTTCTTCTAAAGTATTTAATCATTTAAATAGTATTTCTGAAGGTGCTCCAGTTTTAGGGTGGATAGTAAGTGACACTCCAGTTAGTTTAATCCCTGAATTTAAAGACAGTGCTCAATTCTGGTCAAATAGAATTTTAAAGGAATACAAGGACAAAGATCAATCACAAGTTGATTGGGTTAAGAAATTCTTGGGTATTTTTGATCCTTTAAAAGATTACGTTAAGGAATTCCACACAAAGGGTGCAAAATGGAATCCAAATGGTAAACCATTATCTGAAGTTTTAGGCAAAGCTTCTTCAAAGAGTACTCCAGCTCCTGTTCCAGCTCCAACAGCAGGTGGTGCTCCACCACCTCCTCCTCCACCACCTCCTCCAGCTAATCTTTTCGATGAATCACCAGCTAAATCTACCCCAGCACCAGCTGCAGGTGGTATGAATGCTGTTTTCGCTGACTTGAATAAAGGTGAAGGAATCACTTCTGGTTTAAAGAAAGTTGAAAAGTCACAAATGACACATAAAAATCCAGAATTAAGGAAAGCTGCACCTGCTGTACCTAAGAAACCTTCTCCACCAAAAAAACCAAGTTCTTTATCTACTTCTCCATCTGCTTCCACTGTTCCAACTAAAAAACCAGCTAAAAAGGAATTAATTGATGGTTCTAAATGGATTATTGAAAATTATACTAAATCTGATCTTAAAGGTGAAGATTTAATTACTATTGATGGTGAAATGCATCAATCACTTTTCATTGGAAATTGTAATGATATTACTATACAAGTTAAAGGGAAAGTTAATGCTATATCATTATCTAATACTAAAGGTGTAAGTCTTGTTGTTGATTCATTAATTTCAGGTATTGAATTGATTAAAGCTCATAAATTCGGGTTACAAGTCCTTGGTACTGTAGCAGATATTAGTGCTGATCAATGTGATGAAGTTTCAATTTACTTATCTAAAGAGTGTATTGCTGCTGACACTCAAATTTACTCAAGTTCAACTACTGCATTAAATATTAATGTTCCACAAGATGATGATTACACAGAACTTGCAGCACCAGAACAATTTAAACATTCCATCAAGAATGGAAAATTAGTAAGTGAAGTTGTTGAACACGTCGCTTAGAGAAGTTTATAGTAGTTTATACATTGAAATAAAAATATGGTAGAAAACTGAAGTCTTAATATAAGCTCTTTTCATGAATTCTAATAAAAAAAAAACGATGAAGTGCATATACAGAAACGCATACACTTAAAGTGTGAAATACGGGGTATCTAAGAAAATATAAAAAAAACAATGAACGATGAGGGTATGAAAGCGTCTCTAGTATAATACAACCAACAATCCAGCTAAAATAGCAAGGGAGTCAATAGCTAATTTATTGGATGATCCTTCAACCGGTGTAGGAGTTGGTGTTGAAGTGGAAGTGGAAGTTGAACCACTTGGAGTTGAGGTTGAAGTTGTACCTGAACCAGTGGCTGGAGTGGCAACTGTAAATGGAACTGAACCTGGTGTTGAAGTTGAAGTTGTAGTTACATCAGTAGCTGGTGTTGTGGTGGTAACAACTTGAGTAGTATCATTTTCCTCTTTTGGTGTGGTAACTAATGGTATATTATCAGTAGTACCAGTAGCTTCAGTACCAGTAGTAGTAGCAGTAGTATCAGTAGCAGTACTTTCAGTATCAGTAGTATCAGTACCAGTAGTACCAGTAGCAGTAGTACCAGTAGCAGTAGTACCAGTAGCAGTAGTAGTAGCAGTAGTAGTAGCAGTAGTATCAGTACTAGAAGTACTAGAAGTACTAGAAGTAGCAGTAGTATCAGTACTAGAAGTGATAGGTGTAGTACCAGTGGTTTCACTGGATTTGCCAGTTTCTGTAGAACTTGTTGATTCAGTGGAAGAAATATATGTGCTTTCTGAACTTTCAGTACCTGGAATGGTAGAAGAAACATCAGATGTAGATTCAACACTACTTGATTGTGAAGTTGAAGTAACTTGAGTGTATTCACTTGATGATGCAGCTCCAGTAGTTGATGGTACATAACTGGAAGATTCACTTGATGAGGTTGATTCAGAACTTGAAGTTTTAACATCTGAACTGGTTGGCAATGAACTGGTAACCTCTGAGCTAGATGGGATTGGACTTGAAGTACTAGACTCTAATGAGCTAGTTGAAATAACTGAATTTGATGAAATAACTGAACTAGACGAAATAGTCGATGATGTAGTATCTGAGCTTGAAAGAATTTCGGAACTTGAAGTAACTTCTGAGCCTGTAGTAACTTCTGAGCTTGAAAGAATTTCGGAACTTGAAGTAACTTCTGAGCTTGTAGTAACTTCTGAGCTTGTAGTAACTTCTGAGCTTGTAGTAACTTCTGAGCTTGAAGGAATTTCGGAACTTGATGAAACAACGGAACTGGATGAAATAGTTGATGATGAAACTTCAGATCTCGATTCAATTTCTGAGCTTGATGTAATATCTGAACTAGATGGAACTTCCGAGCTTGATTCAATCTCTGAGCTTGATTTAATATCTGAACTTGAACTAATTTCTGAACTTGTTGTGAATGATGTGGTACTAGATGGAACAGTAGATGATGGGACAGTTGAAGTAGTAGTGTAAGTTGTTGAAGTAGTACTGGTTGAAGTAGTACTAGTTGAAGTAGTACTAGTTGATGAAGTACTAGCTGATGAAGTACTAGTTGAAGTAGTAGTATAAGGTGTTGTAGTGGAACTAGTCGAACTGGTTGAAGTAGTTGAAGTAGTGCATGGTGGTTTGGGTGGTTTGGTTGAAGTAGTGCATGATGTTGTGGTTGGTGTGGGTGGCTTGGTTGTAGTAGTAGTATAAGGTGTTGTAGTGGAACTAGTAGAACTGGTTGAAGTAGTTGAAGTAGTGCATGGTGGTTTGGGTGGTTTGGTTGAAGTAGTGCATGATGTTGTGGTTGGTGTGGGTGGCTTGGTTGTAGTAGTAGTATAAGGTGTTGTAGTGGAACTAGTAGAACTGGTTGAAGTAGTTGAAGTAGTGCATGGTGGTTTGGGTGGTTTGGTTGAAGTAGTGCATGATGTTGTGGTTGGTGTGGGTGGCTTGGTTGTAGTAGTAGAACAACGAGTTGTAGTGGAACTAGTAGAACTGGTTGAAGTAGTTGAAGTAGTTGAAGTAGTGCATGGTGGTTTGGGTGGCTTGGTTGTAGTAGTAGTACAACGAGTTTTAGTGGAGGTTTTTGGTGTCACAGTTGTTGAAGTTTTACTAGTGGTGGAACTAACTGGACATTCACATGGCCAACAGAAATTTGGAAAAGTTTTGCAATCAGTTCCAATACTGTTGAAAATATCAGTAAACTTACCAAAAGTTCTTTTAGATACAAGATTTTCTCTTTTATGTAATTTACCATTAGTATTAAAAATTTTATTAAGTAAATCAGAAGGATCAAAAAGACTTAAATGATCTTGAACAGATTCAACTTTCCAACTAACAGTCTTAGAAAATACAGATGAAAAATCAAACATATTGTTATCTAATAAACCATAATCCCATTCTAAATTAACACCAAAACCATCACCTAAACAGCATTTATTTTTATGTTTAATTGGCTTAATAACTAATTTACAACTCCATTCTAAACAATTTTCAACTTTTGAAATTTTATTTTGAATAAGTTTAACAGTACCATCTAAAACACCAGTACCAACAATTGTTAAATCTTTAACTTTATCTTTTAAAGTTGAATAAAGTTGATCAGATTTTTCCATTTTAAAATTAAGTCCACATTGAAATAAACCATTACCAACATCTTTAATATCAGTAATTGCAACTGCGGCTGAAGGTACTAATTTTGCATTTGAATTAAAATTAGAATTAAAATTTCTCTTTTGCTTACCTTTTGGATCATAAGTAGTATAAACATCCCATTTGGAACACCAATGCTCTTTTTTATGAGCTACTAAACCAGATAAATCACAAACTGGGAATAAAAACCCATTAATTGAATCTGTGAGTGCTAAAATCAAAACGAATGTGAAGATATTGTAATTCATTTTGGCTAAACGAAAGTTTTACAATCTTATAGATATATGGTTATAAGGTAAAGAGAGAAAAATGGCTTACTTATATATTTCTTTACTTCTCTTACTTCTTGGGAATCGTGTTATCTCCTTGTATATGATCATATTAAACGGGAAACTTAAAGGCAAAAGCAAAAGGGTATAAAAATAAATTAAAACTATAATTTTAACAGGGATCTTTGCAGACACAATACCAAGAATGGTTAACTTTTATCCTAATTGAGTCATATTGTTAACTTTCTATGTATTAATAACGCCATTAATGAGATGTGAATTATTTTTCGACTTCATAAGTCCCATAAAGAGCACGTCGGTTTGGTTCGTATACATCAAGTATAAACAAACAATAAAAAGAGGGGCCGGTTGTGAATATTATGATTAATATTCAACTAACATTAGACAATTACGGTAGAAAGTAAGTATTTAATTCATAGTTATAACTAATACTTACGCAATAAGACGCCCCAAACCTATAATGAGGAACACAGTTTTTTATTTTTCCAACCTCTACTGGTTTAGGCAATTTGATAATATGTTTATATAGCAGTAATAGTGTATATATTAGAAAGCGTAACTTAAGTTTTAGCCTAAGTATTATTTTTTCACAGACTCAATACACGGTTGAATTTTAGCTTTAGGCCAACATTAACGACACAGCAAAAATATCAGAGCACTGTATATCTTCTGAAAATTACTATAGTTTGATTATTCATTACACGTAAGATTGGAAGTAAATAGACTTTAAACTTCATCATTATATACTACCGTTGAAAAGTATAGATTTGGGTTTAACTGATGACATACATGATTTGTTAAGCTGAGAGAAGAAATGAAGATAAGTTTTAGTAAGTTTTAAAAGGAGGCTTTTTATGATAAAAATAGTTCCTTCAACTTTACCCCAGAATACATTATAACCATAAATTCGTATATAACCCCCCTGATTTGTTTATTATTTTTAACTATTGTGTGAGTTTGAGTTAAAGAATATTCTAAGCATTGTTTTAAATCTCAGCTAATTACTAACTTAAGGTTAAGGTCCATGCAGTATAACCAAAACAAAATTATTATAACGGAATACCCGCTGATTCTGGATAGAAAATAGTTTATTCTGTTGTATATAATTACTTTATTTAGAAGTATATTAAACGATTATTCATTCAAAATTCGAAGCAACTAGCACTAATAGAAGTCTTTTGCAGGTGTAACTAACAATAAAGTAAGAGTTATTTAGACTCTTAGTTCAATTAAGTTGCTTCTTGATTGTAACATCTGTTAAAAAGATTAAGTACGGCTACATAATCTGAATGTGGGAGAAGCGTACAGGAAATACGAGTAAACGACTATGTATATTTTTTAGTTGAGGCTTGCATAGACTTCCGATATATGCATAGGATTATGTTACATGAAATAATTAAGGTCTTAAAATAAAATAAACACGATTATATAATGAAAATCTATAGTTTAGACCGAAAGTATCAATACGAGATGATTATCCCAATAAACAACACGAAAGTTTCAAGTCCAAGTTTAACTTTAGTTTTATCAGGATTTTAATTTCAATCTTTATGGTTTCTAAAAACAACTTTACCATTAACCTTATTCTCCATAACAATTGCCAATCCTTTGTTAGCTGATTCTATACCAGGTGGTAACACTTCCAATGACGTGGTCTGAAGTTTACTTAAAACTGGAGGTAAACAATTATACATGAAATCTTTGACTGAATTAAGCATCTCATCCGAAGCCTTGTGACCGAAGTGGACTCTTCCGTCAGTCAAATATCCATCAGTTGCATTGATTATTACATTTCTTCCTGGTTTAAGATGAATGGCCTTTTCATCAAGGAATAACAAATTGTTTATGACCGTCTTTGGTGTACCTTCAGTAGCATCGTATACACTTTGTAATGTCTCTGGAGTTGAAACGCAATCCAAAGCATATTTTATATTATTTTCACCTGCACTCCTTAATTTACTAACTACGTCAAGGTCCTTATAGTCAAAAACTTTATCAGCACCTAATTTCAATAATGTAGCATGGTTTTTTTCTGATGCAGTAGCAATTACTTTAATTCCATAGACTAATTTAGCAATTTGAATAGCTAAAATACCTGTGGCAGTTGCACCACCCCAAATAAGTAAGTAATCATCTTTATTTTTTGAAGCCTCTGGTGGGATGGCAAGATGATAATGGTAACTCATACCCACAGTTTTAAGTCCTAATGGAACTGATGCCATTGCTTCGAATGAATTGATCTTACCACCTTCATAATGGCCAGAAGGAACAGGATCTTTCAGAATCATAGAAGGTGGGAAAACAATAGCCGGAATTTCACTTGCTTTGACGTAATATGAGAACCCCCCATTATTGCTAATTCCACCATGAATCGAAACACCAACAAAATCACCCTTCTTGACTCTTGTAACGTTACTTCCGACTTCTTCAACTATTCCAGCAATATCTGATCCAACTGCATTACCCTTTTGAAATCTTGTACCACTTTTACCAACAAAGAATCCAATATTGTGCCCTAACCAAGACAATGGCCTTTCAATTGAACTAAAACCAAATCCTAATTTTCTGAAACCTGAAGCAAATATATAACCAACAAACCATTCCGGATAAATATGTTTCCAATCAGTCGGATTAACTGCAGATGCGATTGGTTTTAAAATAAACATATCATCTTCTAATTCTGGGTATGGAACTTCTTTAATTTCCACTAAATTCTCTAAATTTCGTTTACCTGTAATTACAGCTGCTTTATTAACACTCATATTTAATTTTATCTTCTAATTGAGTTCATCAGGAATTCCAGCAACTTTATATACTAAGGGGACCCTTGCGCATTTGCAGAGAAACTGAGATTGTTAACGCGCTTATGTAATCCATCAGGGGATGATTGCATTTCAGATTCATATCTAACAAACCATTAAAACGGTAAACGGTAGAATACAATGTCCGTTTCATATGATTTAGTAATCTATATTCGTCTATATACTACTTAATAATGTTTAGGAGGTTATCAGAGTCCGTCAACGCCGTTGGTTAAGTATTGGTAATTTTAAATTGTTCTATAGGATTCTTTTCTCTTCTACTCCAGGTTCAGAACTTTCACTCTCATCTTCTTCCTCGGATTCATCTTCCCCTTCTTCTTCCTCCTCTTCCTCATCTTCATCTTCGTCATCATCTTCGTCATCTTCATCATCATCTTCATCATCATCTTCATCATCATCTTCATCGTCGTCTTCTTCTTCTTCTTCTTCTTCTTCTTCTTCTTCTTCTTCTTCTTCTTCTTCTTCATCATCATCATCATCATCATCCTCCTCCTGATCATCACTACCAAAGAAATCATCCAAACTTTGAAGTTGATACTTAGGTGCCTGCAGCACATTTGCTTGAGTTGAAGATATAGCACGGATATTTGGAAGTTCTCCAATCTTTTTAGTATTACTAGTTGCAATTGAGGAACTGACAGATCCACTCAAAATATTATCTTTAATTTCCACAGATTTTCTTATACTCTCTGGTGGAAGTAAACTTGAATCTCTCCATGATGGAACTTTAATATACTTAGTTAAGACCTTATTTTGAACGTTATTTGAAATCAAAAATGAAATTACTGGAGCAGGTTTAGGAACTTGAAGAAATAATGATGCTAGTTGTGATTGATGACCTCCTGAGTTAAGTAAAACATTGAACATCCTGGCCTTGTCCCTAGTATCATATGACAGATCAGATTTTGATAAATTCAATACATGTTGGAATAACTTTGAGATTATATTCGTATCTATGAATTCTTGTACAATGCTGGACTCATCTTCATGAGTATTTTTAAACTCATCTAATGATATGGAATAAAGTTTAGCCGCCAATACTAAAGTTTGATATCTTACAGGTTCAGGTTCATCAGCAAAACGTTTGGTTAAGGTTCTCAAGACATCTGGGGCGATCTCATTATTGCATTCCCTAGTAAACTCACCAATTATCCAAACAATACTTGCTCTCGCAGCTGGTTCCCATTCTAAAGTTTCATCTTTTAATATCAATGATAAATTATAAACTATTTTAGAAATATCCTTATTCTTTAAAGTAGTATCGATATTCATTTGTTGCTTTATTTGAATTAAGTATCTTATCACAGTTAAAAATTCATTTAATACTTCACCTTTAGCACTCTTTATATTTTTTAAACACCATTTTAAAATTCTTTCATTCCATTCATTGGATACTTGTGAACAACGACCCATTGCCTTAATTGATTCACTGGCAATTGATAAATCATTAGCATTTAAAGCATTATATTTCAATTCCTCAATAATATATTTGATGTTTGATTCATTAACCAATGAAGATAAAATATCAAGTTTAGTCTTTGACACAACAACTGAATCAGATGGGAAAATATATAATCTCCTGAAATATGGTGTAAAGATATCTTTATCGAATTCACATATTAATAAAATCGCTTGTAACGCAAATAAATCTATTGGAGCCTGTTCAATATTAGTTGCCATTGAACATAACATTGGAGGAATGTTAAACTCGGTGATAATCTTGGATGGGGATAATGCCAAAAGTGATCTTATTATACTCAAAAGAACGAATGGTGAGTTACTATTAACAAGTGGTTTCAAACTGTTGATGAATAATTCTAAATCGGAATCAAATGAAACTTCATAATCAAGCCCCAGTAAAGACATCATATCTTCAGGTAAATCTATAACTGTATTATCCTTAGAATCCTTATTAGAATTAATATATATCTTTGGTTTGGGGAAGAATAATCTGGAATACTCTGTTAATAAATCAATAGCGATTGACTTTGACCATTCATCAAATTCATTTAAAATCTTACAAAATCTTCTAAAATGACCATGAATATATTGCCATTTTTTTTGTAAAGGTTCAATATCTGCCATCATCTTAACAAATGCCTTAATGGCAGTACCAACAACTTGTGGATCTCTATCAGCCAACAATTTACCTAAATATTCAAATAATTGTTTGGATTCAGATTTATTGATCTCATATATTTTACTTATAGCTATTGCAGTTGATGATCTAACCAATGGAGATTTATCAGTGATCGTTCTTTTAATACAAAGTTGTAAGATTGGACTTATTGAGGAAATTCTAATTGATGATAATGATTTAATTGAATTTGCTCTGGATATATGGCTCTTATCGCTCAACGCTTTTTGGATTGAATTAATTGATAACAACGCCGTATCTGGTTCGATTTCAGCATACCTTGTGATATATATCAACACCAAATTCCGAACTTTCGAATTAGTGGATGTGATATTCTTAACCACGTCAGCAAAGAACGGTAATGCATTTTCATCTCTAGACATCATTGAAGTGACACATTTCATCCCGTTCAAGATATCAGACTCAGTCCTAGAATTGAGAAGTTTTGAAATCTCTTTAGGTCTCAAGGTGCTTGGAGTATCAGCCAATCTTGAAGATGCTGAAACTGCCGCCTCAATCGTGAGATCCTTGGCCGTTTCAAACATCGACGTCAACCTCGAAAGTGATTCTGTCATTTAAAGGTTCGAGTGTTTTTTTGAGAGTCGCATTTTCTATTTACTATTTAATTTATTTGCAGCTGCTTTCAACCTTTTACCAACTTTAAGATTTCTCCTATGATCTGTATGTGAAACAGGGAAGAACTCATTTATTGTGGACTGAGTACCTTCTCTGAGTTTCTTATTCATGTCTCTTATTAATGGAACCATAACTTCATCCACTCTTGATTGAGACCAGCCTACATTATACATCAAGAACGATCGGATTTGATCCAAATCTGGTATCCCCCATTTTATAGGTTCCTTACTAGAATCTACTTCTGGAGAAACGTATGCATCCAAAACAGTACCATCTGGAAACAGAGGAGGTAAAAATAATTTCCCAGTTTTGATTCTTCCAAGTAAACTCTTCTTCAAACTTGAACTTACGTCAGCTTTTCCCACTGTGCAATTAACATACCAAGTTTTAAACTGTTCAAGACCTTTAAATTCAGCTAATATTTCCATCGCTAAAACTGGACCTATACCCTTCACACCCTCTGTATAATCACTACCTAGCAAAAGACCAAGTTCAATCAATTTATCTTGATTTAATCCCATATTACCTTCTAATTCACTTTTCATATAACATTCAACATATTGTTTCTGGTTAAACATATTTTTGTAAATATTATCCCCTCCAAAAAGAAAACAATCACTATCATCTGTTATAATCCCGTCCACTAATCCTAATTTCAACAATTCTGCACATTGTGCTTCTGCTTCCATTGGAGCAGTTATAAATGGTATTCCAAACCTTCTTAAAAGTTCTTGTACATCATTGATCATAGTCTCTGTGACCTCTTCAGCATCTCTTTTCTGCTTGTGTAATCTTTCTTGTAACAATTGCTCTTCAGTGATAGATGTGTCCAAATTAATACCGATGTCTGAAGTTTTTATCTGCTTCCTGAAGTCCTCATCATCTCTATACTCTGAAACAAGTTGTTGATTAATTGCTTTATCTTCATCTTCGATAAATTCATAGTCCAAAAATTCTTGCTTTCTTCTTTGTTTAATCTCCATTGCCGGCTGTGTGTTTGTATTGATATCATTTTCATTTTTATCCTTCACTAAATCCTCCATCTTATTGTCATCCTGAAAATATTGTTCTGGGACCTTATTTACTTTCGAAGGTGATTCTATTACCTCAATCCCTTCATCTCCAACTTCTTCTAGATCTTCAGGATCTTCTACCTTTTCCATTTTATCTTCTTCGAATTCTTCTTCTTCATCTATCCCCTCTGCCATCCCTCTATTTTCTAACAATTCTTTAGCATCATTCCAAGAAATTAAACCAGCTTCTTCATCTTCTAGAGACTCGTGCTCTGGTACAAGGGTATTACCCAGTTTAAAATCAAATGGTTGATTCAACTTTTGATTGAACCATTCTGGAATTTTATTCTGATTCTTGTTAGAAGATTCAGCTTCATTTTCGTCTAACTCTTCAATCTCCACTATGAATTCCTTTTCCTCTTTAGGTTTTGTGGACTCTTCTACTATTATCTTGGATGTTTCAGTGACCTGAGTTGATTTTGGTGGTTCTGATTCAGTAAATAATAATGATTGACTCAAATCAAAATTGGAATCATCCATTTCCTTAAATTTCTTCTCGAATTTCTCTTCAAGTTCAAAATAATCCTTTTTTGATTCTTCAATTGCATTGGCGAGTTCTTCTGAGTTAAATCCATCATTTGTAACTGTTGGCTCCTTCTTTCCGGTATATTGATCATAAATCGAAGCAACTAAGGCTTTTTGATATTCACTTTCTTCTAAAGTTTCTTCTTCGATAACTACTTCTCCGTTCAAAGGTACATCCTCAAACTCTGAATCAGATCCACTATCTATAACCTCTATAATATCCTCTTTTTTAGGTAATGTAATAACTTTTGAACTTTGAGGACTAACATTTAAATCAACATTATCATAAATCCCTTTCTTCTTATCTTCAACTTCTACTGGATTCTCTTCACTCCCCTCACCTAACGATAATGACCAGCCATCATTAGTTCTAATAAGTGCATATTTCCTGTCTTTATCCCCCGCTATTCTCCTGGTAGCATTTCCTTCATCACCCATACCACTAACATCCATAAGCCTTTGTGTAAAGAAATTTCTCTTTTGGACTTGCTGAATTTGAAATTTAGAAAAATCCATACTATCACTGAAAATCTCTTGCAATTGATCTTTTGAATAACCTAACCTTAAACGAGATTTCAAACGAAGGTGTGATAAAATCATATATTGAGTTGGCATTGGTAAATCTGCAAACTCTGGAGATTTAGGGTCAATTTCATTGATATTAATACCGTCAACTACATCAAAGTTTTCACCTGTGAGCTGATTGAATTCCTCCTCTGGTAATAATCTTTCGTCGCTCTCTCTAACCTCAATCTTGGCTAAATCAGGTAGATGATATTCATCCTTGGCTACAAATCTTTTTGATGATTTTACCCTTGAAGGAGCAACCGATTGATGCAGTGGATGATTCATTGATAGATCGTCAAGGTATCTTATTTCATCATCATTAGTCACAATTTGATCGTCATCCTGACGTTTTCTTTTAGTTTTATTCTGCCTTTGAACATGTAACGCTAATAATCTATGAGCAGTCTCAGTTGCACTTTCTCTTTTCCCTTCTCTTCTTTCTCTTCTTTTTTGAATTGTCTCTCTTTTCAATGCTGGTGCTCCACCATCAAATATAAATATCGGTAGTATTCCAAAATATAGCAACTTACAGATCCTCCTGAAGAACCCAACGATATGAGATTGATGCATTGAATTACCTTCATTATCTCTAACTGCTTTTAAAAATTGATAAATCCAAATCGAAGCGTCTACAGCTAGCTTCCTACGTGATAGAGCTTCCAATCTGACTGTCCTAGCAGTCGGACTAATAATACTCCATAAAGAATTCACACCCATCTCTTATCTCACTGAGATATCAGATAACTGCTTTTTTTGCCTAGTGAGAAGTGTATTCTAGTGCGCTTTTGCGAAGTTGCAAAATAATCCACAAACTCCACTCGTTTCAAACTTATTTTATATTTAGCCAAGTAACTGTAGGAAAAGAGAAAGAAAGAACTGTTTACTGTGTTCGATATGGAATACGATCCTGAAGATGCTTTGGAAGCTTTTCAAGTTATAAATGGCCCTGCAGAACCTGCTTATGGTTTTTCGGAAGAAACTTGGGACAACCATTTCCCACCTCCTTATGACGTTCACCCATCTGGTTCTTATCACCTTGGCAAAGTATTTTCTGACCCTTCAGAGGTTACCCGTATGGAAAGTAAGCAAAAGTTTCAAAGGTTACAACATTATCTTGAAAGAAGAGATCAAAAACAGCAGTTGCAAAAAAAAGTGGACTTGAATAATGGTGCCGCAAATGTGGTAATAAATGATAATATCGTCAACAATAAACGTAAAGCTAAAGATTCTAAATTAATTACACAAGCTGAATACGTTAGTGAAAGTTTGGAGTTATTTCCTCCATATTTTGACCCAAGGAATGCTAAAGCAATGAAAGTTACAGATAAAGTTCTGAAATGGCTCAAAAATATACCAATTGAAAGTTTTCATGGTCGTTGGATTAGTGGGTGTTACTCAGTTGGACCTGGTACTGGTGATGGTGATGATACTTTTGAAGATGGTGGTGCAGAAAAAGAAGGTAATGACCTTATATTCTTTGATTGGGCAAATGACCAGGATATTATCGAATTTCAAGCTAGAATTATCACTAAACAAGCTATTCAAACTTATTTAACTGATTATGAACCAAAAATGGAAATACCTTCCAGACCACCATATTTCACATATAAATATCAACAAACAACGCCTTATAATGAATTGCAATATCCAGATCTTGTAGAAGACAATGAAGATGATGATTATGAAGATCACGATGAGTTTGAAGACTACGATTTAGATGAGGAAGTTAGAGGTCAATATTATCAGTAAAATTAATTATATGTTCTACAAATTGGTCTTAATAATTTAAATAAATATATCAAACTCTTCAATTTCAAACCCTTCACTATTCTCTGATGGTAAATATTTTAAATCGGGATAATATGGTACAATTGCATCAGCATTTTGTATATAAGCTAAGTTATATAATTTCCAGTATGGCTCTCTAACTTTTTTGGCGGGATGGAAAAGACCAGCCCATAAATAATTCATATAAACACCATACCCTATAGTGTTTTTAATTGCATCTATTGCTTCCAAGATTCTACTAATAACATGTGGTGAAGTCTCAAATACATTAGGTAATAATAAATTTAAGTAACTTATAAACACATCAGTGTACTCATCCATAATACACCCTTGACAATTCAATGCCATATGCTTTACAACTGTGGCTGCGGTTTGTCTATGAACGAGATCTCTATCTGTCAAAGCATCTTGTAATAATGGTGTTATAGCGTATAAATAATCTTTTGTTAAGTTGCCATCAATATATTCAAAAAGAAATGTCATGGCTTTAAGTACACCATTTTGTACGTTCTTATCTGGTGTTCTATATTCATTCATGATAGCTGGAATAACAGTGAATGGTGAACATACTTCAGCGACAATACCAATGGCAACTGATGTACAAACTCTCAATTGTCTTTCTTGGACTCGTAAATTGTTTAACAACATTGATAAAATATCTTGAGGTCCAATAGTCTTTGCTATATCACCAAAAGTCTTATTAGCAGCTATTCTAATTCTCTTCCTTGGACTTTTCAAAGTATCCAACAAATCAAAACAAATTCTGATCCATTCTCTTACATTGATTACCTCGGCACATTTCCTAGCAATTAAACCAATAACTAATATACAAGATTCCTGAACTTTTTCTTGTCTATTTTTCAAAATAGGTGATAAAGTAGGAACAAGCATTGGGATTGAAGGATTTTGTAAACTTAATAAATCTTCATCACTGAAAGATTCTAAACATGAATGTAATGCAGTTAATAATGATGCTAAAACGTCTGGGTAAACTTCACCTAATGATTCGTAAAGGATTAAGATTAATTTTTGAATTACTTCACTTTCTCCTTGTGTGCATTTTCTAACGACTGGGGCAATTGCAGCAATCAAAAGTGCAGCTTGTTGTCTAATCTCAGGTGACTTATTTTTGATTTGATATAAAACTGTACTTAAAATTGAATTAATATGAGGTTTTAACCTAATTCCGAGCGTTTTGGCTACAATGGATAAAGCATTTAAATAAACTTTATCCTGTTGAGTTTGTTCTTGGAAAGCAAATAAAACACCATCCACTAAAGTTTCTTCAACTTTTGGTTCCATACCAATCAATTCTTCTGGTTTAGCAGATATAATTTTCCAAATAGCTTCGACTGCCATTTTACGTAATAATTCGTTTTTATCCTTGGTAAATATAACTAATTTTCCAATCATCAGAAGATAATCAAGTTTTATAGCTAATTCAACTGAAGTATTCACCACAAATCTAGATAAAAATTTAGTGTCAGTGGCAGTTCTTCTATTCCAAAAAAATTTCATAAATGGTGAATATATCTGAGATTCGTAATTTTTAATCAATTGTCTATTTATTGGTAACTTCATTAAAACTTTCAAAATTGAAGATCTTACTTCTTCATCAGGTGAATTAAACTCTCTAGAAATAACCCCTACTAATTCTCTTGTATAATAATTTGCATATTCTTCATAATTCAGGTCATTTTTCATTAATGGGACAATCGAAGCAAGCGATTTCAAAAAAGTAGCTAATTCCTTCCCTCTATGCTTTTTGATGCCATTCCATAAAGGTTCGAGTACTGGTTGAAAAATTTCAATACCATATGGACTAACAGTTTCTGCAAGTTGTGAAATAGTGTTTGCTGTTATGGATCTGATTTTTAACTGATCGTCAGTTATGGCTGGTAATAACAATTTAACTAATTGATCCAAATGTGGTATAATCAAAGTACCATTCCCAGCACCCAATTGTACACAAAGTTGTTGAATAGTTTTAATACCTGTGTGTCTGGCCTGCCAACTCTTTTTAGATTTTATAACTGCTTTCATGAAAGGCATAAAATTATTTAGACCAAGTGAATTACCAACAACTGCTAAAATTCTAGATGTTACATTTCTTATATATTCGTCATTATGGCTTAAATCTGGTCTTAAAGTTGATAAAATATTAGCTAACCCAGCAGCTTTAGCTAAACTTGATATTATTTCTCTTGCTTCAAGTCTTAACGTGACATCTTCGTCAATCAATAACGGAGAAACTGCAGCGAGAATCTTTTGAGTATATGGACGGACCTTATCATCTAATTTGAATAAAATTCTAGATACTAATTTAATTAATACATGACGCTCTTGATCCTCAAGACTTGGCTCCACTAATAATGGAAGAATCTGGTTGAATAAAATATCTGGTCCCATATTATTTGCACTATCTGTCAACTGTCTAAGTGATTTCTTTCTTACTACTGAATTACCATTTTTAATTCTTAATAATAGTTCCATTACTTTCAATTCATTCTTCTCTTTCCCAGTCAATTGTTCTTTATCTTTTATTTGTTCCAATTTACCGAAATATTTCCTGTCTTCTTGCCTGTAAAATTCTAAACCATTGATTTCGGGTAGTTTTGTAACCATTAATTCTTCCATTGCCTGTTGATTTTGGAAATCAGTACTCAAAGGCATATACCCTTTATCTTCAATTTCCAGTTTCAACTTCTTCGGGATACTTGCCTTTGTGTATCCTTCTGGGAGTAATTTATCCAATATCTCATCCGTTAATGGTAATCTATCTATAACTGGTACTTTACGAGATATTATCAATGATAATGTTTTATCATTTTCAATTTTCAATAATTTTTCTCTTTCTTCAGGAGTGACATCCCATCTTTTCCTCCTTATGGGTTTTGTGTTTGTATTAGTTATCAACTTTGGTGCCTGTGGTTTAATTTCATTTGGCTTATCTGTTTTATTTGCCTCTATTCTTTCTCTATAAGTCTTCTGTCTATCATTCACAACTTGTGCCAATTTATACGACTGTTTATTATAATCATTTTTTATATCATTTTTTAGCTGTTCCGTTGATTTACTATCGTATTCTTCATTGTCTCGCTGTACTTCTGATATGATCAGTTTAGGTATAGTATAACTACCAGCTAAGTGCTTCTTTTTACTCATCCTTAGGTATTTTGGTATTTTGTGCGTGAGTTTTGAGACAATCAAATCTATTCAATGTCATCTCAGAATTCATTAGTGCTATTGAACAGGATTTTAAGCATCAAAGATGGGTTACCATTCATTTTAGTTGTTGATTCGTTGATCCAATCATCTAGTTACCTTATCCAAGAGTTTATTTCAAAATGTAACAGCGAGACCGTTTATGTTTCATTTGAAACTGTTAATAAACCAGATTATGCAACTCATTTCATTGATTGTGCAGAATTAAATGGTATTCCAAATATAATAAAGGCTATTAAAGAGTGTATTAAAGTCCCACAGTCACCTACGCTATCGACGAAGAAAACACTTATTCTTGTAGATTCATTAAATTTCATTGATCCTGGAGAATTAGCTGCTTTTGTATCTTCAGTTATTCTGCCATATTCTGTATTATTAGGTGTGTTCCATAATGATTTATCCAAGAAACAAGAGAATAATCCAAATTATCCATCTCCATTAAGAGTCCTACATTATATATCTAGTTCTATTTTCGAAATTGAACCATATTTCAAGAATGGGATCGATCAAGAAGAATTTGATAATGATATCAATAAATTAAAATTCCAAAATCATAAAGAGGTTAATTCTCCAGTTTTTAAATTAGAATTAACTAATAGAAGAAAATCAGGAAGATCATTAAGTTATAAATTTATTATGAACTGTACCACACATGTATATGAAGTGCTCAGAGAAGTTGAAGAACCAGCATTCGTTGAAGATGAAAGTCTATTGAAAGATTTAACAACATTCAATTTAACCACAAGTTCTAAACAAAAAATTGCTAAAGATCAAGTAGAGTTACCTTACTTAGCAGCACAAGATGAATTAGGATCCTATTCTGGAGCTATTGTTTATGAATTCGAAAAAGATGATGATTATGATGAAGATGATCCCTATGAAGATCCATTCTAGTTTCTGAAACATTTGAAACTATATTAGGGTATACACACCTATTCAAGAAGCTTTTCCCGTCTCGGTTATAACAATAAAATTGATAAACTGAATGATCTTTACCATGGTAATGTAAAGAGACTTTTCGTACTAAAAGACATTAATAAGAGGTAAAGATCAAACGTCTACAATATTGAATATATGTATTCCATACTTACTATCACACTACCCCACCATTTAATAAAAAAAATTATAAAATCTGAATATTTATCTCTGTTGTTTCTGATCTTGACCCGCAAACATCACTAACCCCTGGTTTACTTGTGATGTTTATGGATCTTGCGGTCCCATTTCAACCATTCATTGTAACTTGTAAAGAAATGTGGGCCCAACTTATCCTCTAGGTTCAAATTCACCTTTGAACATGTGCAGAACCACACACCACTTCTATTCCAGGCTGACATCCCACCTTTTTCCCTACATATCTCCCTTTCACTTGAGGTTGGTACTGGTGATGCCGTTATAACTACTTGCATTTTACTGTTATTTTGTCTCTCTCTCTTTCTTTGATCTACTAGTTCCTGGAAGTATAAAGCTGGGAATATCACTTTTGCGATATCACGAGGAAACCAACGTACTAAGAAGTCACTGGGGATGCTAACATAATGTTCCTGAGTATCTAAGTTGGTAGCTTTCTTAGGAAATTCATTATGAAAGAAACTAGGACGTTGTGAAACCAAACCGTTTTTTCCAAATGAAATCGAGTCAGAATCCTTAGATAAAAAATGGTCCATGTATGATTTTGTATAAGTTAATGCTATCTGTACATCTTCTGGCCGTACTGGCAATTTGGAAGCTTGTACAATAACATTTTCATCCCTACTGATTATATCCTCAAACATGGAGTGATTCGGTCCCTTTCTCGAAATTGGAATTTTTGGTTGCAAACAGAGACAAATCCGCAAAGGGAAAAGGGAAAAGGAAAAAGGAAAAATTTCGAAATTTCTATTTCTAGTTATCTATACATAAATAAGTACATAAATATAATGCAAAGAATCGAATGCCATTGAAGAGGTTTTAAACTCTTATGACCTTGATTCTAATTGTTGAAGTCTATCAGAAATAATAGCTTCAACATCTTCTTCTTCTTCCTTTTTAAATCTATCCCAAAGACTTCCACTTCTACCTCTTTGAACTCTCACTCTCTTACCACTAGGTAATACTTCAAATGACCCATTAACTTGAGAATCATTATTGTATATAACTTGTCCTTCACCACTAGGTGGTAATTCTTCTTCATTTGTAACTGTTCCAGCCCTTTTTCTATATTCCAAACTATTTTTATCTTCCACTTCTAATTTAATTCCTAATTTCCTACAAATAAAATTAGTTAATTGAATACTTCTACGCTTCCATATTGATGATTCATGAGGTGATGACCAACCTTGACTTAAATAAGTGAATGATTTAGTTTCAAATGCTTTTCTCATTTCAATATCTTTCTCTATAGCTTTAAAAATTTCATCATCATTTGGTGAAATCATGAATTTAAATACCTTTAAAAGAATATCAAAGTATAAAGGAACTGTGAAAAGAACTAATAATGTAGCCCACCATGATATATCTTCACCAAAATGATATAAACCATATTCAACATAAAAAATCGTAGCATTTTTAGATCTATATAGAAACATAATAATAACATTCCAAAATCCATAACCTGCAACAGATATAATAAATGCTGCTAATGCAACCCAATTACGATTTTGCATCTCAATAAATTCACATTTAACATTAATAATAATAATTAAAGTTGCAAAAAGTAATGTACCTAATGGTAAAGTAGTATTATCTCTTAATGCTGTTAAAGCCCATAAATGCCAAGAAAGGAATGAAATACCAACACTTTGTAAAGCAGCTAATGACATCCAAGAAACAAAGACTTTTAAATTAAATGCTTTATATAATCTTCCCTTTGAATATAATTCTGGAACCGCTAATAATGTTGCTGGTTTTAAATCTTTATCAAGAATCCCCACTACTAGAACAGGTAATGATGTAAACAATGTGTTAAACATAGATAATGACCATGTTTCATAAACTGAAGATCCTGAAAAAAGTGTATATCTTTGATATAATGCTTGAGTTAAATAAAAAAGTAACTCTTTATAAAATGTACATAAAACAAATTTTGTTGTACGAATATAATTATATCTACCATTAACAAGTAATAATTTAAGTAAGAACCTAAATTGAGCAATAGAATAATCAGAAGCTCTTGCTGCTTGTAAACCTTCTTTACCAGTTATACCAACGCCTATATCAGCACTCTGGATCATTGCAATATCATTTGCACCATCCCCAATAGCCAAAGTAACTGCCTTCTTGTTGGAATTTCTAATACTAGTAACCATCTTAGCCTTCTGTGAAGGTGAAGCTCGACAACAGATTGCACTATCAGCAATTATACACAAACTGATTAAATGATCCATTAATTCTTCGTCATCTTCAACAATTGATAAGGTTGCACCATCAATGACAACCACACAATGAGCAACACCACCTCCTTGTACATCTTTAATAGTATCAGAAATAAGTTTTCTGACGTGGTCTTTACCATTTTGAATATTCAAAATCGCCACAGTACTATAATCTTTAATCAATCTACATGAGTAACCGATATTAATTGCAGTTTCTCTTTTATCACCAGTTAACATCCACATCTTGATACCTGCTTTTCTTAATTTATCCATAGCATCACTAACTCCATCTTGTAATTTATCTTCAATAGCTGTTGCACCTAATAATTCGAAATTAACTTCAATGGATTCACCAACTTTTTCAATTTCAGAATTTCTATCAACGAGTGATGTTTTTGCAGCTTGATAATTTTCTGCAAATGTAGCGTATTCCTTCTTATCTATCCATCTGAAAGAATAAAGTAATGTTCTTAACCCTTCAGTTGAAAATTGTTCTATATGTTCCAAAGTTTTTTCTAAAAGAAATTCCTGGTTGACAAGTAATCTATCTTCAAAAACTTCAATAGAGTCTAATGGTGATTCTGGTCCTGATCCTAACACAGATCCTGATCCTGAAGATGAACCGATCCCTGATCCTGATCCGGAACCACTAGAACTACTACCTGTCCTTATCTTCTGATCAATACTGTATCTTTGAGCTTGTTGTAAATGTAAAGATCTTCTAGAATTTTCAGCAATATCATTATGAGTATCATCTTCACCATCATCCATAATCTTATCGATTGAATCCAAAGCTTTAGCGGTACCACTCCTATCACCCAAATGAAGACTTTTCCTCAAGCTATGTAAAGAACTCATACTAACTCTTGAATCTTTTGCAGTTGCTTCAATTGAGAATCTTTCCTGTAATACTACATCAGCTTCCATCATTTTACGTTCTTTAGCATTAAGGGAAATTTCTTTAGCCTTTTGTTGAGCTAATTCACTATTTTTCAATCTATCAATAATAACATTATCTGCACCTTTACAAATTATACAAATTCTTGAATCAGGGAATCTAACAATAATTGACATTCTCTTTCTTTGTGATGAAAATTCAACAATATCTAAAACTTCATATTCTTCAAATTTAGGAGATTGTTTAAATCCATTTGGATAAGTTTTGATAGTTAAAGTAGTTGATTTTTTGTCGTAAACAATAAAACCTAAATCTCTTGCAGCCTCAACTAATGCTTTTTCATCTGGAGATGCAGCTTGATATGAAATATCTTGATCTACATTCACATCATTATCAAAATCCAACGTTGTTCCTTCAATCTCAACTGATTCATCTAGTGAAGAATCCTTTTCTTTCTTTCTTGGTAAACAAGTGCTACATAAAGCAATACTTAAAAGGAAAAATTTAGCCTTTTTACTAAACAAGGTATTTGGATTTAACTGAATGTACTTTAATAATTCAATTGAAGATCTTGAATCTTGAACTTTTTTAGGTTGTGCATTAGATTTCCAAGTTGATGCTGATATTACACTTCTAAGTTCCATACTTTGTCTTACAACTGAAGTAGTACTCTTTCTTGGATTATAATCTTTAAGTTCAGTATCACTTGATGATTTAGAATTACTTTTATATTCACTACTATTCCCACTTGAATTAGAACTAGGATTCGGAGCTACTAAATCCAAATCATGTAACCAACTCATCCCATTGATACTAAACTTCCTAAACAACATCATATTATCTGTTAAAGTACCGGTTTTATCGCTAAAAATATAACTAACTTGACCCAATTCTTCTAAAATTGTAGCAGTCTTTGCATCAGCTGGAGTATTAGATTCTTTATGGTACATATCAAGGTCATATTGAAGTAATAATAATTGACCTACCTTAATTATTTCCATGGTAACATAAAGTGATAATGGAATTAAAGTATTATACATGATAATAAACCCCATAAAAGTAGCTGCCGTTCCAACATCTTCACCATAAAGGTACCAGGCTTTCTTATTTGTTCTATCATACAAAATTTTTTGAGCCATTGTTGAAAATGCAGATAAACTAGCAACTATGAAAACCATAAATATAACAATATAATTTATATTTTTTTGTAATTTTGGAGCTTTTATTCTTGGATTTTTAACATTATTCATTCTAATTTTAGTTTCTTCACCAGTGAATATAACTAAACCTAAAACTGATTTTGTATTTCTTAATATACTACCTCTATAAATTACATTATTTGGACCTAACGGATGAGTTTCACCATCAATATTTGATAAACCTTCGAAATTATATAAATCAGTATTTGGATCTTCAACAGTTACCAAATCTTTAAAATTTCTTAAACCTGAAGCTTTTGATAATTTATTTGATAAATCTTGTGGAGCAAATCTTGATTTTAAATTTGTTTCACCATCTAACGCCATTGTTTCGACATATGCAACATCTGGTTCAGTTTCATTTTCAGTTGAAAGTATTACAATATCTGCTGGTATCCATTGATCTTCACAAACTTTAATTATATTACCAACTTTGATATCTTTCCATTTTGATTTAACTTCCATTAAATTATATCTTTTTAAATGCTCATCAATATGTGAAGTTTTTAATTCAGAATCTGTTATTGAATTTAATGAACTATCTGAATTAAAATTATTAACTGGGATAGTTTCAGTTATAATACTTGAAACTGACCTAGCATCAAAATTACTTATATCTTTATCTTCCTTTATTATAATACATTTTTTATTATTTTCTTCCTTATCATGAACATGTCTTTTCCAATCATCATAACCTTCTCTAGCTATTGATATTGACATAAAAATTAATAATGGGATAATGGTTGTAAAATGACCTGTAGTTGACCAAGAAGGAATCATTTGCATAATAGCCACAACCATAAAATAACAATTTGCAATTTTGGAGAATTGAGCTTTTAATTGTTTTGGTAAAAATGAGTAAATAGTGTATTTGGACGAAGTAATTGAATTTGTTACATATGATTCATTTGTTCTTTCATCTTTTAATTGATTCTTCTCATCATAATAATCTGAGAAATTTTCATGATTATTGGATATAGATATAGGTATAATTCTACCATTCTCAGTGGGTGGTAATTCTCTACTACCAGTTATCCTTTCTTTGATCTTTATTAAATTTGAAACAAATTTACTACGATTCTTTCTTTTACCCTTTTTAAGAAACTCTATGGAACTTGTTTCTGTTGCATCTGATAAATTTGATGTTGACCTACTAAACCTATTATCTGTCTCATAACTAACAGCTTGAGTTTCATCTATAGTGATCTGTGGAGTCATAGATCTATTTATTTCTGTTGTAATTTCATTTGAATTACCTTCTTTAGTGATGCTTTCCATTTCAATCCCATCATCATTACTTTTACTTGGTTCATTCACACGGTTCAAATTCTTATTGAAAAGCTGGGATCTTAACGAAAGCCCTCTCTTTCGCCTTACTTGAGGAGTAGGAACTTGAAGTGCATTCTTATCACTTGGCGGTTCCATTGCCAGATCGTGGTTGAATGTTTTTTTGAGACTAAATTTTTCTTGAGGCTCAGTTTACAAAAGAATTAAAATATTCTTGTCATAAAAATCTAGCGTGATGACAGGAGTTGGTGGCTTTCATGGAAAACATTTTACCATGGATCTTTTTGAACTACGTGCTTTCTTATGGGACCGGGTAAGTCGTATGGGTTGGTTCTTGTAGGATGGGGAATAAAGTATATCAACCATACATTTTTTCAAATTTGACATACTTTATGTGCTTGTAAATCCGCTCTCTTTATACCCTTTATTTTAAACAAATTTATGATCCAGATTGTCCCTTAGACTTACAGCAAATGGAAGTGTAGTTCAAATGTAGATACATTTAAGCCAAATAAAGTGTTAAATATCATCGATCCTTTGTTATCTTCAGTTAGAGTTTGGGAACGTGTTGAGGTTAAAGATAAGAGATATATCAAAGATAATCACGTTAAAAAGTTTTAAATATCCTAGTTCAAGAACGAAACTTCATTGATGGTCATAGAAGTATTCACTTTCGAGTTTGCTGGTCGTGTGACCCATTTGAATGTATCATCGTCAGGTTATCACCAATACTAAATATAGATCCTATTGGGTGGTTATTTCAAGCTTGGATTGACTAAGAACTCTTGATCAATCAACTAAATATCAAACCAATATTCAAGTGGAAATGTGAATCAGCCTCAACCACTTACAAATACCCCTTTGGGTGTAACAATACTTAAATTCTTTACTAAAACCCACGAGTGATTTCACTATAAGTACCTCTTCACCTTTGGTTCCCCCCTTCAATTCCTCCCAATGTATACCACCAACATGACAGTCCTTGACTTAAGCCGGGGTAAGATGGTGATTTTCCCAACTGTCTGGGTACGAATCTTAAAAAAAATGAATCAATAGATACTAGATGAACCCTGTATCTTTAGAACATCCTTTAAAATCGCAAAGTAATTGGTACAATGACAGTTTCCACCTCCGGTTACCTTCTACCAAGCAACTATCCTTGTAGTTTTACTTATCATCGAATCGACCATATTTAACAAATCCAGACTCCGAAACTTTAAAAATAAACGCACAAATTAATCACCACAATTATCTCTGATACTAACCACTCTACCAAAGCTACCAAAGCTACCAAAACTCCCACAGATACTCCTCTTGATGATATACTCTTCCTAAATCATTAACTTATTCCATTTCAGATAACAAAATCAAAGAGTGTTAAAACCGGTAATTTTTTCGTTTGATTTATCCTCGTCTCAAATTCGTAAAATTCGTACACAACTGTATTATAATTATAATTATCATATAATTAATGATTTATTCAATAAATAAATGGGAAAGTTATATAAAACCTTTTATTTAGGGTTATAAGGTATTGGTTAATTTAAATTATTAACTTTTCAAGTTAGGATTTCTGATATACCCACTCTTTAATTGTTCTTGGCTTGAAAGTTTATACCTAACTTTTTTTCTAAATTGGTTAAACCTGTTTAATCTTATTGAAATACAGTTAATTCAACTTTTACGTTATTACCAGGAAATATACATGTCTCTCTGGGTAAGTTGGTAGGCTTATCCAGTGTCGATATTAATACTTCTGGGTATCGATTTAGACTATAAACTCAAAGCTCTTTTCTTATTCCGTTATATCCAAAAGAACAGAGACAAGAGGCGAAGATATAACATAAATAATATTACTCTATAGATTCTTAGACTTTAAACCACCTCAGATTATATCCCAATGGTATCCATAATTTTCCCAAAACAATAATCTTTATACTCGTCCACATACTCCGGTACATTCTTACTCACCACCCCAGCCAACTCACAAATCAACTCACCATTCCCAGCAATCAACACCATCCCCTTGGGTATGCTACTCACATCCACCAACGTCTCTGCAAACTTCCCCTCAAAGATCAAACTACATAGGTTATTCGATACGAATCTGCCGAAGTATAATGCCCAACCTGCCAGTTTCACTATATTCAAGTCTACTAGATCACCAAGGACGAAGAAGTTCGTGATAGTCTCTTTTGTTAAAGGGTTGTGGAGCTGTAAGTACTCATTTACACCTAAAGTGTTGCTTGGTGTGAGGAATTTACTTTTTAAGTTATGTGAAAGGAATGACGTGTTGTTTCTGTGAGATGTACACCAGATATTTAGATTTGATTTTATAGTTTCTCCACTCACAGTTTTCAAATCACCTTTCGTGATACCCATTTCAATATCTTTTGGATCTTGGATAGAGCCTGATGATACTCTAGTATTCAATAAAACATTAACACCTGCATTCTTTAACGATTCCAACGTCATACGTCTGAACTCAGGAGATAATGTGGATTCAGGAGGCAATGATCCATGAGGATGAACCAAATTGATTTGTTTATCAGGTAAATAATGTTTAAGATCGCCAGATAACTCGATCCCAACGGCACCAGCCCCGACCACAGTGATCACGTCATGACTCTTTATCTCATCGATCGACGCCTTCATTTCACTCAAGAAGTAGTTGTATGTGTACGCTTTAGGCGTCGTGGGGAAACATCTATCCCTCCCACTAGCCATTATCACAAAATCAAAATCAATCATCGATTCATCTATCGACTCATCGTCTGATGGATTCGATAATTTATATTGTGCTTTGTTCTCATCCAAATACGTTATTTTCCCATGAATGAAATTCAAAACGATTCCAATATCCTTATTCTTTGATTTTCTAGACTCTATAACCATATCATTTAAAAATGTTTCATCACTCGAGATAACTTTATCGAATTTCAAGTTCTTGATTTTATTCATTGGTATGAACTGACTAGTTGAGAACTCTTCATCAACGATACATCTAGGCATACCTAAAACATTCAACAACCCAGCCCTTGGTTCAACCAACGTTATACTTAACTTATTCCTTTCATTGAACCCATCACCATTATTTTTCGTTTGAAACTGGTTAACGAATGTGTTCACAGCAGATAAGCCTGCGTATGCCCCTCCTACGACCAAGATATTTGTGGTGAAACTTATACCTTTAGTACTAGAAACTCCTAAATTTGAAGGCTCAGAAATCAGCATCTTTGAACCACCAGGAATAAAACACTCCATATTTACGCTTCACAAGAATTAATGGAATGAATATTTACACGCACCAACTTATACCGTCCTCGAAGTGACGTCCAACAGTCAGATACTCTTAGCCTTTCAGTTAGAAAAACACACAAAATTGTTGAAAATCCACGATGAGATTTGTTTTGCAGATCCAAGAAAAGTTATCGAAAAAATCAAGTCGGCTTAGAACGTCCTGAAAGAGAAACTCACCGTCATTTGATACTACTAGCCCAGGCTTCCCAGGCCATTTTACCGCACACTATAATACACTATACTCTGTACCCTGTCCCCCTCACGTCCTTTAACCAACTGAATTACACTTCCACCATCTCTAAGTGGTTGGAGGCTTCTAATCCCAGGGTTACTTATATACCTATACCGAGATCGTAAGTCGCACCTGATTGGATCTGACTGGGGTCGCAGAGATTTGGGTGCAAAAGTAACGTGTTAAACTACTAAATTCTACTACTCTACATTACTAATCAAAAGGGGGATTGGAGAGTTGCTGGACGTGGTGTATGGTATGAAGGACAGACATGAGTGAATTTACTTGCCCTTTTCGTTTCCTTAAATTACCTTAGTTGGCGTTTCGTCCCGCATTCAAAGCCACTGTCCGTTTCCCGTATTATTCAGCCTATAATGGGGATTGTAAATACCGTACTACAGTTTTAGTCTATACATATTGAATCCCGGAGAGTTGTTCTATTACACGCTGAACAATGATTATGAAAGAGTGTGGGGGATAACAGGGGGGGTAAGAGGAATATGAGTGTTAATAGTTATTAAATATGTTCATTAATTATACTTCATTCTAAACTTTCTATTCATTTCGACGGAAATGTCATTTAAAATACCACCAATTTTCTTGCTCTCTTGCAAGTACTTCTCGAATTTCCCCCTTTGGTATTTTAGTTCGTCCACTAATGGGAATTTTTCCAGGATATTGTAATATGGATTAATCAAGATATCGAATAATCCGACCCACTCTTTCTTCCAGTACCTTTTAAAATTCTCCTTGAGTTTATGTTTCCCACTCTTAAGTGTCTCGATCTCGATGTACTTCCCAAATAAGAGCGTGTGAATGATCGATGCAATTCCGTAGTAGTCCGCCTCGAACGACCATGGTTGATTGGTATTCATTTGTGGACAATCTTGTTGGTCTGCTTCCCAGGTGTTGGTGAATTGAGTACCTTCAGGGAACAACGATAGGTCGATAGACCTGCCGAAATCGATGAGGATTAATTTGTTGGTTGATTTTTTGAAGTCGATCATACAATTATCAGCTTTTAAGTCACCGTGGATTATACCAATTGTATGTAATTTTTCAATTATTTTAAGTAATTCGATTGTGAAAAATATACATAAATCTTCGTCGACTGATTCACCTAGATTTCGATAGTAATTTACAATATCGAGTAACGTACCTTGACTTAGGTAATTTAAAATCAAAAAACTTTCATCTTGGTACATGAATAATGATTCCGGTTTTATAATTCTTGACATATCATCATCACTCTCACTTCCGCTTTCACTTAACCGTTTATGGATTTGATTCAATATATAAAACTCCCAATTCGATGACCTAGTTTCAGCTTTCAAAGCCTTTAGGTACCCCAATTCATTTTCAATCAAGTAAACATACCCGAATCCACCTTGTCCCAACTCACATTTCAACGAATAAATCTCATCACCGCAAAAATTAACAATTGATGAACTGGTACTGGATATCTTCTTAGTCTTCGAATCAGTAATCGACCTAAACTTCTTTATCGCCTCGATGAAATGCGTCTTCTTATTGGTATTGTACCCTGGATATGTTTCAATGGGGGGTGATAACCCATCAATTAACCTGGATCTTAAACTCTCATTCAATGGGTCGACGATATTGAATTGGTGAGGTGTATCGATGAATGGTGAACTACCATTTTCCACTAAATCCTGGGTCCCCTGTTGTGTTGGTGGCGTCACCTTTTTCCCCAAATCATTCGGTTTATGGAACGTTTCAGTGACAAATCCATCGTAATTGGTAGAATTGCATTCGGATATATCATCATCTGGGATCTTGGAAGCATCATTGAAAATCCCATATACTTCATTATTCGCCATTTTCGAATAAAACGTTAGTGTTGGCGACTTCAACCTTCTTGAATCCTCATCTTTCAACGGTATAACGAAAGTATTTGATTCTTCTTCTTCATCCTGTTGAGTTTGTGATATGGAAACCTCCTCTATTTCATCTTCAGGTTCTTGGTCTATCGGTTTCCTTGACCGAAATCTAGCTAGCACTTCCACCATGGAAATCTCTTCGTCACCATATATCAACGATGTATTAATCATTACTCGATCCAATGGTTTACCCACCTTTTGAACCATCGTAACCACCTTCCCATCAACTTCCTCATGCGTGATGTGCGGTTCCGTAACCACTGGTACCAATTTTTTTACAGGTTCTGGTTCATCTCTATACACTTGGATCTTGGATTGACTATGTTGGCTATCACTCAGTAACGACCTCTGTGACAAGATTTCACCATTCCACGGTCTAGCAATACTCATATTTTCCTTCTTCCTCATCTTCACACCACCTAATTCTTTTGTCGTCGAGCTGAATAAATGTTTACTTATTGAAACTTCACTTTCATCTACTAGCACATTAAACTTTTGTTTCTTCGGGTACCTTTCATTCTCACTATCTTGTCTTGTAATTTGACCAGTAATTGGACCAGGAACAGGATTCGACCCCCTTTTCAAAGTCAATGCACGCTTGATCCCCTCCGACCTATCACCTCTATAATCAGCTCTCGCTTGAAACCTCTCAAACGATCTAACCAACCTATTCAACGGTCTAGCATTATACTCCACACCCAACGAGTAAATATCTCTTGCATCGCTAACCTTCTCTCTAACCTCCAACAACGTAGCGAACTCCTCGTAGAACAACGACAAGTGCTTCCCGATCTCCTTCTTCGCCAAGTATACAAACACATCGATGGGTGAATCAGAGTAATTGGCGTACTCGAGCCAGACTTTCAAGTACCTTGCGTCGTTCTTGTAATGGTCGAAATCCTTGAACGCCGACGTGCACCGCTCGAGCAAGTTGACTAGCCCGCTCTCCACGTTCTCACCCATTGGGTACGTGGCATGCGTCCATGAGATATAATCGATATATTCCTGTAATGGATCATCTAAATCATCTAAACCTTGTAATCTGCGTTCGAAATCCTTTCTTTCGCCGTCAACTTTATCTCGTGGCTTCGATACATGGTCCAAGATCCCTGAAACTGACCGCCCCCCGTACTTTGGCTGGATGTTCTCCTTGTGGGCCTCGATCACTGAAGCATCCACCATCAGTTAAAAGTTAAGTAAACAAACAAAGGTAAAATGCAAATCGCGTTTTCACTTATTAGAATTATACTGAATCAATTTTTCTCAAAAGCCAAAAAGTCTCCAAACAAAAAATCTCAAAAGCCAAAATTTAAAACATACTTAGGATGAAGAGTTGGTTGATTTTAACCATCCTAATCTCGTCCGTCTTGGGCGGGACCTACTACAACGAGAGCTTGGCCATCACGCCGCTACCTAGAAACAACCTCCTCACCGAATTCGACTTCTCCATCAAATCCTTGCCCCACCAGATCACTTACCACGAAAACGTAACTAATTTAGACAACACACATTACACCTACTTCCCTAGGTCTATGGGGCCAATTTTGGAACAGAACAACGTCAGAGAGTTGCATCTCCGGTTCACCCAGGGGTGGTGGGACTCGGAGCTCTGGGGCAGTTTACCTAAGAATGGATCGAAGAGTGGTGGGACAGGTGTTGAAGTCTGGTCAATTATCGAAGCCCCCGATTCGAAAGACGCTTTGAAGAATTGGTATAGGTTGTCGAAACTGTTATCTGGATTTTTCTGTGCTTCATTGAACTTCATTGACGATAGCATCACCACGTTGCCGGTTTCACCATCGATGTTCCCTGGTAAAAGTTTTAAATCTGAGACACTGAATAAATTGTTCTTGATTAGGGCTGCTTTACCAAGTGAACCGATTTGTACAGAGAATTTGACTCCATTCTTGAAGTTGTTGCCTACTAGAGGTAAATCTGGGATCTCCAGTTTACTCGATGGTCACAAGATCTTTGATTCACTTTGGCATTCAATGGCGATTGATATTACCACTGAATGCACAGATTCTATATGTAACTTAAAATTAGATCAAAGTATATTCGCTATCGTTGATGTCATGAGATCATTACGTAAAAGCAAAGAGGGGCCAATCACTAAACCTGTCCCTGGTGAAGAATTAAGATGTGATGAAAACAAAGGATATAATTCATGGCAATGTTTCCCCTTGGGACTTGAAACAGAATTGAAATATGATTTGAAAACGGTGTTCGGGAGACCAATCAGGGGGTCTTGTTTTGAAGATGAAATCAGTCCAGTGACGGTGAATTTCAACGATGGTTGGAAAATTGATATTCAATCCGGTTTAAACATAAATACCTTGTCTCCTAACAACCTGAAATACGAAATCAAGGGCGTTGAAGATGTGAATATTGAATTTGATATCCAAGACACCACAAACATACCGAAAATTGAAGGATCTCCAATCCAAGTCTCAAGATCATTGACTGGGTACTCTCAAGATCATGGTGGTTTCAGAGTCTCATTCCAAAATAATGGCGACACCCCAATTAAATTCATTTACTTCGAATCATTACCTTGGTTCATCAGATTATACCTCAATTCAATGAAATTAAGTAAAAAAAATAACGAAATAATTGATATTTCCCAACACGTTAAGTTAATCCATTATTTGCCTGCCATCGATAGGAAAAGACCTAGTCACATGGAACTCGAAGTCTCCGTTCCACCACGTGAAACCCTCATCTTGAACTACAAATTCGATAAATCATTGTTACTTTACGCTGAATACCCACCTGATGCCAACCATGGATTCTCAGTCGAACCAGCATTAATCACTATTTTCAACGATGATAATGACCAAGTATACCAATTAAGGACTACATCATCATTAATTACTTTACCAACACCAGATTTCTCAATGCCTTATAATGTCATTATTTTAACTGGTACAGTTTTATCACTTGCATTTGGTTCAGTATTTAATTTATTAATTAAAGATGTTATAACTGAAGAAGAATATGAAAAATTAGCTGAAAATGGTAAATTAAGGAAAATTATTAAAGGTATTAAAAGTAAAATTGCAATCATTAAATCTTTAATTAAAAGGTAATGTATTTTTTTTCTTCTCCTAGTCTACTCTACTCTCCTTCTACATTTACTCTGTATCTTTCTTCTTCAAAAACTGTATTTCGAGGTATTGAAGAATAAATGATATATAAAAAAAAGGATGGTAGGATATATGAAATAAGGTATATTGTAGAGAAAACTTAGAGAATAGAGAACAGGGGATAGAGAAGAGGTAAAGGAGAGAAGAGGAAGGACTATGACAATATTAAGATTAAAAATTAAACAAATTTTCTTTTATAAACATTTTAAATATTCTATATATAAAAAACAACATCCATTTTCAGTTATGGAAGCAAAATAACTATCCTATTCAGAAGCTTTGAAAATAAAAGTAACAAATACACTAAAAGCTAATAATCCACAAATCAAATTTGGACCCACTTGATCTGCGTACAAGACGGCTTTCTTCTGTCTGATCATTTCAGTTCTCCAAATATACATGTAAATGGAGTAAGCAAAAGTTACCAAGGTACAAATGAAGAACATAATGGCGGCAGTTAATGATGATTTAGTTCCATAGTTTAATAATGTTGTTGTTGTTGCACTCAAGATCATACCAATTGATAACCATGATAAGAAAGTTCTTTCAGATGCAAAATAAACTTTTGGTTCGATTCTAATTGGGATTGAGATAGATTTCCCAGCTGGGATCTTATCTTTAAAAGTTTGATTTAAATCGAAATTTGTACCAACTTTAACAGTGAATTCTCTATCATCTTGGAAATATTGTGAGATTTTAGCATAATATTTGTAAAGGAAATCCATTACTGGACTATTTGAAGCTCTCATATATGAAGAAGGTAATAATAATGGAGTATTATCATCTAAATCTTCTTCTAATGGATTAATATCATTTGAAAAAGTAACACCATTCCCATTAATATAATTACCACCTTGATTTTCTTCATCATCTAATTCATTACCTGAAGCAGTTATTAATCTTTTATTATGATTTCTTGTAATACCAAATTCTTCTTGAATTTTTGGTTTTCTAATATCAACATCCATTTGTGGTAACCAAAATGGTATTAAATCAACATATTCAGGTAATAAAGCTGCACCACCATGAATAAATTTTGAAAATTTTGGTACAGCTTCAACTAAATGACATGCGACTAATTCTCTAATCCATAAAGGAGGTTCTTGACCTAATTGAGTTTGTAATTTAACTTCTAAAACAGCATAAGGAAATCTGCAAACATCTTTTTCAGGTAATTGATTAAATGGATAATCAATACCAATATCCATTCTTCTCCAATTTCCTTCAGTTCTATCAAAACCATCAAAATTATCTTCTCTGACCATTGTTAATTCAGTATCTAAAGAAATTCTAACTCTTTGATCACCAGGTAATTGGAAAGCAGTTCTATTATAAAATGATCTCATAACAGGTCTCATTTTATCTTTTAAAACTCTATATTGAACTTCAGTTGCTAATTGTTCAAAATTATCAATTTGTTTAGTAGTTTTTTTACCTTCTTTCCTCATTTTTTCAAAAGCTTGTTTTGCAGTTAATTCACCTTTTAAAAATGAATTAACTTTTTTCTCTTTTAATGAAAATCTTGCCTTAACAGATTTTTCACCAGTCCAATCTTCTCTATGAGTTTTCCTTTCAACAAAAATTTGATCAGATTTCATATTACCATACCATCTTAATCTAATTGCTTCAGCACCTTCATCTTTTCTTAATCTACCATAATATAAATCCATATCTTTATTATCAAAATAAATTGAAGTAATTGCAGAATCTTCAGGTTCAAATTCTTTATCACCATTGAAAACCAAGACAGGTAAATGTTTTAAAATAATTAATTTTAATTCAGTTATATTATCAGGATGAACCCAATATTTTGTTGTTTGTCTAACAAAATTTTGTTGGGACCCACCTGATGAAGAATCACCTTCAACAGGTTTACCTTTAGTTCTAACTAAATCATATAATTTTGATAATTGAACAATTAAAATATCATAATTATCTTTGAAAAAAGGTTTTGAATTTAATCTAACTTGAAATATTGGTCTTAAATGATATTTTGTTAATTTATCATGTTTTTTAACAATTTTTTGGAAACCAGTATAATTTAATCTTGTAAATCTTGCTAAATCATGAACATCAGCAATAACATCACTTAATTCATTTTCTAAAATTTCAAATTCTTCTGAAGTTGCAATTTTAATATTACTAATTAATTTATTAACAGATTTTTCTGAATCTTTTAATCTTCTATTAACTTCAGTCAGTTTAACTTTTGTAAAACTATAAACTTTATCTAATTGTTCTTCTAATTGATTTAAAAAATCTTCTTCAAATTCATCTTTCCATTCAAAATCGTTTAATTTTAAAGTTTTTTTTAAATTATGTTTTAATTCATCATAATCAATATAATAAAATGAATATTCTTTAATTAAAGATTGTCTTAAATTTTCACCAAATTTCATCCTTTTATTTAACTGGTTACTTGCAACTGTTATAAAGATGATGATAATTATATTCTGAAACTTTTACCCTCAATTCTCAAAAAAATCCTTCTCTGTCACACGTGGATAATGGTGGCTGATAAGAAATTTTATTATTAGGGCGGAAGTGGGTCCAAATTTACACAGAGGATGGTGGTACCAATTGGTACCAATTTAGTACCAATTTAGTACCAATTTAGTACCACTACTTTATACTATTACTATTACTATTACTATAATAGTATTACTATTACTATTACTATAATAGTATTATACTATATAAGTAGTTATAAGAGAGTTTATATTCCTTATCTTTATCTTTTAAGTAAAACAGCAGATTACTAAGAATTTTAAGAATTTTACAGGGGAGCTTACGCAGAGAATGGCAGTAAAATCAGTGCGAGGATTAGCGAGGAATTGGTGCGAAGCATTGGTGCGAAGCATTGGTGCGAAGCATTGGTGCGAAGGTTACCACCCTTACCCAACAGTATAAAACACATATTAACAATATTGTAACATTTAGAGTTCATTACTTTCTTGACATTCACCCTATCACATCACCTTTCTCTTATCCTACAAGTAATAACTATAAAATAAAAATCAGTTTTTATCTTTTTATTTTTTCATTTTTTAAGCCCAAAAACCAGAAATAATTGGTGAAATTCACTTTAAATACTCCACAAAATAAAAATTTCAAAAATCATTAATTTTTTATTAATTCATTCTACAGACTTCTAAAAATCACCAAAAAATATAAATTAACTTCTTCTATATCATATAAACCTATATACTTTTTTAACTTCCCCAATTAAACCCTTTAAAACCCTTATAACCACCCCATAATCAAATTATATGGCTTAAAAACTGATCGTCTGACTCAATTTTTTTTTCCCCCAGTTCTCAAGATCCTACCATAACCACATCCAAAATGATTAGAAAATTTCACACAAATTCAAGGATTTTATCTGATTTTAGTCATGTTGTGATAGGTGGTGGGATCATTGGTACTTCAATTGCTTCTGAATTATCCAAATCCAATTCAAATATTTTATTAATTGATAAACATGGTCATTTAGGTACAGAAACAACATCAAGAAATAGTGAAGTTATTCATGCAGGCTTATATTATCCACCAAATTCATTAAAATCAAAATTTTGTATTGATGGTAAAAATTTAATTTATGATGGTTTAAAAAATGGTAATTTCAATTCAACACAAGTTCAAATTAAAAATTGTGGTAAATTAATTGTTGCTCAAGATGATTTAGAATTTGAACAACTTGAAAAAATTAATAATTTATCTAAAGAAATTAATGTAAAGACTGAATTTATTGATAAACTGATTTTAAAACTGAAATATCCTTTATTAAATTGTGTTTCTGCATTAAGTAGTCCAACAACTGGTATAATATCAGTTCATGATTTTATGTTATATTTCCAAACAATTTTTGAAAATAATAATGGTACAATAGCATATAATACAAAAGTTAATGGTTTATCCCATAATGGATCCAATTATACCATTTTATGTAAAGATGAAGATGATGCAGAGTTTGAAATCTCCTCAGATTCAATAATAAACGCTGGTGGATTATACGCTACAGAAATTTCAAATTACTTATTACCTACCAAATACAAACCATATTTCGGTAAAGGTACTTACTTCAGTTACTCACCACTGGTAAACCCAGGAAAATTCATCGACCAATTGATCTACCCTTGTCCTAACCCCAATGCGGCCGCCTTAGGGACACATTTAACAATGGACATGGGTGGTCAGATCAAGTTCGGTCCAGACTTGGAAATGTTGGATATTGAGAGTGCAGATGATATTGATTTCACTCCAAGTTCAGCTAATTTACAGGCAGCATATGAGGCAGTGAAGAGGTACTTGCCTCATATTCAAATATCAGATTTAACTCCTAGTTATACTGGTGTAAGACCTAAAATCGCCCATCCTTCACAGGGGTTTGCTGATTTTATTGTGAGGGAGGAAGAAGGGTTCCCTGGATTTATCAATTTATTAGGAATTGAAAGTCCAGGTGTAACTGCTTCTTGGGCAATTGCTAAATATGTAGATGATCTTCTTAAATAAGAGTTTTAAAAGTTTTTAAAAAGTTTAAATAATATAAAAGTTTTAATAGACAATAATTAATTCCTATATTCCTTTCTATATACTTTCTACTCAGTTTTCTACTCAGTTTTCTACTCAGTTTTCTACTCAGTTTTCTACTCAGTTTTCTGTCTCTTATTACTTTCAATAGTTGGTAAGTTCTCAGGACGAGTTGGATGAGGTAACTCAGTAAAATACTTATGCATCAATCCAATTGTCAGATCTATACGTTTACCTGGATCCAAAGTAGTCATCTCATTCAACAAATCCAACGCCGTCTCCGTGGCGGCACTAAACCTGTTCCTTAACTCTTGCCTAGATGGCGGAGCATACATATTAATTGCATTATACAATGGTAACGACGTAACATTAGGCCAATTAGCCTCTGTTGGAGTCCCCAATGCACGGAAGGTAACATCTAATTGATTGATATCGTCACTTCCGGGTAAATACGGCGTTCTCAACATCAATTCAGCGAAGATGATCCCTATTGACCAAATATCGACCTGTGTACCATAGTGTTTGGCGCCAAACAATAGTTCTGGAGATCTGTACCATCTAGTAACCACGTTACATGATAAATCCTCGTTAGCGTTCCCTAAACTTCTAGCTAACCCGAAATCAGCGATTTTCAACTGACCATTGGGCGAAATAAGTAAATTATTAGGCTTCAAATCTCTATGTATGATGAAATTCCTGTGACAGTGATGAATCCCACGAAGTGTCATGAGTAACCAGGACTTGATGTCACCTGGCTTGAACACGATCGATCTGTCCTTGATCAAAACTTCCAAATCACACGGCAAGAACTCCAACACCAAGTTCAAGTTGTTGTCGGCGGAGAACACATCGATTAACTCAATGACGTTGTCATGGTGGAGTTCCTGCAAGTACTTGACTTCTCGTATCGCTGACATATCGAGACCGTCTTTGAACAACCCAGTTTTGATTTCTTTGATGGCGATCTGTCGGGACTTCTCCGTGTGGCCCAAGTACACCACGGCGTATGTTCCTTCACCAACTTTCCTCTCTTTACTGTACTTCATCCCCCCTCTTATAATGTGTGTTAGTATTTTCTGCGCAGTATTTCTGCGTAAGAAAGATTTTTGAGAGGAATCGCTTCACGTGACTTTTTCTAAAGAGAGTAGAAAGGGAAGTGTTCTAAAATGCTTTTATTATTACTATTATTAACACTATAAATTATAGTAGTAGGTTGGGTTGAAAGGTTATTCAACTATACCTTGGACACATTCCCATTGTGCGAAAACATACCAACTATTCCCACTATCACCAATAACTAAACCCCTATAAGTCCCCAATTCATTACATTTTATTACGTTTTCATAATCACCATAAGGTTTTTGATCATTATTAACTAATTTAAAGTACTTACCACTTGGACTCTCAATGACCAACTTAAAATCATTCAGGGCGGTGGGATGAGTTAATCCTGAAGAAGGGAACTGGGAAATCTTAAAATTATACGAATTAGTTATGATTTTGTTGGTTTGTGGTGATTTGACGTATAAATCGTTTACTTGTGATTGAATTGTTGGGAACCTTGGAACGAACTTGATAGGTTTGTTTTCACCGGTGTGGTAAATTGGGATCACAATGGATAATTCATGAATATTGTTGAAATGTTTCTGTAAACCTTTTGGACCTGCAAAAATCTGTAAGACTCCAATACTTTCATTTTCTGGTAATATCGACTTGATTTTAGCGTAACGTGAGTTATTCTTCCAGTATATTTGACATAAACAGAATTCATTCGATGTGATCTTACTGGTTTTAATTAAAGTGAATAATTCAACGTTGGTAGGAATTTTCAAATCAATTTCAAAGATTTCATTATCTTTCAATCTAGTTAATGCATTGTTGAAATTACTGAAATTTAAATTGTACTTGTAGTAACCCGAGTATAATCTTGGTAAGTAAAATGCAATGTTGGGTTCAATAGGTGGTAAAACATGTTGTAAATCAATTATTGATGGTAAATGAGTTGAAATTAATTTCGTAGGTTTAGTCAAGAAATAAAACTCATTAAATTTAGTTAAATTACATGTATCTGGGTGTGAAAAATTGTAAATATCAATAATCGAGAACTCATTATTAATCAATACTGACAACCAACAATGGTTGATGATGTACTGTTCATTATGGTAGAATTCATTAGGTTTCTTCCAGAATCCAAGAACGATCTCACATGGGATTTTCAAAGCATCCAAAACTTTCTTGAAAAGATAGTTTATTTGGTAGATTGAACCTTCACCCAGGTTCAAGATTTCTGATAATTTTGGTTTAATTTGATGAATTTTCCCATTCTCTTCAATTATCTTGAATTTTATGAAATGCATTAATACACTTCTTAATTTAAGTAAATTTGAATTGAATTTTATACCAATATCACTAATTAAATTATTTAAATTCGTATTAATTTCATACATTTCAATAAATTTAGTAATCTTGTTTAAATTATTAGTTGTTAAAACACTATTGAAATCTTCAATAACTGGCCCGATTGTCTCATCAGTATTAATTTCAGAAATATAATCGAATGGTTTCACAACAATATGAGGTTCCTCCCTAACGATTCTCTTGGTCCTCAATTGTTTATCGTTACTAGTCAATGTATTCATCCTATTCATTTCCAGTTTGAACTCAATCCATCCCATAGTCTCGTCACTCTGCTGTAATTTCAACTCTAATGGGTTCAACTCCCTATCTTCCTTCTTCTTCAACAATTTCTTGAAAATATTGGAGTTTTTGGATTTCTTATCTTGGAAAATCGAATCCATCACTGATTTATCTTTATCCTCTTGGAGTTCACTTGATAAGATTGAATTCTTGGGTTCATCAAGACTCATCCCCTTCATTCTAAATTCTTGGTCTTGATACTCCCTTTCGTATTTATGTCTAAGGAATGATCCGGCACTGGTGGCACTTAATTCAGATAAGTTTAAAACATCACTCTGTAAAGATTTAATTGAATTTTTCAATTCTTGTTGTTGTAATTGTGATAATCTCATGAATTCTTCCTCTGTTACAATCACTTTGTTACCTGAAAACCTAAAATCATCAGCATCATAAGGAATCCTGTTTTGTTGCAGTTGTTGCATCAGTTGTTGTTGCGTCATTTGTTGTTGTTGTTGTTGTTGTTGTTGTTGTTGTTGTTGTTGTTGGTGGTGATGTTGAGGAGAAGGACAATCATTGGAGATAATTTTAGAATTTTGATGTTTTGGTGGTGGTGGTGGAGGTGGTGTACCTTCATCTTCATATTGGTAAATATTGATTTCATCATCAGTAGGATACTTCGATAATTTCTTACTCAATTCCGTTTTCCTAGATGAATCTTCACTAATATATGAATCCTCTTCTCTATACTTGTAACTTGGTGATTGACCAGGACTATAAACTCCAGAATTATAATTATTTGACTTGACTTTATTCCCTCTTTGAGATCTTTGGAGTTCTTCTAAATGTAATAATTCCAACTCCAATCTTTTCTTCTTAATTTCGATTTCTTCATCTCCAAGAATTTTCTTTCTCGATGGTGATTCAGGTGAATTTGAATTGGAATTATATGGTGAATTTGAATATGAATTTTGATGTTCATAATTACTTAAATTTGGAGTGGATGATTGTCTATAATCATCAAATTGTTGAGATTGAGGTCTATACTTCCCATTCTTCTTACCATTATTTTCCATACTTCTAAAATCAGTAGTCAGCATTCTCTTCTTTTGATCCAACTCAGCTGCTTTCTTGATATGGTAATTCTGTTGTTGTTGCAATTGTTTAAACCTTTCAATCTCCCTTTGTTTCGAAATATTATATTCTTCACTCTTATTTTTTTTCTTTTTGTATTGGTCTACTGATTTACTTAAATTTTCGAAACTGTTGTCGAAGCTGAATTCATCGTATTCATACACTCCTCCCTTTTTAGGCAGTGGTGAATGGTGGACGTTTTGGTAATATATATGTTTCTTTGGGGTTTGTGTTGGTGTGCCAGGATTCGAATGGTTAGGTGAACTCATCATTTGTGAATTCATTATTGAATTATTTAATTGTGAATTATTCATTTGTTTATTGTTTAATTGTGAATTATTCATTTGTGAATTATTCAATTGAGAATTACTGAATTGTGGATTACTTAAACTAATCTGACTAGAATTCATTGATTCAATAATCTTGACATAATCCCTTGGGAAAATCCCTTCTGCTTTATTTCTTCGAAGTCTACCACTCCACCAACTCTCATCAACAATGGAGTAAACGTCAATCACTTCGTTTTCAATGAACCCCAAATCACCATCTTCTTCACCTGCCCATGAAACTTTCGTCTTCACCATAAATGGTAATGGTGGGATCGACATTATAAAAATCTAAAAAAATGAAAATCTAAAAAAATGAAAATCTAAAAATTGAAATGAAAGGAAATGAAATTAAAACAAGTAGTGGTTAAGTTATTAAGTTATTAAGATATTAAAATGTATGCCAGTATGATAATGATAATGATAAATGCAAATAGTATGGAATCAAACCCTCCCTAAAATCCAAAATAAAACACTGTTGGTTAATTACTTCGTTAGAAAAAGCTGTGTTAACTCTATTTAAATACAGTAATTCAAATTAAACCAAAAGAAAGGAATGAATGAAAGTGTTTTGAAAGTGTTGTTGTTGTGTAACAAGGATATTTCAAATTGGGGTTTCCCTGTATTGAAAGTTTTCAAGTTCTCCAAATGATTTTATTGAAAGAAATTTTTGTTTCTTCTGATTAAGGTAAAGGTACACACATCAACTTGAAACGGTTGCGAAATTTCTCATTTTGTTAATTTTGTAAATAAATGGGAAAATGCGCAAATCAGGAACGCGTTCAAATTATACAGGGCTAGTTAAAAGGGTACTAAAGGGATACTTAGAGGGTAGTAGAGGATAGTAGAGGTAGTTGGAATGATTAGTAGTTGTTAGTCCAAAAAAAGGGAGAAAAAAGGGTGTAAAAGGAGAAAAAAAAGGTACAGGAAAAGGTACAGGAAAAGGTACAGGAAAAGGTACAGGAAAAGGTATATATATCTATTTATACAAGTCTTTCTAAAAGACTACTGTTGTTGACGAACTCCACTAACAATATCATCAACTCTTAATAACAAACATGCACTTTCGATGGCAGTCTTAATTGATTGTTGTTTAATAACTTCAGGTTCCCAAATTCCATAATCATCCATATCAACAATTTTACCTAATTCACCATCAATACCAAAAGTATGTAAATCATTTGCATGTTTAGCTCTTAATTGTGATAAGATCCTGATAGGGTGGCCACCACAATTTTGAATTAAAGTTCTTGGAATTATTTCAAAAGCATCAGCGACAGCTTGGTATGGCCATTGAGCTACACCTTCGATTGTTTTCGCCTTTTCTGATAATTTTACAGAGACTGCCATTTCAGTGGCTCCACCACCTGGGGATAAGGATGGTTCCAACATTACGTTTCTTGTGACTGCCATTGCATCATGTAAATTTCTTTCAATTTCATTCAAGATATCTTTGGAGGCACCTCTTAACATAATTGTACAAGCTTGTGGTTCTTTACATTTAGTAATAAATGTGAAATATTCATCACCGATTAATTCCACTTTAAATTCTCCACATTTTAATCCAATGTCTGATTCTTTTAAATCTTCAATTCTATTAACTATAGTTGCACCTGTTGCTCTTGAAATTCTATTATTATCTGATTTTTTAACTCTTCTTAATGCTGTGACTCCACCTTTTAATAAATAATGTTGAGCTAAATCACTTACTCCCTTTTCAGTTATAACTAAATCTGGTTTAAATTCTAATAATTGTTCACACATTAATTTAACTTGTTCTTCTTCAATTTCTAAAATTCTATTCCAATCTTCTTCTTTTGTAATTTCAATATTTGTTTGACTTTCTCCCTTTTTATATTCTAATGGACAATCTAATAAAATAATTCTAGGATTTTCAATAAATCTTTTCATTTTTGGATGTGTAATATCTTTATTTAATAATATACCATCTAAAACTATTGAATCTTCAACTTCACCACCTGGAATTTTTTCAATTCTTACATATCTTTTAATATCGATTTCTTTATAATCTCCATTTTCAATATAAACAGTTTTAACAGCTTTTAATGATAATTCACACATTTTTTGTGACCATTTATTAATATATTTAGTACCAATAGTTGCTTTAATTAATTTAATCATTGCTTCATCATTAGTAAAATCAATTGGTTTAGATACTTCATGGATAATTTCTAATGCATCACTTAAAGCTTGTTTTAAAGCTTGAATAATAACAACTGGATGAATATTTTTTTCAATATATGGGAAAGTTTGTGCTAAAATTTCTCCAGCTAATATAATAACAGTTGTTGTACCATCTCCAACTTCTTCATCTTGTGTTCTACTTAATTCAATCATAGATTTCGCTGCTGGGTGGGATACATCGATTTCTCTTAAAATTGCATGACCATCATTAGTTAAAACAATACCTCCCATTGGATCTAATAACATCTTTAACATAGCTTTTGGACCCAAACAAGTTCTAATAATATCTGCCACGGCTTTTGCTGCTGTGATATTTGAGATTTGGGCTTGACGTCCTGTTTGCCTCTCAGTTGAGGTGTTCATATAAACTACTGGAGCTTGCATTATTCCAAGAAAGTTGTCTCTTTTGTTCTTGACCTTTTTGCCTTTCACTAAAAAATTTTCATATTCGCGTTGATCTCTTTAACTGTGCGATTCAATTTTTTTTTAACTTGAGTAAGAGGGCATGGATTACATAAACCAGACGATTATTACGTTGAAAGATTTGGAGTCATTGGATGGTAGGATCTCAGAAGTTCAAAATTCAATTGAGGACGCTAAAGACCAGGTTCAATTGAAGGTTGAAAATAGTTTTGAAGATGGCCAAACTACTAAACTTGTAGGTGATATAATCGTTAAATTATCAGAGATTGGTGGTAGTAGTAGTGGTGGGAATAATGATATTGATGTTTTGAATTCTTGTAAAGAGGAACTTAAGGAATTGGAAGTGTATGGGTTATCGATAGTGGATACACTTTCTCGTTTGTATGAGGAGAAGATTCAAATTTACTGGAATAATAAGTATATTGAGCGTGCAGAAATACTAGAAAATCAGATTGATGATTTGGAGTCCGAAGATCCAAAAGATTTTCAAAACTTGTATCACGATATAGAGATTTTAATGGAAGATACTTCATCACATGATCAATCGATTTCTAGTCAAATCAATGAATTTTTAAATTCAAAATTTAATGAGAAATTAGAATATTTAAAGAATAAATTAGAATCAGAATTAAAGCAATTTTTAAAATCTAAAAATTGGTTATCTAATGATTTCAAGATTGAAAATCTTGATTCCAAAGATTTATCAAATATTAATACTTATGTATCGCAATTAATTGAATTACAAAATATTAAAAATAAACCAATTTACCCTGAGACTTGGTGGTCAATTGATATTCTCCTTGAACCATTTTTTATACGATTCGATTATCATTTCAACGGTGTCAAAGATACGAACAAATTATCTAAACCAGAATGGGCATTTGGATACATTGAAGAATTTTTGACTAAGAATTTAAAAAATTTAGAACTTACAATCAATCAAAGTTTTAAGAATTTGAAAATTATAATGATTCATCAAGTTATAACTTCCTTATTAGTACCCATAAGGAAGAAAATCATATCCTTGATTAAAGTACTTAATTCCAAGATTGAAGAATTCGATCAAGGGTCATTATCAAGTAATTATGGCACAACAGGTAGATTATTATCCCATCTTATATTCGAGTTAATGTCTTTTGATCAAAGGATAAGAAACAATTACAAGTATAATCCGTTTATAGTGGATAACAAGGTCCCACTGAGTAAATGGATGGGTCTCACATCGGATATACTATTACAATATGATCAAGAGAGAATTAGCACTAATAATTGGTTAACTTTTGAAGGTAAATTAGCTAATGAAAGATTTCAAAGTGAAATTATTAATGATAGTAATGGCCTCAAGATTGATTTTGATTATAAATTAGATCAAATTGATAATGAAGATGAAGATGAAAATGAAGAATTTGAAACTGGAAGGGAAACTAAAGATGATGAATTAATTTGTAAACCAACTTATTCAAGTTTAAATCTTGTAAAATTATTCGATAATTTAACAAGTCATTATCAAACTATGAAAATGGTTAAATTCCAATTAAAATATGTTTCATTAATTCAACTTAAATTACTTGATAAATATCATGAATTTTTATCATCGAAATTATCTAAATTTGATGAACTTTATAATCTGCTGAGAGTTTTAAGTCTTATACCTGGTAGTATGGAAAATTCAAATAATTCTGAAGTCAAAGTATCTGATAGTTTAAAAGGTTTAACAATGTTGACTGAAATATATTGTCTGATTAAATTCACTGTAATGAATATGGAACATTGGAGTGAAGAATTAATTTTTATTCAATTATGGAATGCATTTAAAGCAGTTTCACAAAAGGATTTCCATAAAGATTCGAATATTTTCGAATCAAATATAAATGAGTACAATAAATTATTGAATGAGATTAAATCAAGATATAGTTCATTTTTCATGAAGGGTATACGTCAATATTTAAAAGAATATATTAATTCAAGTCAATGGGATTTAACTGAATTCCAAGAGACTTCATTCTTCGGGTTTGATCCATTAGTTACAAATTTACCGATTTATTTAAATTATATCAAGAAATGTATCCCACAAATGGATTATTTCCATATTTGTAATGATGTAGTAACTACAATTTGTTCACTTTGGTATGAATATGTAATTACAAATAATAAATTTTCTAAAACCGGTGCAAATCAATTGAAAAATGATTTTAATTTTATTATTGATAGATTGAAACATGAGTTACTTATCACCAATAAAAATAGTTTATTATCAACAAAGAATAATCATGATTTGATCAAAGTGAATCAATCAATTGAAATTTTAATCAAGTTCGATAATCGATTATCTATAAATTTACTCAATGGGTTTGAAAACGCCATTCAAGACGGTACCATTAGAAACGAATTCAACGATGAGTTGAACCACTTGCACGATAATGAAATCAAAGAAATCCTTCATAGGATTATATAGGATTATATAATAATTTGTATAGGAATTAAATATCTATTTTATACCCTACAGTTAACTGCGAAAACGCGTAATGGTAAACAGTGATGTCTTTGATAAGGAAAAGAGTACGTAGCAAAAACACCAAATACCCAAGTCTTCATACCTATTTCAAGTGACCTGATGATCTAGGATGCATAAAATACTTTGATACTAACAAAACCAGACATTTGGAGATGATTTAACGGAGGAATCACAAACTAAAAGACATGAGATCAAGTACCCAATCTTAGCTAATTTATATAATATCAACAGCAACGAGAATCATATCGCATTACCTAGAAAACCACAGGGTGTATTAATAGGTCGGAGCAGTTCCTGTGATGTGAAAATCAACGGTGCTGACGTCTCGTCAAAACATTCGAAGTTATCGTTAGCGAACAATAAAATCCGTGACTACTTCTTCCTAACTGATTTGAGCTCCAATGGGACCTTCGTAAACGGCGATAAACTTGGACATGGATCGAGTGTGTTGTTGAAGAGTGGGGATAAGGTATCTTTCGCTAAAACTGGTGGGTCATATATGTTTCGGTATACACTTGATGAACATTCACAGGGGAAGAAGAATTCGTTGTTTGATGATTATATTATTGGGAAACAATTGGGTTCCGGACATTATGCAGTTGTTAAAGAGGCTACGAATAGGTTGACTGGGGATATTGTGGCCGTTAAGATTTTCCACCCCAACAAGACATCAAAAGATTCAGCACAAGATGAAGCGAAATTACAACAAGAAATTGATTTATTGTTATCTATTGATCACCCAAATATAGTTAAATTCATCAATAGGTACGTTGAACCAATAAATAAACATTCAGTATCGACATATCTTGTATTGGAGAAAGTGAATAGTGGTGAATTATTTGAAAGAATCATAAATAAACTGAAATTAAGAGAAGATGAAACAAAGGCACTTTTTAAACAATTATTATCTGGATTATTCTACTTACACCAAAAAAATATAATTCATAGGGATATCAAACCTGAAAATATATTATTAGACATCACACCAAGACAAAGATCAGATCAACTACAAACTGGACCATGGGATCAAAATGAATTCGATATAAAGGTCAAAATCGCTGATTTCGGACTAGCTAAATTCATAGGCGAACTACAATTCACCAACACATTATGTGGTACACCCGCGTACGTGGCACCCGAGATCTTAAGTAACCAAACGAATTACACCACCAAGGCCGATTTATGGCTGGCTGGTGTGTTATTATATGTCTGTTTATGTGGATTCCCACCATTCAGCGATGAATTAGCCCCACCGAATATGAGGGACCAGATCTTGTCGGCGAGTTATGCGTTTTACTCACCTTATTGGGATGATATAACGGACCCAGCATTGGATTTGATTAGTTCGTTATTAGCTTTGAACCCAGACGATAGGTTCGACGTTGGACAATGTGCAAGCCATGAATGGTTTGTTGAAAATACGGTCCCGGATGAGAGTATTAAACCTGTGGTGGAAGATGATATTGAGATGTTTAGTTCTGATCCCAAATCTGGATCTGGATCAGGGTCTCAAGGTAATATAAGTGGGTTGTTCAGGAGTAGTTCGATGACTAGTTCATCGAAAGTGTTTAGGGAACCGGTAAGGTCGAATAGTCAACCTTTAAGTCTTCGAGATAGATTTGCATCAGAGTTGAATTCATTACTGTACCAGTAAAATTGACTATATACACGTAATCTAAAAGGATTTTTCATTGACTATATCGATTGAATTAGCACGAGTTTTAAAGAAAGAATTCAAAATAAGTAAATTATCATTCAAACTTGATTTCAAAGTACTATTCAAGTTCCTTTTAGATATTTGATTTTGTGAAGTTTCATAAATGGATTTTAAATCAATTAATATACGCATAGCATTCTTATACTCTTTCAAACCGAAATATGATTCGAACTGACCAATTAAACATTTTAAATCGTTACTTTCCTCATCACCTAATTTAAACCATTCTAAACTCTTATTATAATTCTGGAATACATTCAACTCCAAAAACCCTAAATGTAACAAACTCTCCTTCATCCCATGACTACCACATACTTCAAGATGGAATTTGGCGAGTTTTGGATTGGTAATTGTGAATAATTGACTATAATAGAAATGAGCCTTTAATATAGTGGCATCCAATTCTCCAAAATGAATAGCCTTTTCTAAATAGTATTTAGCCTTTGTGAGGTCAGGTTTAGGTTGGAGTGTATAATAAAAGATCCCTAAGTTGGTGTAAACATGACTGGCGGCGATAGTATCTGGTTCCAATTCAAGGAATTTCAACCAGAAATTTTCAGCTTGTGTGAAAGCAGTTTTATTGAACGCTAAATCCCCAGCTAATTTGAAAACCAAAGGGTGATTCATCTTAGTTAACTCATCGATCAATGTCTGTGCATCTCGTTTATCTTGTTTATCAGATTTAGGATCTTGTATCAATTTAAATGATAAAATTGATATCGCATCATTATTCCCCAATTCACTAGCTTGTTGAATTAATTCCTCTTCCAAAGCGATCAAATTCCTATTTATTGTATTCGTTGACTTTCTTATCCCTTCTAGCACAGACTTTAACACCATAAGGTCATCACTATCGACTTTACTGGGTAATCGGATATTTTCTGGGTTATCAAGATTTTCATAAATTGATTCATAAATTTCCATCAGTCTCTTGTGAGTTAAAAATGTATCTTTATCGAATAAAATACGTTTAATAAATTTCTTTCTCGGGAGTATACTCATTAATGGTGGCCTAGTACTCACCGTACTACTTGTGGTAGTCGTACTATTATACCTAACACTTAAATCAAGCACTGTTTTAAATCTTATTCCTGGTCCTATTCGCATAGATATTTTAGAGATTATCAGTTCATCGCACTTACATTTTAAAATTACACACTTCCATTAAGGATTCGATAAAAAAAATTTTCTTAAATAAAATTTTTTTGGTACTATACATGAGTGACGGTATGCCACTAAGTTACGATTGTGCCATTATGCTAAAAGGGATTCACTTCCCTCCAAAAAAATAAAAAAAACGGAATCACAAATGATTTATGTCCTATGGATAATCGTTGTTATAATCAATAAAACTATCCACATGGTTGTTTGGTGAACGTACAGATTGGTCCAGGGCAGGGTACTCGTTGACCACTGGGAAATCGAATTGGTCCAGTTGAAGACCCTCGTAATCATTCAGGACATGGTTGGTGTAAGGAGATGCATTAAGTCTTGATGAAGTTTGTGGATCGATATCTTGAGCCATTACATTGACTACATTTGGAGTATGTGAGGAACTTAAGAAATCTGGAGTGTTTGCTGAGAACATCTCATTGTAATGGAAATTAGGTTGGAGATCATTATTCTTTTTCAGAATTTTATCACTTCCTAATGATGTTGGAGAAGTATCTGAACCAAATTGACCAATTGGTGACATCCCATTATTCAAATCATTTGGTTCACTCCAAATTGAATCCCCTCCTAAATGACCTCCAGTATCTAGTTTAAGATCATCATCATGATTATTATTATTCTCTTCATCATCATTATTATTATTTTCATCATTATTAATATTAAAATTAATATTCCCACCAAGATCATTTGTATCATTACCATTACTATTAAGTTGATTAAAAATTTGACCATTTAAATTATTATTATTACTATTATTGTTTATATTACCATTATTATTTATACCATTATTTATATCATTTATTATATTACCATTATTATTATTATTATTATTATTACCATTTAATCCAGAATTTAAACCATCATCATCAAATTCACCATCTAACATATCATCATCACTATTATTATTTGAATTAACCATTGAAAAATTACCATGAGATAAATCATTATTTATCATATAATCTGATTGATGTTGTTGAATTTTTTCAAGTATAAAATCATTTAATGCACAAATTGAAGCTTTTGTACCAACTAATACATGTGGTATTGAATTCCCACCATCTGAATGAGCTGAACTAACTTGTTGAGCTTCACTAAAATCATCACAAATAGACCATTGATTTGAACTTTGATTTTCACCATTATAAAAATTTACAGAAAATTTTGGTTGATGAGATAGACTAACTCTTAATTCATTATTATCTTTATCAATATTATTATCTAATAATGAACATCTTAAAATATTTGCTAATGGATAAAAAATTCTAAATAAAATTTTTGAATTATTTGAAATTGCTGAAAAGAAATAATTAACTTCTAAATTTTTTTTCAGTACAATAACTAATAAATCAACATTTTCCATTACTTTAATTAAAGTAAATGGTGATAAATTAATTAAATCATCTTTTAAATTATTTTCATCACAATAACCAGATTTAACTCTTTGCCAGCTACCAACTGATAATGAACTACATTCAATAAAACAATATTTTTCATTAATATCAAAATTTGATGGATATTCATAATTTTTGTAATTGGTTTCTCTTATTAAACTATTAGATCTTGAATTTATTGAACCTTGATTTGATGATCTACCCATTCTTTCAGATTTTCTAACTTTTGCTCTTCTATTTTGAAACCAAATTCTAACTGCTTTTTCAGTCATATTAGTTCTATCACTTATTTCTTTCCTTTGTTCAGGACTTGGATTATGATTTTGATCAAATTCTTTTAATAAATAATCTAGAACTTCACCTGAAGCTCTATTCCTCTTCCCTGACAGATAATCATCACTCATTTTCTAATAATAAAAAAAAAAATTACTTGGGTTACCTAAAAAAAAAATGCCTTGTTGTATATGGGTTTATGATAATCCTTTCGGTATTTTCTGGTAAATTCTACCAACTAAATGCTCTCTATAAAACGGGAATTTAAAAACTCAATTTCTCTCTATAACTCTTAACCAAACACGTATGGGGATGCACTATGGTTATTACCTTTTCAAAATTGGGAAATTTAGCACGATAAAGTATAAATGATTTTAAAACCTCCTAAAAACCCTGCTCACTCGGTATTCCCTATGACTTAACTCTGAAGTGAGAATAAAATTGAATTGATGAACAGTAATATGCGTTTCTTTGCAGTTACCAATGTTGAGTCTACGTCTCTCTATGTCTGTCCTAATTGTACTTTTAATATTCTAATTAACTTTCTGTTAAAGAGATGTTTTAAATCTGTTAGATCCCAAAGCCAGAAAAAAAAAAGCTGAGAATTCTCATTGGGACGAAGCAATTTTTCACGTGGTTTGTCTATACAATATATAATTGATTTTAAATTGGTTATAATTTAAAGGTTAAGAGACTTATTGGAATAATTAGAATTGGATTACATACAATGAATGGGTTAGAAGGGGGTGACAAAGTTTGGTGGGATTATCTTGGAAATTGATCGAGTAAAAATGGTTTGTTTGTAAAAACATGGGACATAATTAGTCCCTGGTGAGTGGACCTACTCTCCAGGGACAAATCTCCAGGGACAAATCTCCAGGGACAACTCATCAGGATATGGAGGCAGAGTAAAAAAAATGGTATAAATATATTCATATAGTTTTCATACAGTTCTGATATTAAACAATTAAATCATCATAATCAATATCTGATAATGCATCTAATGCAAATTTATATTCTTTCCAATTCTTTGTTGGTTCCCATAATTTATAATTTACTATCAATTCTTTAATTAATTCAATTGATTCTAAATGTTTAGTATTTAAAATATCTTCCAATAATTCTCTTATACTCCATGGTAATCTATATAAAAAATTATTTGATGATGATGTGGAATTTGAATCATTATGATGAGTTATAAATTTTACTTCCTTTTGTTGTTTTAAATTTGTTGATTCTAATGAAAATTTTATTGATGTTAAATAAATATTATTATCATTAATAATTTTATTATGTCCTCGACCTTCATTTAAATTTATAAACCTTTCTGATAAATCTTTTAAAATTCCATGTTCTAAATGCCCAAGATTTCTTGAAATTAAAATTAATTTATATAAACTAACAATAAATTCTGGAATTTGATTTGTCCCACTATTAACATTATTTAAATTATTATTATTATTTGTATTTGTATTTGTATTTGTATTCGTATTCGTATTTGCATTTGTATTTGTGTTTGTACTTATCAATTTATCTTGACCTGGAGATTCAATAAATATACATCTAAATATATTTGGATGATAAAAGTTATTAGCTAATGATGATTCAATTGGAATTAATTGATCATTAATTGAACCACTAAATGTAACTTTAACATTCTTATTTAAAATAAATCTTAAATTTTTATTTAATTCTTGATAAATTTCACTATTATATTTCAGTAATTGAATAAATTCATTAATTATTTCATTCTCTTTATTTGAATAAGCTCTAATTAAAATTTTTGATTCTAAATTTTTAATTGGCCCTAAAATTGGTGCTGATAAACTTAATAAACCAATTTTTTTATCATTAATTTTAAATAATTCATCATTTAAAAGTTCATAAAGTAAATTAATACTTATAATTGAACCTTGTGAATGTCCAACAATAAATAAAAAATCACAATCATTTATACATTCTTTCCAATTAATTAATAATTTATGAGATTTTTTAACTCTTTCTTTAATTGTACCTTGTCCTTCTAATGCTATAGTATCAATATTATAAATATTTTCAAATTTTGGATCTTCAATACTATTAAGCCATTTTTCAATTGCTTTAACTGATTCATCAACAAATTTAATTGAACTTCCAGTATTTTGTCCAATTATTGTTTTAACAAATTTTGATGGTAAAAATCCATGAACTCCAATAACTACAATTTTTTTAATTCTATGAATTTTTTTGTTATTTATATTATTAATTGATTGTCTATATAAATGATTCTCTGATGATTTATTTTGAAATAAAAGTTTTTCACTAATTAATCTTAATTTAGTAATTAATGTTATCGTACGAAGATTTTCTTGAATATTAGGTATAATTTGATTTGTTCTTATAATTGGATCTTGATCAGTTCTAATTGATGTAATTGATGAATTTGATGAAATTAAATTTGAAGTTTTTGATAAATCACCTGTGATTGTACCATTTGAATTTAAATTCCCGTTAATCGTTCCATTACTATTTACATTCGAATTAAGGGTTTCATTAGATGTCATATTACTATTTTCAAATTTTGATTTAGGTACAGAATTAACTCCGGATGTTTTACCATTACCTTGTAAACCCTGCACAACCTGACCTTGACCTTGACTTGTTTGTTGTGGTTGTTGTTGTAATACTTGATTTTGAACAGGAGGATTGGAAACAATCACCTGGATTGAATTCTCTTGTAATTCAGCTGGTGAAACTGGAGTTCTTCGAAGATTATATTTCACAGGCATTAATTGCGTAGCTGTGCCATATACAGACAACTCATGGTCATGGACTAAGAATTGACTATTCACTGACCCCTTATACGCGTAACTACATGAATCTTTCGACCTTTCAATACTAGATTTAGCAATCTTGTACATCTCCACATCACTTGTGAATCCTTCGTAGTCTTCGTCATCCTCTTCTTCTGGTGGGTTAGGTGAGCTCCAAACCCATGAGAACCATCCATTATTCAGTGTAGGATTAGTCCCTGTAGTTGATGAAGTACCTGGCGTTTGACTTGGATTCTGATTCTGATTAATCAATGGAGTTTCTTCACTTACAATCTCTTGATTTCTATAAAATACATATCCAATAACAGAACTCCTATATCCACCAAACCAATTCCCCCAAGTCATTTCAACTTCATCTTCAGCGTCTCTACTCATACTTGGCCGTATATCAACTACTTGAACTTGATTACCACTCCCATTCTCCATTGAACTCGCATTACTACCTCCCTTACCCTTCCAGAACCACCAACTACTGCGTCCATTACTAGATTGATTTGTCTCAAGCACCACATTCTGATTCGTATTTCTCCGATTTGAACTATCATTTGAAGTTTCATTAATATTATGTAACCCATCATCGTCATCTACTGATCGCAATGATCGAATTGACCCTGAACTACTTTGAATCGATCCTACTTTCGATGACATGTACCCTCTAGACCCTAGCACTGGGCCCGAGTTCAGTTGGATATTCGACATCGTTCCAATCTTCAGTGGTCTATCAGTTTTGGTTATTTATCAAAATGTGTCAGTCACTTACAATTGTTATCGCACTTTATTTTTTTTTGTGTGTGTGTTAAAAGGGTTTGTGGGTTTCTTGTAGTTGATTGATTTGAAGAGCATGTCATTAACTGAAATATTAAGTCAATTGGATGAGAGGGATGAGGTGGAAAAGAAAGATTTAAGGTATTATAAAGCGTTCCAACAACTTCGGAAAACTTTAGAAAGTAAAACGAGTTATTCTAGTGATGATCTAGAGAGTGAAGAACCAGATACTAATAATTCTAAAATTAATGATAATGAACAACTTATTGAAGATATGAATAAACTACATTTAAATATGAGTAAGATGGAAGAGAAACTACAAAAAAATTATAAGTTAAATAAACAATTGGAGAAAGAGAATAAATTATTAAAATTAAAGATTGAAAATTTGAATTTAGAAATTTCTGAAAAGAATAGAGCTATAGAAACTATAAATGATGAATTATTATCTTGTAATATTCAGAATAATATAATATCAGGGAAACTAGAGGATCTTGAATTGGAGAATGAAAAATTGGTTGAGAGATGGATGATAAAAGTTAAACAAGACGCTGAAAGGCTTAATGATGCAAATGAATTAGAGAATTTAAAGTAATTAGGAGGTACTTACTTATATACAATATACTACCAAGTCACCTCTTCTTCGATCGTCCCAATGGAAGTAACTATTAAACACTCTTTTACATTCATAATACCCTTGGTTTTCTAATATTGGTACAATTTCCTTGAATGCTTCAAACACAATTAATTTGGATGGCCAAGTGTACTTTGCCCTTGTGTTATTTTCAATCTTGGTGGTGGTGGTGGATGGTGGGAAATTGGTGGCCATAAAGGATACAGGATCATCAAATAAAAGGTCGGATTCATCTCTGTATGCATTGATTAGTTCTGGATCAGATGATGTGAGATGCAATGGTGGCTCACAAGTGATAAACCATGATGAATCGAATGATTTATCGTGTAGGTGACTTTGCCAAGGTGTTGAATGACATGGGGTTAAGAATCCAAAATCAGAATGAGTATGATCTGTTCTTAAGTACTCTATGATTTCTATTACTCCTCTTTCATTCACTTGTGTGAAGAAATATGAAATTATGGAGTTTATAAGTATGCTTGAAATAATTACAAATTTAACGTATTTACCATGTTGAATAAAATAGTTTAATGATTGTGCAGAAAATACTAGGAAAATAGGCATTAATGGATAAATAAATCTAAATTCTTTATGTTCAACACATGAAAACATTATAATTGTACCAATACAAGTCACACCTAAAATCAGTTTATATGATTTAAATTTATAAATTGAAAATAAAAGTAATGGTAAGTAAGTCATTAATAAGATTGGAATTGATTGGAAAATATGGAAATGCCATGGTGAAGATCCATAAAATATTGATAAATTCTTTATAAAATTAAACTGTATGAAATTATATAATGGGAAAGTCCAATTACCATAAAATTTATAATTTAAAAAAGTTTCAAACCCCAAGACCCCGAATAATTCCAACCCTAATAACCCTAAAACTTTCATCAGTTCATTAAAACTAATGAAATCAATCATATAGTAAAATCCAAGTATTAACCAAGTAATACTTGAAGTTGGTCTCATACAACATGCTAAAAATGCAAAAAGACAACTAATAAATAAAGACTTATTAACACCTCTTAACCTCCAAGGCCAATAATATAACGCAATAACAGTTAAAACCATTTCAAAAGTATTTGCAAATGATCTAGTTATAACATACCAATTAAATGGGTTGAAAAGTGATAATAACAATGTTAAACCCCCCACCATTCGACTTTTCGTATATTTAATAGCGAATAAATATAAGTAAGTTTCACCTATCGTAGCTAATAACGCATTAATCACTTTGGGTACCATAATTATCACTTCAGATTCATCCGTGAATCGTGACACTAACCAATACCCAAAAGAATAAATTAATGGGTGTAAAGAAGATCTTAAACCTTGTTTCCATTCCCATGTTTCATACCCATATCCAAACGCTAGTTTATGAGCTGGTTCTAAAGATTGATAGAATTCATCGGGTTGGAAGAATGTTTTTGTTGTGAATGCATTGATTAGTCGTATGACTAGGATTATTGAGATTAATTGTTCAATTGACCATTTGGTTATCATTTAAATAGTAAATGCGTCTCAGATCAGAAAACTTCTCATCTTTGGGATCTTTTGATCTGATTGTATCCTTTGTAGATTATATAGATTTTATTTGATAATTTCAAGGGGTTTTGTATTGGCTAAGGGGAGAGTGGTTGGGGATGGTAATAATAGTACTACTTCTTTTGACTGTGCTTTTTTTTCTGATTTATTTCTGTAATATTTTTTCAATAATTCAAAGTTATTTCTGCATAATCTATGAAAAATTATAAAAAATTTAAAACACAAAACCACAAAATATACTCTATTTGTCATTCTCTTAAACATCAACTACCACTACCATTCAAACACTCTCTTGGTGCTTTAAAAAATCCAATGAAAATATTCATCACATACTTAACATTTCATTCACACAATCTTACGCGATAAATACCTGGATAAATACCTGGGGATGAATGAAATTATAAAACTACTAGAATCAAGTATATTCCAATTATCACTAGGTAAAACAGATGATAGTCAGAAACTGTGTTTGAAAGCAATACGAAGATTGAATGAGTTAAGTAAATCCAATGACTTCGTTGAGAAAACAGTTCAAGAGACTTCCATTTACGCTATAAATTTATACGATACTATAAAGAATAACCTGATGAATTTAGAATCTAAGATTATATGGTTGAATTCCAAACTTAATGACGTGTTTTTCCCACCGAAAATCAAAATCCTGGAGGGGTTATCGTCCATGGATAAACCATTTATTCCAATTTCACTGAAAGATATTCAAGATTTGGAATTACCTACCTCCAACGCCATATATAAGAATGTGATCGACCTGGATTGGTCAATGGATGATACAGATATGAAGAACTTGTGCCAAGATATGTTATCCAACTGTTCATTTGTGTCGTCGTTCCTTTCATTAGTTCATTCAGGGAACACTGATAAATTATACCAAACTATTAACCCCAAGGGACCAAGCCATATATACACTGTTGAATTGAATTTCAATGGGTCACCAAGGAAGATCATAATAGATAATAAACTTCCGTTTTTCGATGACGATAGTAGGAAATTGACGATTAGATCAAGTACGAACCTGAAAATTCTTTGGCCTGCATTGATTGAGAAGGCGTATTTAAAAGTTATGGGACAAGGTTATAAATTTGAAGGATCAAATATGGCCACAGATACTTATATGATCACTGGTTGGATCCCAGAAATACTAAAAATCAAAGACGGTAGATTACCTGAGGGTAGAATCGATTTATGTGAGAAGTATGGTGAGTTTACTAGTTTAGGTATAGGAACTGGTAAAATTAGTAAAGTGTTAAGTGAAGAGATTGGGTATGTATCAAACCATGATTATGTACTTATAAAGAGTCCAACTGATACCAGTAATCTAAGGATTAAGAATCCATGGTTGGAAGAAAAGGATAGTAGGAAGATAATTGAGAAACATAAGTACGATTTGTTCCATTTTAATTATTTGTATATTAATTGGAATGTTGATGAGATTTTTAAATACAAACATAAGACAAGCTTTATTTATTGTGATACATCAATTACTGGTATAAATAAACCACAGTTCGGAGTTAAGAACGATAGTTTGCACACCCTGGAAGTTTGGATATTCTTGGAAAGATTTATTTCGAAACATGACGAAGCTATAATATCGATGGATTTATATAAGACTGATTCAGGGGATAGAGTGATTATAGCAGATCAATACACGAATTTAGTTACCACCGATGCAACGAATAGTCATTTCGATTTACTTCGTATTACAATGGGACCAAAATCAAGTTATACTGTGGTTGTAAATTGTAGTGTTTCCACTTCAATGTCATTAACTTTATTCAATAACATTTCGTCTAATATGACTTTATTCAAGTCTAAAGTTAAGTATGAAGATGTAATGGTTTTAGAAGATGATTGGGGGTTTGATAGTTCTGGTGGAGATGAATCATTTTCAACTTACTTGATAAATCCACAATTCGACCTTCAAGTGAGAGATAATCTGGACGTATTTATAGTTTTGGAAAGCTTCCAAGTCCTGAAGTTCCAAATGTTTTATTGGGATGAACATGAACGGAATAAAAGGATGAGACGATTCGAAGAGGAGAGATTAATGGTTAATGGTAGTTATGGATCTGGATCAAGTCATAGTATTCATTTACAACCTGGGTTTTACCGTATTGTTTGTCTATGTAAGGACCCTACCATTCGTGGGCCATTCAAAATGAAAGTACATTCAAGTGGAGGCCGTAAAAGTTTGAAATCAGTGGAACTATCCAAAGTCACCAAGAGTCTAGGACTTTTCCAAAATCTGAAGAAATTGAATTGGGGTGGAGGCACACGATTGAAATTACAAGTTGAAATCCCGTACCATTCCACCAAGGTCACTATCCATATCCATCATTCCTCCGATTTCAACAAACCAGAGAAATTAATGGGTTATAGACCATCCATACGAGGCTCCATATTCAATTTAAGAACTGAACGGCCTGTACAAGTTAATGAAAATTGGGATAATTCAGTTTACGGGATCTTCATCGATGTTGAGATCCTTGAGCCAGGGATTTACGTCCTTTTAATTGAACGGTTTGAACCTGGTCAAGGTGGGGTAGAGGTTAGTATAGGTAGTACCAATAAATTTGAAATAATTAGGTAGACTGTATATATATATTGGAAGTATTCTCTTAGGCTTTGGGGGACCCTTGGAATGGACCTATTTCCCGCACCGCAGGTGGCACGAGCGCCCACACCATCTGCGACCCACCAAAAAAACTTTCCCAGTGCCACTGCGATCTGATCGCAAAATAAATTTTCAAAAAAATCAGTGCGTCGAAAATTAACGTGTTAAATATGAAGATCCAATTCGTATCACTTGTACTCTTCAGTTTAATCAATTGCGTCCTTGGTGGATACACCTTGCCGGAGATGATCTCGAAGTCGTCGAGGGCCGGAGGCGTGGTGACATTGACTGATAAGAACTACGCTAAATTCTTGAATGGACCAAGAGACTATCACGCTGTGATATTATTGTCTTCCCAATCACCACAATTTAAATGTCCATTATGTATCGAGTTCAAACCAGAGTACGAGAAAGTCGCCAGGTCATGGTACATGGATCATCCTGATGGTGTTCAAGACGGTGAAAGTAAAGATATTTTCTTCTTTTACGCTGAATTTTTACAATCTAAAGAATTATTCCTGAAATTGAAATTGAATAATATTCCTAAATCCTTTTATATCGCTCCATCAGTAGTGTCAACCAATGAAGCTTGGGTCACAGAGACTGATGAATACCAATTCTTCCAAGGAAACCATGCAGAATTGATTGTTGATTGGGTCAGAAGTCTTACAGGTCATAAAATCCATTTACACGTTCCAGTGAATTACCAAAGAATTGCAGTTAATGCAGGTACCACTTTTGTAATGTTATTACTTGCCTATTACTTCCGTCAAAGAGTTCTCCAAGTCTTGACTTCCAAATTATTATGGACTGGTGCATCATTATTACTTATCTTGTTATTTAATTCCGGTTACATGTTTAATCAAATTCGTCTGGCTCCATATGTTAAAGAACACGCAGATGGTAGAGTAGATTATTGGGTTCAAGGTCAACAATCACAATATGGAATTGAAACTCAATTCGTATCAGTTATCTATGGTGTATTATGTCTTCTTGTCCTTTTATTAATCAAGAAAGTACCAACCATTAAACACCCTCAAGTTAAATTGATTGCTGCTACTTTTGTAAGTATTACTATCTTCCTCGCTTATAGTGCATTATTAAATTTCTTTAATATGAAGAGTCCAGGTTATCCATTTTCATTTATTAGATTTATAAAGTAGTGAATATAAGACTAGAAAATAAAAAGTGATTTATGTTTATAAATCTATAAAATATACATTTCCCGTAATCTGATCCCCCTTTTTTTACATTCCAACACTATTTCTATTCATCTTTATTCATATCTATTCATTATTGATCAATTCAATCATTTTTAAAGTCCCAATTTCTGATTCATTACCTCCACGCGTCGATCGACTTTCTCCATAACCCTAGCACTCTCCTCCAACCGTTTCCTCACTACTTTAATCTTTGCCAAATCTTCAGAAACGTCTCTACCACCACTAGACATCTTAACCAACCGATCCTCAATCATTTTAAGTCTCGTAAGCAAGACCAATTGTGAAGTATGTAGAGACTCGAAGTTCTCATTCAACCCGTCCAAGGGCCCACTTAACACCAGATGTGCCACCATTTCTATCGGATGCAAATCCTCCGTTTCACTATCCACCATCCTCTTCAGTGATCTCTTGATCGGTTTATGGAAAAATGTACCTCCGCGATTTCTAAATTCACAATCACATCTTCCCACACACTGGCCCCAACAATTTCCAATTCTCCCAGTTCCAAGTTTCAATTGTCCCAATTCACAAGGCAACAATTCCAGGGATGCCTGACCATGACAAAGTACTATTCCGACAGATCAAGTCCGTGAAAGCTGGTCAAATCGAGAGATTCGAAATCACTTATTCCCCCCATACCCATACAACTCCAGTATCCGATATCTTTATACGAGTACGAAACATTGAACCTATCGCGATGCGTGCCGCCTTCATCGCTGGTCCATACTTGTTATACGTTGACTGCCGCTCGGAGGCATACACAGAGACCGAGAAATGCTTCATTACCGCCAACCAACCTAGGTACGAGCCTCAACTTCAACCAGGCCAAGCGTTCACTTGTGAGTTATCATGTCATACGATTCAAGAGAGGTATAAATGGACAGTAGATGTGGTTTCACAGATGATCTTTAATAGTGGGTTAGAAATCAATTTTGAAATCGTCGTGGGGACTTCAAGGGAAGTTTTGAATGATGATGAGGTACCAGTGGACAATAGTGATGGATTATTAGTTGTTGATCGATTAGATACGTTTGATTTATGGAATTTACCGTTACCGAAACAAGATAAACCGATCCATTTAGTTATTCTCACTCATGGATTGCATTCGAACGTAAGTGCCGATATGTTATATTTAAAAGAATCAATTGATGCATTCGATACAAACGAGAATATAATAGTGAAAGGATACTTCGGGAACATCTGTAAGACTGAAAGAGGGGTCAAATACCTAGGTAGCCGTGTTGCTGAATTCATAATCGATTTAGTTACACATAATGAAACTTTTAATGATGGGAAAGTACAACGGATCTCATTTATAGGACATTCATTAGGTGGATTAGTTCAAACTTTCGCTATAGCATATTTACAAAATAATTTCCCCTGGTTCTTCGAAACCATCAAACCAATTAATTTCGTAACTCTTGCATCACCGATGTTGGGTGCAAGTAACGAGAATCCCATATATGTGAATCTAGCATTACTGGCTGGTATAGTTGGACGTACAGGTCAAGACCTAAGTTTACGATACACCGAGGATTCGAACCGTCCATTACTTCTTCTTCTCCCTTCCGGGCCCACACACACGATTTTAAAGAGGTTTGAGAGGAGGACAGTGTATGCAAACACTGAGAATGATGGGGTAGTCCCATTGAGGACATCAGCGTTATTGTTTCTTGATCATAAGGGGTTGAGTAGTGTTTTAAGTGAGAAAGAAATGGATACGCATCATTTGAATGAGTCGAATGTAGATAAGATTCCTGATGATGAGGTGAATGAGGATAGTACTTTCCAATCGTTGTTACCTGTTCCTTTCCAGATGATATTATCTAAATTCATGCCACAGAAACAAGTCCAAAAGGAGAACCAGCACCCAAACAGTGCAAATCAAGACCAAGATGATGAAGATGGGGAAGTGGAGACGGAGGGGGAAAGAGAGGATAAAACAAATATAATAAGTCAAATCAAGGGTCTTCATAAATCTAATTTCATTGAAACTGCCCAGTCCTTAATCTTACCACCACTACCACCAATGAGTTTCATAGTCAACCCTGAAGAAAGAGGGAACATTATAATCTACGAGAAAGTATATAATGAATATGACTTACCACCTAAAGACTTCCATCGCACGCATAACCACCCTCCACCACACTCGGAGGTAAACACTGTATCCAAATCCACCCTGGATGTCGGACCACTGGGTGAAAGCATCAGCAATCGACTCCTTAGTTCAATCAACGTATCTGAATTTGAGAATATGGAGGAAGAAATCGCAAGGGAGTATCATAAGGGGATGAGTTGGAAGAAAGTACTTGTGAGATTGGAACCGGATGCTCATAATAATATCATTGTACGTAGACGATTCGCTAATGCTTATGGATGGCCTGTGATTCAACACTTGATCAAGAATCATTTCCTGGATTCGATAGAAGGGATCGGTAAAGATAATGGGAATGGGAAAGAGAACGGAAATGGGAACGAAAATGGAAATTACTTGAATTTCCCCATTGGTATAGGCCACAAAGACAAGGAAGATAACAAAACCGAGTCGAATGATTCCTTAGAATTTGGACTAAGTGGGTTAATCACTAGAGAGAAAATCAGTCGTGAAAATAAAGATATAGAGGAAAACGAGGCTGTTCAAAATGAAGCCACCCAATGGATCAACGCTAAAGATGAATCCTTCTTCACTGTGGGACCGGCTGGGTTTTTGTCTGATATCGGTGAGATGGTGGTGAACCTCCGTAACCAATGGTACACCAACGAGGGACAGAGCACCAGTTCTTTAAAACCACCCGTTGATGATTACGATAATGATTTGAAGTACTAATTTTTTTTATATTTCTATATATATATTACATCTACTTTTTAATCCTGGACCATCTCTTCTTCTTCTCCACCTTCTTGTTCGAGTGGGAATAACTCATTTATTTTATCAATTATCGATTCACAAGTCTCGTTATCGAATCTACTATCGCATTCTTCCACTATCGAATGTAAATGAACCAACGACCTAGGCAACGAGTTCACGATCTCCAACTTCTCAACCTTAACTAAACTCAACGTATTCAATAACGCCATTAATTCACTGAACTCTTTGGGGTCTTTGATATTGGAACAAGGACGGTTGGATAAGTACTGTAATGTGTCGTTGACGATGATTTCCAAGTTCAAACCACCATGGTTTGTTTGTTTCTTACGTTTTTCATTTGTTTGACTCGACCATTCTTGTTTGATCGATTTCAAGTGGTCGAGAACTTCGTAGTCGGATAAAAATTGGTCTCTTTCAACTACCACCTTCATCGCGATGACCTCTCTTTTTAACCTCACTCTGATTTTTTTTCTGTGCGATTGAAAAGTATCTTGGGGGGGATGAAGGTGGTGATTGATCTTGCGAAGATAAGAGATTTGAAAGAGTCCCAGGAGGTAAGGGTTATAGCTCAAACTATTGAGTTTAAATTCAATGAGAATATCTTGGTGGTGAAGGGAGTAAGGACACAATCTACAGGAATTGTATCGTTAACTTATACGAACCCTTATCCACCTGAAGTAATCAAACGCGGTGAAATAGTAGATATTAGAGGGATCATACACTGTATAAATGGTGAAATGTTAGTTTCTGCAAGTGAAGTTAGTACGATAAATGGTAGCCATTTAACAGAGGAGAATTTCAGAGTCTTGGAAGTTGTAAGTGATCTTAATTAGTGGTATTAAATTAATTAATAATTAATAAATAAATAAATAACTCTTTATTCGAAACTCATACCGTGATTCGAAGTAAAGAATTGGTCCCAGATGGATTCATGAGGGACTTGATGAATTAATTCATAAACTTTCCTACCGTCTTTTGAAGGCACTGGATTCTCAGGAGGCGCCATGTCCCATGATGTAGGGTTGGAATTCGTATTTGATAAATTAGTTGGTGCAATATTTTCAGTCTTGATCTTTGTACGTGTATTCAATATCACTGGTGACGAGTTGGACGAGTCCCCTGAGTCGTAGGAAGGTGTATTGGTCATTGTGATGAATGAATTATTCATGAAATCGTTCGGTACACCCCTATGATTCTTTGGCTTTTGTTGGGTGTGATTGTTATCGTAGTTGACAAACTCGTTCTCACTGAAACTATTACGTCTTGAATTTGTAGATATTGGTGATTTCTCTAATTCATCGAAGAAAGTACCTAGGTTATTGTCTTCTTGGTAATCGATAGTGTTTGTCCATTCAAAAGTCATCGGTTGGTTTAAATCTGCTAGATTTTCAAAATCTGGAGTCTCAATTAAGTCCAGGTTATAAGTTTGGTGATGTAAATGTTGGAATTGATTTGGTAATTGATTATTTTGGAAATTTTGGAATTGATTTGGTGTTTGAATCAGTAATTCAATTTGTGGTGATTCTAAATTAGTACTTGGATTAGTACCTGGATTAGGTTGATTAGTTGGTTGATTGGTTGGTTGAGTTGGTTGAGATGGTAAAAATGGTACAGAATCTGATTGGAAAGGATTTAAATTTTCTAATTTTGAAAATTTTGATAAATCAGATTTATTCAAATTTTCCATTAAATTCTTTAAATTACTATTCATATGAACAGGATGACTAGATTTATCAATTTGAAATTGAATTTGACTAGGTATTATAATATTCCCCTGTACTGTTTCATTATATTTTAATTTTACCACTGCGGCAGATAACATTTCAAATGTATTCTTACAAGTTGATGCTGCATCACACCTATCAATTAATGAATTCATTACATTGATACATTCCTGAGTAATTTTTTTAACTTCAAATAATGAATTTTGTAATCTTACTTGTTCACTATTATAAATAGTGTATAAATATGAAGTACCAGCCATGAATAAATTTAAAATAGCTGCCCATGTATAATTTATAGATTTATTAGATAATAATTGTGAATAAATATTAATTAATTCTTTTGAAGATTCACTTAATTTGAAAAAATCCAGAGTATCAAGTTTGAAATTTTTTGGTGAAAGACCATGAAGGACAAGGATAGTATGATTATAATTTAACATAAAAAAATCAAGATTAAAATCACAATTCATTTTCCTTCTTGTTTTAGGACTTGTATTCTTCCAATTTTTCAAAATTTTTAAAATATATTCTTTCCACTCTAATAAATCATTAAAACGTCTAGGTAATTCATAATTTTCAAATAAAATTTTTGAAACTTCACTTTGAATCTTTCTAATTTTGAAAAACAGAATTGATATAGATTTATATGATGACATGCCACTAATATTTTTAGAATAATCAATATTTTGATTATCATTTGGAATAATTAATGCATCATCAAGTTCACTTGGGAATGGAGTAGTAATACTTTCATCAGGGATCCCAATTGGTCTAGATAAATAAAAACAAATTTGACGATCTAATGAATATGTACACCAGAATAATCTCCTCCTTTTATCGATTGTGAAAGAATCAAAATTATTACGTTGATTAATTGATTCATTATGTAACCCTAAATCTATACATAATCTTAAAGCAGAACCAACAACGTACCAACATCCAGGGATTGCAGGTCTCATAATTGAATAAAGTGCCAATAACAAGATTCCTTGTAAACTTTCTAATTGATCAGTTGAACTATAAATATAATCGATATATTTCATTGAAGATAATTTAAAAGATTCTGAAATAGTTAAAGGATATTGTAAATGATGAACACTTGAAGCAATTGCAAAAACAATATTTAAAAAATATAATGGTTTAAAAAATTTCTTTGGTGGTAAAATTTTTTTAGAAATTTGAATTGGATCAATTGATTGATTTTCTTTCTTTAAATTTAATAATTCTTCATTAAATTTTAATTTATATTGATAAAACCATGTTTTTGATTCATCATTATAATAATCATCATTATTAAATAATTTTAAATTTATTGCTGTATAATTTGAAGCTAAAGATATTGAAGAATCAATTTTACCATAAATTGGTAAAAAACAATTTTTAAGAAATTCTTCTCTATGAAGTATAGGTAATTGTGGATTTGATTGTGCAAAGAAAATTTTAATGAATTCTTGAGCTGTTTTCTTAGGAGGTAATAAAGCTAATGGAATTTCATCTTTTGAATCTTTTGAATCTTTTGAATCTTTTGAATCTTTTAAATTTGAATTTGGGAAATTACCAGTAAACAGATTATTTCTTAATGGATTTGGAGAATTTTCAATTTCAGGAGTTGATATATTTGATTTTTTATTTTGAAATTTAACTGCTGTACTCATTAATTTTGCAAAACTAATTGATTGATTTGTTGATATTGATCTATTATTTTTTGTATTGATTGAATTGAATTTAACTTCATTAAGGATTTCATTTTGGAATTTTTCTTCCAGTGGTGGAGTTTTACCCTTTTCTCCATTTTCAACTATCACTGAAGTTATACCATTATTATTCCCATTATTCCCATTATTCCCATTATTATTATTCCCATTATTATTATTCGTATTAGTATTATTCCCATTATTAGTATTCGTATTACTTTCAGTACTCGTTCCATTAGTACTATTAGTAGCAGTAGTAGCAGTAGTAGGATCGATTCCATTCTCTTTCAATTTCAATTCTAAAGCAGCAATTTTATCTTCTAAATGAATTACATAACTTCTTGGTACTTCTCTACCAGTTGCTGGATCTAAACCAATACATTCAACATTTGCTTTATCACATTTTAGACATTTTGGGAAATTTTGATCACATCTAATTTTTTTGATTCTACATCTTTGACAAGCAGATATTGATCTTGATATACCTAAAATTTGTGAAGATGGTCTTGATTTTTTATTATCATTTGTATCATCTTTTAAATCACCATCTCTTTTTTTCCCCATTTTAACTTTCTCTTTATTTCTTTATTCTAATTCTTATGTTGTAAATTAGGATATTTTAGTGTTATTGATAAAATGTTCAATTGGTGAAAGTTTTCTGAAAATTCTCACTGATAACGAAATTATTATTAATTGGAGGGAATTGAATAATGTGGTGATGTAATGAATGGGGGTATCTTGTAATAGCCATAATCATATATAGATAAATAAATAAATATATATATATATAGATTAATAGATATATATAAGTAACTAAATAAATATATAAGTATAGAGCGTCACGTGACAGTCACGTGAAATGATAACAAAATTTCAGGTTTTAAACAAAGGGTGTAATAGTTATAGTTATAGTAATAGTAATAGTAATAGTAATAGTACAGTACAGTACAGTACATCATCTTACATAATCCTATAGTAACTAGAAAAGTAATATAACCTAATAAAGTAATATGTCCATTAATTATGTCCCGTTTAATGTCCCCAACATTCTCTTTAACGCGTTCTCTCTTATCTCTTATTACTATTACTATAACTATTACTATTATTACTACTATTCCTATTACTACTATATACTATTACTACTATATACTATATACTATATACTATATAGTATATACTATATACTATATACTGCTATTTAAGTAGTAGTGTAAATGGCTCTCTGTTATATAAGGCTGTATGGGATGGCTGGTTGGTGTTAATAGGGGGGAAATTTCAGTTTAATCGCGAAAAGGAGACAACATTAAAAGGGAGAGAAATTGGACAATTTAAATTTTTTATAATTTTTTATAATTTTTTATTTCAAACTGGTAAACTAAATAAAAGGAAAACATGCACAGAACTTATTCTTTAAGATCTCAAAGAGCTCCAACTGCTGCTCAATTACAAAGTCCTCCACCTCCAACTTCATCAACAAAATCAAAATTTTTTGGTAAAGGTTCAATTTCCCATTCTTTAAGAAAATCAGCAGCTGGTGCTTTAGGACCAGAATTAGCTAGAAAATTGGCTCAATTAATTAAAATGGAAAAAAATTTAATGAGATCCATTGAAATTACTGCAAGTGAAAGAAAAGAAGTTGCAAAACAATTATCAATTTGGGGTGAAGTTAATGATGATGATATTTCTGATATTACTGATAAATTAGGTGTTTTAATTTATGAAATTGGTGAATTAGAAGATCAATTCATTGATAGATATGATCAATATAGAATTACTTTAAAATCAATTAGAGATATTGAAGGTTCAGTTCAACCTTCAAGAGAAAGAAAACAAAAAATTACTGATCAAATTGCTTATTTAAAATATAAAGATCCTCAATCTCCAAAAATTAATGTTTTAGAACAAGAATTAGTTAGAGCTGAAGCTGAAAGTTTAGTTGCTGAAGCTCAATTATCAAATATTACAAGAGAAAAATTAAAAACTGCTTTTAATTATCAATTTGATTCAATTAGAGAACATGCTGAAAAAATCGCTTTAATTGCTGGTTATGGTAAAGCTTTATTAGAATTATTAGATGAAAGTCCTGTTACTCCTGGTGAAACTAGACCTGCTTATGATGGTTATGAAGCTTCTAAACAAATTATTATTGATGCTGAAAATGCTTTAGCTTCTTGGACTTTTGATTCTGCTGTTGTTAGACCAACCTTATCATTAGCTGCTGGTGAAGAAGATTATGATGTTGATGAATTAGCTGAAGATGCTGAAAATATGCAAGTTGCTGAAAAGGAATTTACTTCATAAATAAACCAAAACCGTTAAAAAACCGTTAGGGTTTTTTAGTTAGTTTTAGTTTATTGTAGTTTATTGGATATCTTTAACAACCACTCCAATTTTACCCCAACTAAAAAGAAGATAAAAAATATCTAAATTTAACGGGTTTAGATAAGTATTATATATTTCAAATAATTAGGTTTATTTTGATAAGTGAATTGTTTTTAAGAAAAGTATTTTGATTCTGCTGTGTTTTATTATTGCTCAATATAGAGATCTTTCTTCCCTTACTCTCTTCCCTTACTCTCTTCTCTTGTACTCTCTTCTCTTGTAATTAGTACCAGTACTAATTGATAAAGTTTCAATTTGTTGACGAATTGAGTTCCGCACACCACACACTAATGAAATCAAAACAATTCCTCACAGTAAAAAAACATTAACAGTTAAAAGATGAGTTCACCAGATAATATAGATCCTCAATTATATACCAAAACACCTAAAGTTAAGAAGACTTCAACTACAACTCCTAAATTCACTCCAAAATTTACACCTAATTTTACACCTAATTTTACTGGTTGGACACCATTAATTTCTAAAACTAATGAATTAACTCCAAGTTCAAAATTTTTAAATAATATATTAGTTAATTTTAATAATCTGAATAATGATATTGATTATTCTAATAATCTTAATTTAACACCTTTCTTGAATCATAATTTAAATGTTAATACTTTTTTAAATTCAAATCTGAAAGGTCAAATTCAAAGTCAAGGACAGGGTCTAGTTGATTCTCAATTACAAAATCAACAATTACAATTACAACAAATACAACAATTGATTCAAGGACAATTATCTCAAGGTCAACAAGGTCAACAAGGACAGCAAGGACAGCAAGGACAGCAAGGATCAGGATCAGGATCAGGACAAATGGAAAGACAAAAAAGTACAGATGGTAGTATAACTGGACTTAATTTCACTCCATTCCATGATAAAAGTTTATTATTAACTGATTTCTTTATTGATTCACCAATTAAAAACTCACCATTAAGAGATTTACAAACTATAACACCATCTAAATTTCTTGAAAAGAAAAAATTTAAACCACTGATTTTCCAAGACCCAAAATCTGATAGGAAATTATCAAATTCTAATCTTTCAATTCTTAATTCTAATAATGATGATGAAACTGATGATGATATCACTGATGATGAGAATAAAGATGAAAATAAAGATGATATTAAGAAAAGGAAAATTTCATTGAATACACCATCAAAAGTCTTGAATGATATTACAAATCAACAAAATAAACTTAAAAGAACACCAATTAAAGATCAAAGGAATGAATTTATTACACCTGCTAAACCATTTAATTCATCTCCATCAACTGTAATTTTATCAAGTAGTGAAAAATCTCCAAATACTGAAAATATCTTACAAAGTCCAACTCCTAATAAAGATTTTAAACCTGTTATGGGGACATTTCAAGATCATAATCATAAACCAGATCAAAAGGATAATCTTAAGACACAGGGGAATAGTACACAAGGTGGAAGTAAAAGGAAGAGAAAATTGAATTTAACTCCAACGAATTTACCAATTAAAACTTCAGTAATTAATACTAATACTGGTACAAGATTTAAACCATCAAATAGAGCACAAATGCAAGCAGGAATGAATAAATTTCAAATTGTAATGGGTGAAAGAAATGGTGCTAAAAGGGGTAGGAAAAGTAAGAAAGTTGATCCTACCATTTCCACCTCCATAACCTCCATAACCTCCACAACCTCCACAAATTCAAATTCAAATTCAACTAATTCATCCAATTCATCCAATTTAAAAGAATCAAAACAGAAAAAGATCGAAAAGGACATTAAAAAAGAAATCAAAAAAGAAACCCCAGTAGTTCCAGTCTCGGGACCACTCCCAGTACTTAAACCATTCCAAAATCAAGATTCTCCAAAGGACTCAACATTAAACAACTCAATGAGTCACATGAATATAACACAACAAACTGAACATACATCATTCGAAGTCTCAGGTCTTTCTTCAACCCCCAACGGGAAGTACTTCCTCGATAAGATGTTTGAAAAACCATCACCTACTTCACAACACTTGCTTAATCAGGTGTTGATGGGACAATACAACATGGGTCCACCTCCTAAGGGAGGCTTTCAGGGCCCACAGGGACCAACCAGTAGTACCAGTAATAACGGTAGTACGAGTACTAGTGGGTTAACAGGAACAGATCAAAATCAAATGATGATGATGATGATGATGATGATGAGTACACCAACTCATCAAAATATGTATAATTCACCAAAAGATGAAGATGGGAATATTTCACTTTCTTCATTTTCTTATTTTAATCGTAAAGATGAATAGATTTGGATGATTATGTGATGGATTATGGGGTAATGAATAATGATTGATTTAATGTATTTATGTTTAGACTTTCTCCTCTCCTTTTTCTTTTTCTCTTTCTCTTTCTCTATAGCCTTTATATCTTAAACGTCAACTTCAATTTCAAGTACCTTCAATTTCAACTTTACGTGAGCTTTATCTTTAATTTCAAAATAAATAATTTCAAACAATTAATAGAGCTAGATTTTAAAAGAATAAATATATTTACAGTCTATCTACAATGTGATTACTAAGTATTAAATGATTAAAAAATTTGGTGTTGAATGGTTGGAGATTAAAAATTAGGAGGAAGTAATAAAGCACCAATAGTTTTAGGTCTTTCAGTAGCTAATAAATCAAATACTTGAGCTGAATGTCTAGAATCACCAATTTCAAGTTGTATACCTAACCCACTAAAAAATTTCTTATTACCATCACTTAACCTTCTAGAAATTTTACCAACTCCAATAACCATAATTTCCGGTTTCGGATCAATATACTCTAATATCTTCAATACATCCATACTAAAATCGACAATATGACCATTAACAACCCTAAAACCTTTAAAATCATTATTTTCTTCAAATTCTTTCAATGTTTTAAAAGTAACTGATTGTGGTTCACCGAAATTAACTTCATACGATTCAGAATCAATCATCATCGCACCAACTATTTCTCCTTCCTCATTGGGGGACTTGATATATGCCTTATTGGTTAAATGGAACCCATCAAGTTTTACAGATTCGATATAATTAACTGGTTTAGCAGAGTACATTAAAATATCATTTTTTTTAATTAAATCTGCTGGATTGGCAGCTGTTTGAGATTTCCCTGATGGTGCTTCCATATTCTTGATATCTTGATTACCACCACCGAATAAATTGTGACGTCTTGAGGTGGATGATATGTATCTTAGACTCCTTGGAGTCCTTAGACTTCTAAGACTTGTGATGGTTATAGATTGCATTAACTTGGATTTTTGTGCGGATTTGAGATTGAGATAATTCAAGAGAGAGAGAGTATGTCAACGCAATCAGGTATAACAGCATCTAAAAGTTTACTTGAATCATTCAAAAGTTTCAACCATGATTACCTCGTTATAAAAGTGAATGAATCAAGTACTGAGTTAATTGTTGATGAAAACGCACCAAAACTGAAAGAATCATCAGTTTCCAAAAGACTTTCAAATTTACAATCTTACGTCGAATCAATTCATCCACATCCAATCTATGTCATCTTAAGTGTTGATGAATCTTGGTCAGAATATGCATTTATAACTTTTATCCCTGATGTGGCTCACATTCGTGATAAGATGTTATATGCATCGACTAAAAACACATTATTGAGTGAATTAGGAGGGAACAACATCAAAAAGGGTTATATCTTCTCATGGAGTGAATTGAGTGAACTTGACTTTGAATTCTACGAAAGTGTTAGACCGGACGGTAAGAGTGACACCACCAAGGATGACGACGAGAAATTAATTAGTCAGATCGATGGATTACTGAGTATCTCACTTGGTGGGTACAGTAAGAAACTTGCATCAATGGATTCCGCCCATGGGTCAAGTCAATTGCTTTTCAAGTTCGGTGATTCGTTGGATGAGAAGTTGGCTGGGGCCAAGAGTGTTGGAGACTTGGTGGTTTTCAATATTGATTCCCACGAGACGTTCCAACTCGTTTCTTCGAAAGCATCAGTTGGCCTCGACTCATTAGTCAAGGAGATCGAAATGGTTAGTGATTCGTCACCGAAATTCGTGGTGTACAAGTACGACACCGCCAAAGTTGGGTTCATTTACACTTGTCCATCTGGTTCGAAAGTGAGAGACAGAATGATTTATGCGTCAACTAAACTGGGTCTCGTGGCTCACTTGAGGAGTAAATTCGAGATTGGGAAGGTTTTGGAGGTTGGTGATATCGATGAGTTGGAAATCAATGAGTTCCTGGGTGAGGTTAAGAGTGAAAATTCAAGTATGAGATTTAGTAAACCAAAGGGACCTAGACGTAGATAGAACCTATAGACTTATACCGGATAAATATGATTATGATTTGTATTCTCTGATTTCTCGATCGATGTACCGATTAACTAGTAATTTCAATGGTTCATTAGACTTGGTGAAGTTGCCTATATCGGTGGTACTTAATTCATCGTAGATTTTCCGTGAAGCTGATTTATTTATGGTGATGTAATCCGACTCATTTATTTCTTTGTTTTTGTAGATTGGTCGGAGTGTAGTCCTTATGAAATATTGAATTATTGATTTTTCATCAAGTGATAGTTCTTTCGAGATTGGTTCAATTGGGGGTTCAATTGGGGGTTCAATTGGGGGTACCACCAGTGGTACCACTGATTCCAGCACACTAGAATGTGTAATCTGATCATTCGAATGTTTAATCTGATGAATTAAAGATGATATCCTAGATGGTCCACCTCTTTCCAAAACCATAGGACCACTTACACCCACAACCTCACTCTTCTTCTTCCTTTTCCTTCTAGTTTCACCACCACTAGATGATCCAACAACACCTTCATCTTTACTTTGGATCCTCTCAAATGCTTCCCATGAGAGTCTCTCCTCTGTCGTGAGATAGTTGATCCGTTGTGCCTCCTGACGCAATAAAACTCCACCATTAACAACTCTAGATGCCATCGGTGGTGAAACTGGCCGTTCTAAGAATGTATCGTCAATCTCACCATTTTCATTATGTATCACTAACCCTGTTGATGTCCTGACTTGGTTCCTGACCATTTCAGAATCGTCATCTATAAACTGTTCCTGGTGTCTTGTTGGTCTACGTCTTGGTGATGGTCTTGGCCGGGTTCGTAAACTGTTTCGTATATCAGTGATTGTACTCACTCTAGGTGATCTCGTCGTCGTCGTCGTCGTCGTTGCTGTTGTCGTTGCTGTTGTCGTTGTCGTTGTCGTTGTTGTATTTGTAGTCATCCTACCACCTCTAGAAGACGTACGAGTGTTATTCCTTTGTAGATTATCCTGAGTGAAATCACAAATAGGACAACACCATTCAACTTCCAAATCTAAACCTAAACACATCGAATGGAATTTCGTCCCACAACTTACACACCCAACTAAGTTTCGTGAACTCCTGTAATCTGAACTAGAACAAATCCCACATATACCATCATTAGTGTCTATTGGATCAGGTTCACTTACTGTTCCTGCAGGGATTATGAATTCTAATGGTATATCCAAATCAATAGGCAACAACCGATCCAACACTTTTTTCAGCCGTATAATTGGCCCCACCAAATCACCGGAGTGGTTGGATCTGGATATGTCGATGTTATAGTATTGACGTCTACAAGTTGGACATGAATTGGATTTTTCTGACCACATTAGTATACATTCTGAATGGTAGGAATGTCTACAATTCGAAATCACTCCAATTTCTGAATTTTTCAATGGTTCAAGACATATAGTACACTCATCCATCTCACATATACTATAGTATCTTCACTTTCTTTATATGTTATATAACTTTCACTTCGTGGGGAGGTTGAATATTCTAGGTAAGTGTTGTATTTTACAGATTTAGAAATCCTTCGCAATTTTTAAGGATGTCAAGACACCAATATGATTTGGTTCAATGTATGAAACAACCTGGGTCAAGTATAGGTAAAGTATGCACGAACTGTGATGGTAGATGTCCCATCTGTGATTCATTCGTTAAACCCACGGAAATTGTAAGAGTTTGTGATGAATGTGGGAATGGGAGGAATGCATGTATAATCTGCGGTAACAAACATGATGATATCGTTTCATACTATTGTTTGGAATGTGTAAGGTTAGAAAAACATAGAGAAGGATGTCCAAGGATTTTGAATGTTGGTAGTTCAAGAAGTGATATGATATTTAAGAAGAAGAGTGGGAATAGTACGGGGAAACTAGAGAGATTGACTGGTTAGGCCTCGTTTATTTATTTATTTATTTATACAAATTATTCATTACGATTGGAAGGATCAGGACTGGTATTATTATTGGCATTGGCATTGGTATTGGTATTAGCTGCCTCAAGACTTAAATCCAAAGTTGACCTTATCCCGTTCTCCCATCTTTGATTAAGATAATCATTGACGGGTTTAAACTCCAATTGTCGCTTATTCCTCAATTCATTCACTTCATGGTTCAATTTCCTCTTTTTCTGGAGTTGGTTGGATATTTGACCGTCAAGGTCTGACATCTGTAAATAAAAATCATTTGGATTTTCAATCATTATTTCTAATCGAGTCTCTAATTCAGAAGCGTAGTAGAGTTGCTCGAGTTGTGGTGATATAGTGTTTAGTTTCTCGAATTCAGACATCGATAAATGATTATACTCATCGTTCTCATCCTCTGAATCATCTGCATCGTCATCATTATCCTCTTGAAGTTGTTCGTATCGTGAAATCTCCGATTGTGTAGTGATCGTCATATTACTCATATTTAGATTGATTTCTTGGATATTGATCAAAGGGTTTGGAACCGGCATAGGGACTAACGTATCGACTAATGGGTGTAACTCAACCCTTTCATTCCTTTCATTATCATCATTATCATTATTTGTATCATTACCATTAGTCTCGTTAGTCATTGAATTCGTAATATTTGTATTTATAGTCGTGTTTGTATTTGTATTTGTATCTGTGGTGGTTGAGTTGGGAGTATTGGTACCTTCGAGTTCACGTCTTATTAATCTTTCAACGTTTTCACGTTCATCGTTAGTGATAGGGATATCAATATCTGCGAATGGTTAGTAAGGATAAATAAAGTGGAGAAGTCACCAATGACCTATTCTAAATCACTTATGTTCAAATGGTCTATCATTACCATTTGAAGTACTATTAAAGAAGATGGTTGTAAGTGGTGATTCTCTGATGCTTTGGTTTAACGTACAAGGTAAATGTTCTAAAATCTGATGGTTTACAGTGACCATAGTTCTGTTTAATATTTTTATTATTTTCTGACTGAGGTTTTAAATTGTTCTACAACTCACGTGACGAGTACGAGAATTGATAAGGCTGACAACTTAATACAAGTAGTACAAGTACAAGTAGTACAAGTAGTACAAGTAGTATGAAGATAGGATGAAGATAGGAAGAGATAGAAGAGATAGAAGAGATAGAAGAGATAGAAGAGATAGAAGAGATAGAAGATGATAAGAAGGGGAATAAAAGTATGGTACTAATTTATTAAATTACAAGATTTATGCTGTTAATATTTACTTGTTTAAAACATCAGCATCATATCTTTGTTTAAACCATTCAATAGAATCTTCTTTGGTGGTTTGATGACTGTTACCAATGGTTGATCTACATCTTTTTCTTCTAGTAATTCTAGCACCTGCTCTACCCATAACAACGTAGAAATCCATACCGTAAATACCGATACCTGGATCATATTTAATACCTAAATCGATATGTTCATCAATACCGAAACCAAAGTTACCAGTAGCTGAGAAATTTTTATCTCTTAATTGATATTCTTTAACTTTTAAACCTCTTTCTAAGATTTCTTCAGCTTTTGGACCTCTAATGGTAACATGGACTGAAATTTTTTCGTTTCTTCTGATACCAAAGGTTCTGACAGTGTATCTAGCTTTGGATTGGACTGGGGTTTGACCAGATAATTGTTCTAAAACTTTGGAAGCTCTGGTTAATCTATCACCGGATTCACCGACACAAATGTTCAAGACTAATTTCTCGATTCTTAATTCCCTCATTGGGTTGGAAGCTTTAGCAGACTATCATCATGTTAGTATCTATGTTATATCTCCTTTAATTCATATATTATTTAACTTGTTTAGTTGTTGTTTTATTACATACCATTTTTAGTTGTACTGTTTGAATAATTTTTTTTCACTCTCTGATGAGAAAAGGTAAAAAGATTTTTTTTTTCTTTTCTCATATTTTGTGACTGGCGCGACGTCACGTGGAGAGAAGCAGGATGAGGGCTCTGTGCCCTCACACAGATAATTTCCTATACTACACTATCTTACTATTAATCTTATCACTATCACTAATTAGTAACTATCAGTAACTATCTTACTACGAGTAAAAAGTATTTATATATAGAGCATATTATGGGTATACCATAATGTACTTGTATTACTATACCTCAAACTATAATATAACTGTACTATAACTGTATAAATGTATTATACATATAACTATAACTGTAACTTTATAATCATACTAAAGAAAAAAAACAAGAGTAACTTAGTAATTTATATCATACTACATATCATCCATCAACATTATTAAAAGATTTTTCTTTATTCTTAATTTCCCAAAATAATTCACCAACATCATAATTACCATGATAAGTCCAACCTTCTTCAGTAATATGATATAAATTTACAGTACCACCAGAATAAGCATCTCTATGTGCAGCAGCCAAAATACTTCTTTTACCTAAATATAATGCTTCTTCAGTTGTTAAATCCCATTTATATTCTGAATCTAAAACACCATAAGCAAAAGTTTGACCAGATCCAACACAGAATAAATCTCCTTTTAATCTTGTACCATCTGAATCAACATAGTAAACTGTTGGACCTTCCTTTTTAGTGAATCCACAAACCATTGTACCCATTGATAATCCCATACCTTTATATTCATAAATTAAATTACTTAAAATCTTGGAGGCAGCAGCAACTGAGATTCTTTCCTTTTCTCTTAATTCATGTAATCTACATTGTGTACCTAACCAAGTTTCCCAATATTGACAATCAGCTGCACCACCAGCCATAGTACCTAATAAAAATGGATTAATCCTGATAACTTTATGAACGGTTTGTGAAGCGGTCCAATTCCCCTGTGAAGCTCTGGAATCAACAGCAATGACAATCCCACTCTTGTATCTGAACGCTAACGTCGTTGTACCATGTGCGATCTTAATTTTAACATCTGGATTACTAGCATCGTCAGTGTGAGCTCTAAGGAAATCAGTAGGTTGGGAAATTGGTGGTAATTCTAAAGTTGGAGTCAACTCTAATTTAGGTTGGTTGATCCCACTACCACCAAGGACTTCATTCATCATCGTATGTGCTTCATTTCTGTTGGCGTTGGTGAATTGATTTGCAATTGAATTCATCTTTGCCACTCAATGTTAATACAAATTTAGTTTATCCCAACACCGCGCGAGCGATTTCATTATCACCAAAATACCCGGTGTACTGAACTCCTCAGAAAGAATAGAGAGGGAAATAGAGAGATTACATATTCTATAGTACATTTAATCTAATTTAACAACTTTACTTGGACTAGTTTCTTCTTCATCCTCACGAGTCCTCTTCTCAGCAGGCTTATACCCAGGTCTAACAATGGCAGGTTTTGGCCTTTCATCATCTTTATCACCACTTGAATTTGAAGTTTTCAACTCAGCATTACTGATTTTTGGACTAGATATTTGGGATACCACTGGTGTACCATTCAAACTTGCAGGCTTCGATTGTTTCTCTTTAATAGATTTGCTCAACGCAATATCCAAGATCTTACTAACTTGACCCGGTGCACGTTCAACCAAGAAACTTAATGCGTTTTCACCAACCCCAGCTTTGGCACCAATAGCGTTGACTTGTGCGATAGTAGTAGCTAATGCTTTCGTGATAATCTCGGTGGTGACAGCGGTATTATAACTTAACTTACGTGCTTTATATAACGTGAATAGTTCCTTTTGTAAATACCCAAGGGATTTCTTCGTGTCTTGATTCATCGATGGTTTGGATTCATTTGTGGTTGAAGCAGGACCAGATTGAGTTGGTGGAGTGGAAGTTCCAGTATTCGAACCACTTGGACCTGGTTTAGATACATTCCCAGTCAAAGTACTTGAATTTATTGGACCTTGACGATTTATTGGGGTATTATTAGATGGACCACCAACACCTGTTTGACCAACACCAGAACCAGAACCACTAGGGCCACTAGAAACATTAGGTCCACCAGGGATAGACGCAGGACTTCCATACGAAGACCGATTCGCAGCCAACTGCGCTTTAATATTCGATGATTCAGTCTTGAAATAAACCGGAGCCTTCCCAATTATACCGTCCCTCCTAATCTCACTAGCCAACTCTGCTATCGTCTTACGTTTCACACCTGGACCCCCAGGACCATTTGGACCATTTGGATTTGAATTTGAACCAACACCACCACTCCCTGGCCCATGTGGGAGATCACCATTACCACTTCCTCCATGTCCTTGCACTGAATTCATCATGGTGTTAGGAAGGCCATTTTGGCCCTGGAACGAATTCATTGGACCAGTTTGGTACTGAGAATTTGGTTGTGATGATGAGTACTGGCCATACGCTGGTTTCCCATACGTACCACCGTATGTGCCACTCCCGTATGTCCCACCATAAGTGACACCGCCGTAGGTGTTGCCGTACAGATTGTACAGGTTATACAGGTTATACAGGTTATGATTCATTGATTGCTGCATTTCTAATCTTTGTTTTTGTTTTAATTCTTCAGCTTTAGCAGCGGCTTCTTTAGCTCTTGCAGCGGCAACTTCTTGTTGTTTCTTCCTTACTATTTCTTTCTCAGAAACAAATGATTCATCAATAATCCATTTCTCATCGAAATTCTTAAATAATTTGTTCCATCTTACATTATGGACCACATTACTTTGCCAACCATCACCACAGTACTTATAATACGGGTAAATCTCTTTAATCCCATCATGGATATCATTCATAGTTAATCCATTCCCGTTATTCTTGTATTTTATAACATTGATAATCATCACCGGTACCAGCAATGACGGTTTAGTTCTATAATGTTCAGGAATTTCATTTATTGCATACACCGTCTTCACAGGTTTCTTAGGGATCGCCCTCCTTTGTGGGATTTTAGGTACCATGATAGGTTTATTACTGATAACTCTTGGTTCAACAATATCCACCAATGGTCTTTTAAAACCAGTTGTGATTTTACTTGGTACAACGTCGTAGTTACTAACTAATGGCATTTGTTCAATATTTAAAACTGGAACCAAAAGTTCCGGCCCCACATACTGTTTTTTCCCACTATAACTAGGATACGAGTTATACGATGGGGTGTAACTATGAGGTAACGATTGTTGCATATGATGAGGCAATTGGTTGTAATTCGACCCAGAATTACCACCTAAATGATGTTGTTGATGTTGGTGTGGAGGTTGTGACGATCCAGGCATTGACATTTGAACAAGACGACTATCAATGACCAGATTACTTGGGAGACGGCCGTACCTCGAAGCAGGTGGTTGGATCGATGCTGGTTTACCCATTCTAGGCACCGCAAGACGACCCATTAATGGACGACCATTCATATTCTGTAAGTTCGAATTTGGTAGACCGTTCGGTAAAGTATTTTGTAATCCTTTGGACATCCCCATTGAATTATGTGGTAGTTGAGGAATTGAATTATACTCATGTTTCAATTTCTCATTCTCCATTAACATCGAGTTTTCTTCCTTCAATAAATCTTGATTATGAGCATCAATCAATGGTGCCAAGTTAACTATTTCTTCATCAATAGCTGATAAATCAATACCAATATCCTTTTCTTCTTCCCTATCTAATAATTTCTCATCTAAATCTACCCCTTGTTCTAAATTATGTTGTTTCACTAAAGCGTCGATTTCATCCTCCACAATCTCTTGTCTTTGTCTCTGTCTCTGTCTTGAACCATTATCTATTGAATCCTCATCATCATCTAGTATTGCGGAATCTTGAGTTTCTCCTAGTATAGCTCTAATTTGAGCATCAACAAAATCAGGATCTTGATCATCTATATCATCGATTGATTTCACTCCAAGTTCTGATAAGATAGTATTAATTTCTTCATTTGTTGCAGTAGCTAATGATTTCCTTCTAGCATCTGATAAACTTTTCTTTATACTTAATCTTCTAGCCAACATCGATGAAGTAGTTGGTGGCACTATCGTGGATGTACTTGTTGAATTATTATTATTGGAACTATTTGGAACTTTCTTCTTTGGAGAACTATATAAATTTGTCCTTAATATTATTGCATCAGTAGGATTAATTGGTTTATTATCATCATCAATTTGTTTAATTTGATCTAAATCAATCGAAGGTAAAACGAAAACAAATGGAATATCACCAATTTGAACTTTTGTCCCATCCACCAACGGCACAGTCATCCCCTTCTCAAGGAAATTATCATCTACAAACGCCCCATTCCTCCCAGTTATACTCAATTCAAACCTCTGAGTACCGAAATTATAAAATATCTTAGCATGACGTCTTGATATGGCTTTCTTGGAGGATAAATGAACATCAACGGCGTGCCCACCACTAGATAATTCATCATTACTTTTACGACCTAGTACAACTTGTAAAGTTTGAACAAAGAAAGTATAATTATCGAAATCTAATCTTGCATAAGCTGAAATTTTAGAATTCGCCTTATCTTCAATCGGTAAATTACCTAAAGCTGCTTCATCCGTCACCCTTGGTTCTTTCTTCACCTGTCGAGGTTCATGTATCGTGACCCTATGGTCTTCAATTGGGGTTTGTGATTTTATAATTTCTTCCTTTTTAATATTATTATCTTGTTCATTATCTTTATCATTATCATTATCATCATCATCATTCGAATCATCCAAATTTTCAATCTCATCGTCCACCACTTCATCATTGTCATTTTTAACACTACGGGATTCGATAGTTGGTAGTTCTAAATCATTATTAAGATCTTGAATAACTTGATTATCGTTATCTATCATCTCATCTCCCGCTGATGGATCGCTCATTTTTAACTTCTCACCTAATCCAATTTATTGATTATTAAGTCTCAATAGTTAAAGTGTCGATATATCCCAAGGTTCAAGTATATTTTTCAATCGTGTTGTATTAGTTGATTGGTTGGTTGGGTGTTGCACACTTTTTGGCGTTGTACAATTGTTTTGAACCGTACTTATGGGCCTCTAATTATGTTTTCTTTTTCCAGTGCGACAGAATTTGCAACACACCTCATCAGACCTGGTGAGGTGTGTTGGATTTAATAAGGGAGACTTTTTTGTTGGATTGTGTTAGAGTGGGTGTGGGTGGTATATTGATGGGAGGAATAAGGGTGTTATTGTAGTTTTTGTGATTTAATTTGGATTCTTTTAAAGGATTTTGTATTTTTGTACTATGAACGGTGTATATATGAAGTTATTACATGTATTAGAGTGGGATTATCAGAGATAAGATACCGAAAACACTTCAATTCATCTCTTTTATATATCTTTCCTCCGTTTATAGTCTACTTGATTTCCACCATTAAGGGTTTATTCCCCTATTTTGATAATTATTTCAACCAATGTATATCCTCTAGTAAACCTTATTAGACATAGTAAGCCCAAGTACCTCATCCATTGATTCACATTCACCATATATACACATACATCTACACCTACGCCTACACACATACTAAAAAAAATCTATTCATTATAAATAAAGGATTTTAAAAAAATTCCGAGAAAATTGTTTTTGCAACCACTACACAAATGAATCCAATATTAATTATATTCTTTTTAAGTGTTGTGAATTGTCTTAGATACAACAACAAGCATATCAAGAAGATCCCAATATACAGGAAAACTGTCCAGAAGAAATTTGATAACCCTAGTAAAAAATTCGAACCCAAAATCCAAGGAGTCAATTTAGGTGGATGGTTAGTTTTAGAACCATGGATCACACCAACACTTTTCGAAACGGTAGCTGGTGAAACTGGATCGATGCCCGTGGATGAGTATACATTGAATCAAATCTTGGGTGCTGGATCAAACAGAGCTAGAACCTTGTTGAATCAACATTGGTCGACTTTCTACACAGAGGAAGATTTTAAAGATATTTCTAATTCTGGTTTGAATTTAGTTCGGATCCCAATTGGGTATTGGGCATTTGCATCAATGGAAGGTGAACCATACACTCAAGGTCAAGAAGAGTATTTAGATAAAGCTATTGAATGGGCTGGGAAATATGGATTGAAAGTTCAAATTGATATTCATGGTATGCCTGGAAGTCAAAATGGATTTGATAATTCTGGTAGAAGAACAAGTTCTCCATATTGGCTTAATAATCAAGATACTATTGATGTTACATATCAAGTTACAAATTATGTTTTAGAGAAATACGGTAAAAATACAATTGTTGATAGTATTGAAATGGTTAATGAACCCCTTGCGTATGCTATTGGAATTGATAATTTAAGAGAATATTATCAACAAGTAATTAATATTGCTCAAGAGAAACAAATTACAAGTAAAATTTATTTCCATGATGGATTTTTACCAATTGATAATTGGAATGATTTTGCAATTAATAATGAAATTACAATGGATCATCATTTTTATTTAATTTTTACAAATGATTTATTATCAATGGAATTACCACAACAACTTGAAATAATTGGGAATTTAGGACAACAAATGAAATCTGAATATCATTCAAGTATAGTTGGAGAATTTTCTGGAGCTTTAACTGATTGTACAAAATATATTAATGGAGTTGGTACAGGTGCAAGATATGATGGATCAATTGGTGGAGGTATTCAACCAATTGGACTGTGTGCAAATCATGAAGATTTTAATAGTTGGACTCAACAAGCTAAGGATGATACTAAACAATTTATACAAGATCAAATTAATATTTATGAAGCTAATGGATTAGGATGGATTTGGTGGAGTTACAAGACTGAAAATACAATTGAATGGGATTTTAAAAGGGCAACAGAATTAGGATTAATTCCCAAATTAAGTACTGCTAAATCGACAAAATTACCAATTTTACCAATTGTTGAAATTCAAAATAATACTGTTTCATCACCTACAAATGATTTTGTTAATATACCACCAATTACAAGTAGTAATGGTAGTCAAATAATATCAATTGGAATTAGATATAGAGGTGATGCAAGTAGAGTATATGGGCAGAATGAAACTACTGCTGCTATACTTGTTATCCTATCATCAATGTTTTTGATTTATGTATCCAGACATTAAAATATATTCATTTCTTTTCTTTATTTCTTTCCTTAAGTTTCTCTGTAGTGATAGTTTTAAAACTCATCTCTGCGCATTTTAAAATTATCACTAGATAAAATGGTATGTAACCTTCTTAAAACAACACCCAACTATAGAGTAGTATATAACAACAACAAGGTACTAACATTCCATAGGCCATAAAGAAAACAACGAAATTAAGATCCAAAGCAACAAGATCAAAACCAAAACCAAAAACAATAATAGTTGAAAATTCAAATAAAAATTATGAAACAAATCCATTATTAAAACTTCTGAAAACTACAAAGAAAGAGAAACAGCTTACGCGAGCAAAAACTTTTAATGATAAGATAGTCAACGTTAACGCAGGATTATCCAAGTCTCTGATTCGTAGACGTAAAAGAAAGGCTAAAGAATCATTAGTCCCTAAATTAAATGATTTATTTGAATCTTTACCTGATGTTACTATGGCAAATAATGATTTTGTTGAACATGGGACAGTAACTGAGATCAAAAATCAACCCAATCCATTTAAGAAGACTGGTCAAAAAGTTATAATGAAACTGGAACAACAAAATTTTTTAGCATTATTAAAGAAGAAGATGTCTCAAAATTGATTCATGTCCCAGTAATTAAGTCCCAGTAATTAAGTCCCAGTAATTATGTCCCAGTAATTAAGTCCCCCAAGTAAACATTAGAGTGGTTGAAGTGTCAATAATATATATAGGTAGGTAATATAACAATTAATACTTTGATTATGTAAAAATACGAATGTTGTATTGATTTTAATGAAATCGTCTCTGATCGCCTGTGGTTGTAATGGCAATTTTCTGTTGTAATTTGAGACAGAATCATTACATACTCTACCATACTACTATACCACTATACCACTATAGTACTACCAATACATACTAATTATTATACTTATTATAATTGTATTGTTACTTAGTGTTACTTTGTATTGTTATAATTTGGTGTTCTGGTGTTCCGGTGTTTTGGTGCTAACACCCGTACACCCTCGTTACATTCCGCGTTTTAAAAATTAAACGGATTGCAAAAGTAAACAAATAAAATTGGAAAACTAAGCGTCTAATAACTTTAGAACATTTACTGTTTCAATCACATTGGCTATCACATTTTGCTAGAGTCTTACGGTATTCTAAGTGGGAGGGGAAACGTCTAAGTGGCATATAACTTGCTTTTAATTATATACAAATTTGTCCTAAAATGGATAATGCAGTTGCAGTTGCAGTTGCAGTTGCAGTTGCGAATGAAGATGATAATAACATTATAAATAATGATGAAATTAAAGATGCTAATTCTAAAGTTTTAAATAGTGGGATTGAAGAACTGGAAGATCTGAAACATACTAGTAATTATAAGTTTTCATTTGTACCTACAGATCAACAAATTCAAGAAATTGGGAAATTTGAAGAAGATAAAGATATGGGTGATTATAATTATACAATTGAATCTGGTGATCAAACTAATGAAGATATTATTCAAGATGAAGTTGAAAATGAGCAAGAACAACAAGAACAACAAGAAGAGGAACAAGAGGAAGAAGAAGAAGAAGATCTAGAAGATCTAGAAGATGAAAAACTTTCAAAAGAATTTGATGAATTACCAAGTTTAAAACAAAGTATAGAAAATATCGTTAAATTTGATGATGAAAATCCAGAATTAATAAATCATGGTACAATAAAAGCTTTAATTATTCAATTAACTAGTCCTGAGATTATAGATTATAATTTAATTTATGATTTTTTTATAACTTATAGAATGTTTACAAATAGTGAAATTATAATGAAATATTTAATGATTAGATTAATTTGGAGTTTAAAAAATATTAATAGTGAATCTTCAGAAAAAATTAAATTAGGTAAATTAGTTTTATTAAGAACATTTGTTGTTTTAAGACATTGGATTTTAAATTATTTTATTGATGATTTTAATAATAATTTAAAATTATGTGATAAATTTATTAAAAATTTAAATTATTTAATTTTTAAATCCGAATTAATTAATTCAAATATGATTTTTGAAATTAAAATTTTAAAAGATTTAAAAATTCATTGGTTAAATTTAATTATTGAATTTTGGAATATTGATTTAAATTTAAATAATTTAATTCCTGATATTTTATATTTTAAATTACCTTTAACTAATCATTTATTAATTACTAAAAAATTAGTTAAATCAACTACTGAAATGTCAATCCATACAAATCCAAGTTATAGAAGGTCTGCAATGTTATCATTATATGATAATAATATTCATCATAAAGTAATTGTTTTCGATGAATCAAAAAATTCAAAAACTATTGAAAATCCTCAATTATCAATTAATAATTTATTAATTCAACACCAATCTTCAAGAACTTCAATAATTAATAAATTAAATAATTTTAATCTTAACCTTAATTTCCATTCAAAATCATCAAGAGAAAAATTAAATTCTCCAAATAATAATTTTATAATACCAAAAAGAGATAGTCAACAAATAATAAATCATAATAATCATAATAATCAAAATAATAATAATAATAATAATAGTCATATTACGGTTAAATCACCTACTAATCGTATGAATTTAAATGATTCTTCAACTGGATTGAAAAAAATAAGTAATAATCATCAAAGATTATCAAATCATTTACATAAGATATCATTAAATCCAATTCAAATTGATAATGTTGGATTTACAACTAATGGTAATATTAAATTACCTTCAAGTAAAATATTTAGTATAGTACCATCAACACCAGTTAAAAAAATGGAATATATTATAAGAAATATTGAAACTAATAATCATAATGATAATTTTGAAATTAATGATGAAATTAATGATACTTTTGAAAAGCCAAATTTAAATTTAACTTCAAAAGATCTTAATAGGAAAAAATCATTGAAAAGGATACTTGAAAGTTGGAAAAAATCAGTTTATCATAAATCAATTCAAAATTTTGATGAATTAATTAAAGATGAAAGTAAATATTTAATAGGTGATAGATTTGATGTTTTAACTGCAAGAATTATTGATGAATTAGAATTTTTAATAAGGTATTATGTTCAAGGTGAACAATCATATAATCCAACAATAATTGAAGGTGATACAATTGATATGACTCAAGGTATTGAAAAAGATGAAATTGATGTAAATGAATTCGATAGTTCAGTTGATTTAATTGGTTCACCAGCTAAACAATATCATATAACTAATTCAAATTATCAATCTCCTTCACTGGGGAAAATTAAAGATATTGATGATACTGATGAAATGGATATAAATGATTTAAGTGAATTAAATTTAGGGAAAATCGATCATTTAATAAATGATGAACAAGGTAAAAGATTAAGTGATGGTTCAGATATATTGTTTCAAGATACAAGGGAATCTTTAGGATCTATTAATCCCGTAAGAGTTATACCGTCACCTGGATTCGTTAATGAGATTCATGAATTTTCATTCCAACGTCCAACAAGTATAAATTGGAATGATGATCAAGAATTAAATTTAGAGAATTCAAATGTTGAAGAACAACATTTAGATGTAGATAGTCTTGTTGATGTTGAAGTTGAAGAACATCCAGAAGAAGAACAAGAACAAGAACAAGAACAAGAACAAGAACAAGAAGGAGAAGGAGAAGGAGAAGGAGAAGGAGAAGGAGAAGGAGAAGGAGAAGGAGAAGGAGAAGGAGAAGGTGAAGATTTAAAAAGTTCTAAATCAAGTTTACCTGAACCAAATTTAAATTTAGATTCTGTTCAACCACCATTTTTATTCAATAAGAATGATTCAAGAGTTTCAACAATTTCCACACCAAGTAATATAACTGATTATGATGCTGAGATTCATGATTTAGGTATAGCTTTAAGTCCACAAAGTATGAAAGATCATACGAGACGTATAAGTATGGATAAAAGATTCAGTAGAGCCTCAATGAGTTCAATTTTTAAAAGAGATTCAATTAAATCTTATGTTAGTTACGATTCAGCATTCTCAATATCAAATCACTCGTTACTTAAAAGTTCATATTTTGGGAATGTTGATGATGATGAAGATAAAGGGTTAAAGAAAAAGGCAGGAATTAAAGATTTAAGAACCTTAGCTGGGTTACCTAGTGAAAGAAAATCATTGGATAACCCTGTTAGAATCCAATCGATGACTTCCGCAAGGAGATCCATCAGAGTCAGTACCGTGAAAGCATTAGCTGAATTACCATTCAATGGATCGAATTCATCAACAGATAATAAATTTAAAAGATTTTCTAGACTGTCTGATATTGGGAATAGTTCAGTTTTCTCCGGTGGTATAAAAAGTAGTATCAAGAGTCGGAATTCAATTGCAAATTCTATACAGACTTTAAATGATCATTCAAGATTATCAAGATCTATAATGAATTCTGAATCTGTTTCTAATTCTAATTTAGATTCAAATATGGATACTTCTAATCATTCGATAGTTATACCAGGGATAAGTAATAGTGTATTAAAAGAATTAGCTGCCATACCTGATGAATCATTCCATTTTAATCCTATTGAATCCACTTTAGGGAAGTTGGAAGGTAAAAGAAATTTCAATGGTAGTGGGAGTGATATTACACATGTTGATGATACTCAAGATATTTTAGATGAAATTAATAATGCTAATACTGAAGATATAATCGAATCACTGAGTTTAGTTGACGATTTAGATTTAAATGGCGACCAACCATTAACTCCTAAACAAGGTGTTGAGAATTTAAATATTGATCCAAATACTATTACCACTGTTGATGTTGATAATGATAACGATAATGTATTCATATTTAGTGCTAATTATACTAATTCTACAACCAAACAATCCTATTCAAGTAATGATATTAAGAATATGGGACCTAAAAGTCCAACTGATTTTATGAATGGATTTAATAAAAGTCAAAGTAATATGAATCTTAATACCAATATTAATTTAAATTATCAATCACCAAGATTAATTTTGGAAAGTTATAATTTATCAAGCGAAGAATTAAATATAAATAATGTATTTAATAATTCTAATCACATATCATTTTTATTAAGTTATAATTCTCAAGAATTAAGTGAACATTTTACAATTATTGAAAGGGATTTATTACAAGAAGTAGATTGGAAAGAATTAATTGAATTAAAATGGAATAAAGAATTAAATCCGGTTAATAGTTGGTTAGAAATAATCGTTAATGAAGATTATTATCAAAGTAATAAAGGTGTTAATTTAGTTATTGCAAGATTTAATTTAATGGTTAATTGGATAATTTCTGAAATTTTATTAACTAAAGATCAAACTGAGAGAATTGCAATAATATCAAGATTTATTCATATTGGACAAAATTGTTTAGTTTTACAAAATTTTTCAACCTTGATGCAAATTTTATTAGCTTTAACCAGTGAAAAAATTTCAAAATTAAAAGATACATGGAAGAATTTAAGTCCAGGTGATATTTTAATCTTGAAGAATTTAGAAGAGTTATCATCACCTATCAAGAACTTTATAAATCTTAGAGTTGCAATCAATTCAATCCAACCATCCAAAGGTTCAATCCCATTTGTAGGGTTATACTTATCAGATTTAATTTTCAATACTGAAAGACCAAAAATTATAAGGAAAGATGAAGTCCCAGAGAATTCATTGATTAATTTCGCTAGATTTAGAACATCAGTTCATATAGTTAAATCTTTAAGTCAATGTATTGAATGGTGTTCATACTATAATTTAAAAATTGAAAATGAATTATTATCTAAATGTTTGTACTTGAGATCTTTAGATGAAGATGAAATGAATTTTTGCATAGAGAATATCGAGTGTCCTTAACCTCACCATGACCTTAGTGTATAAGAAAGACAAAGACTAGATGTTGTATTATATTATGTAGTTAATTAATAATAGAGACAATAAACCAATTTGAATGGGGGAATGATTAATTTAATTTGTTGGGTTTCAACCAACTACCCCCAAATCTCCACCCTCTCACACCATCGCCACCACCGTCCCCGGCCCCATCGTGCCACCAACCTTGTTCAATTGATTGAGCTTAAGAAAGCCAAAAGCTCTTACTCCGAAGAATTAAACGTAAGATTGATACGGATACCGAGCAAGATACTTCCAGAGGTACTGTAGCTGGTCTTTGTAAACAATTTTCTTGTTGATGTATTGGAATTTAAATTGATGTTCATAAACTTCTCTCTCTTTAACATTATATTGTTCAAATAACGCCAATGCATTACTGTACCACCCTTTAATTTTTAAAATTGAAGAATCTGATAAATAATCCATTGGTAACTCACCTACTGAATTTTTAGGATAATTGATTCCAATCAAATACGCCATTAACGGTGAAATATCTGCTTGTTTAACATCGTTACGTTCATACTTATCTAACCCCCAAGTATCAAAATAATCTTCTTCAAAACCAGAATTAACCGGATCTTGTGAAATTAATTTTCCAGAATTTGCTAGCTTAGGTTTATTAATCCCTGCACCCCAAGCGATTAATGGTGTACGAGTGTTATTTGGGTGTGATCTAGAATCTGACATCCCAAGATCAGCAGTGAATATAAACGATGTTTTATTATCACCGAAAAATGTTTACAGTTAAAGCTACTAAGGAAGTATATTGTTATTCATATAAGTACGAATATCCTTTAGTTATAATGATTTAGATGTTTTTAAGGAACTTAAGGTATATTTATGTTTGTGGTTTGTAATGCTATTTCACCAATAACAAATACAAAATTGGATTATTATGCCTTTAGTTCATTTCTTATAATACTTATCTCCTATGATCAATTAAACCACTAATTACTATATTTGATATATTCTCCTAAGATAGTTAAGCTTGAATATACATACTTTACTCTACTAATTAATATGATATATTCTTAAAGAATTACTGGAGCTTTCCTTTGTCTTTCTTGTAGTCTGATTCTATCTACTCATAAATATCATCTTTCATCTACTCACTCTTTGAATATTATATATCTTCTAAGCACATAGTACTTAAATCTATTGTAATTATCTGTCAAGGATCCCTTGATTTAATAATTACAGTATTTATAATAATGTTAACATAATTATATATATAAGATTGTATAGGTGTAATATATGT